>CM022951.1:43361093-43692228 GCA_012931725.1 Litsea cubeba | reverse complement strand
CCTGTATTTAAACCCACGAATTTTCTTATTCTTCTTTGTGAAGCCCTCTTCTCTCTTTCTCCCATTCATACCTTAATGGAATATAAATTCTAAACATTTTTTAGAGGCGGAATTTTCATTGTGATGCCCAACATACTTATGTAATGGAACAGTGCTAGATTACAGAATCAAGCCACCTAAGAAAAACAAAAAAGAAATTCATATTATACTGCAGATAATAATATTCGGTCGATTTTTTAATTAAACTAACCACCAAATCGAACCTATCGGTTTTTTAATTAAGCAATCCGATCCGACCGATGGCGAGGGCTTAGACCGAACCGAAGTATTCGGTCGGTTAAACCGTTTATTTCTTTATTTATTTATTGAAATCCATAAATTAAAAATTTTTAAATGATGACACCCCCATCCTTTGCATTTATTCCAATGTTTTAGGGCAAAGATAAAAATCCAAATATTCAAATGATCAAATTATATAATATATCGGTTGGTTTGGTTTAGGCGGTGACTGAGGGTTCAAATCGATAACCGACCGATCTAAGTGGTTTCTATGATTTCCAAACCGTAGACCGAACCAATCTACTATAAAACCAATCTGAACTGTTCGGTTTGGTCGGTTCGGTCCGATTTAGCGGTGATATCGGATTTTCTGTGCAACCCTAGCTGTAACACATATAGATCTCCGGCCGCATGTTGGAGTCCTCCGTGTTCGGATCCTTCACCAAGCTGTATGGCTGAGCTGGTTTGGACATGGGTGTGTGAGTTGGTGCCCAAATTGTCCAGATAATGATTCCAACACAAACATTGATACGGGAATTGGAAGCATGATTGCACTTAATTATGATAATCTATGAAAAAGAAAGGAATATGGTTGTCCTATTTTTTTCTTTGCTTTGAAATATTTCTTTTTAATTTAAAAAAATTATCGTTATTTATATTTCTTTCTAACTTTTTGTTTTACTTTGAAAAGAAATATTTTAATTACTGACATCTTAAGTAGGATATGTTTAGATTGCACCTAGAAATATTAGTTCAGTATCCATCACACCGATCCGCTGGACATGTACAAATATCCAAGTTGTACAAGTGGGTCATCATCAAGTTCAGGTCCACGGACCCAGACCCATCACTAGGTCCACATGATCCGCACATGACCCAGACTCAAATGAGCTATAGTCAAACATGATAAATTGATAATTCTCCCATGTCATGTCTTCATTCTTCCCACCCTATCATTAATGTCTGCACCACATCAGTTAATGCAATCATCTCATCTCCATTGACTAGGGTGGGTTTAAAGAGCCGTGCTACAGAGCCCGGATTTTTGTGCCCGGGCTCTGGCACGGCTCCCAGGGTGGCCGTTGGATCCCATTTGAAGTTGGGATCCAACGGCTCCCTTGGGAGCCGTGCCAGAGCCCAGGCACAAAACCCGGGCTCTGGAGGACTTTTTCGGGTTTAAATAGCATATAGGGTGGGTGCATTTATAATGCCCCTAAATTTATGGCCTGTTTGTTTACAGATTCAAACAGGTATATACTGTTTGGACAAATAAGGGGCGTCATGTAAGGGGTCCTGCATGGCGTCCCCTGATTCGCGAAAATAGGGCTGTCCTATTTGGAACAAAATAGGGAATTCGATTCCGTTTGTGTACATGTGGGGGAAAAGCATTCAAAACAAAATTTACATGGTTTGTTGCAGAGAACATCATCTGATTGGAAGCGGATCCCCTGTTTCGTCTAAACAAGGGGGCCACTGTTTGGACGAGTCAGAGGTCGCCACATGTAGGAATGGAGGAAGGAGAAAAGCATGTTCCTTTTCATTTACCCTCTTCCGCCCTTGCATGTGTCGTCCCCTGATTCGTCCAAACAGGGCTCCCCTTTTGGGGATCCGGATCCCATCTTCAGGGCCGGCCCTGAAGGGGGGCCGGAAGCGCGCTCGCCCCAGGCCCATTTTTCAGAGGGGGGGGGGGGGGGGGGGGGGGGCAAAAATGAGATTAACAAGATTAACTGAAAAATAAAATTAATATTAAAATTATTAGATGAGTATGCTCAATTTTAATTTTTCATAATTAGGCCCACTGAAAAAAATTTGAATGCTCAGTTTACTATTACACAATTCCTTGTCCAACACAATTTTATTTTTCATAATTAGGCCCACTGAAAAATGTGTAATGTTATATGCAAGATTAACTGATTTTGATTTATCATAATTGGGCCCACTTAAAATCTGATTGCCAGGTTAGCATTTAGCTTTTGTTACAAAAGTCCCTGGCCCACCCTGAATGCAACAATATTACTCTTGATTTGGAATTAAAATAAAAAGTTTATGAAACCTTATAGCCTTGGATTTATTTTTTTTGAGCTTTTGTGGGCCCCATAATCAACATTTGAACCTTTAATCATTTAATCATCTGAACCTTTTGCAAATTAGAAATATTTGTCTTGTAAAAGAACTATTGAATTGTTACAACTACAAGTATTTGTCTTGATTATACATTATAGCTTTTTATTTGAATGTTTATATATTGAAGTTTGGATTTATATGCTTTGAATGTTAATTTTTTTATTAATCTTGACATGTTAGATATTAATTGAAAAATGAATGAGGCCATCACTAAGTTTATATATATATATGCCTAATTTTTACTCTTGCCCTGGGCCCTGGAAATTTCAGAACCGGCCGTGTCCATCTTATTGGGTTAGAAAGGGTTCAAAAACATAAGTGAGCAATTTTTTATGAAAAGTAGGAGAGAATGTTTTGGAGACTTCTAGACGTACTAGCCCTACACCTACTCAATATAATCCAATGATTGGACGCTCTGGTTTGACGTATTATTTACTTTAATAACGATGCAACAACCTTTTTTCTAACTTAAGATACCTAACCTCCACCAAAATAAAACACGTAGCAACCTCAGAGATAACGTTGAGAGAGGATCTATCAAAAAACAGCCCATGGCCTCACACCCCAGAAATGTGTCTCAAAGCACATGTCATGCAACACCACCACACCAACCTACTCAACCACAGTTCCCAGAAGATCAGGGAACTACAAGCCCAGCATCTGGGACTATGATTTTGTGCAGTCACTAGTAAGTGACTACAAGGTGAGTATTAATATCTTGCTTGTATGATCTGGCATTGGGCTTATTTTATTGTGTTTTTAGGTACACAGACCAGGCACAAGGCTGGTTTTCTGCCCACGGTTTAATGGGCCATGCTTTAGGTTCACAGCTATGAGCCCAGCCAATGGCAGACCCAGGATTTTCATTTGGGTGGTGTGGTATATAGTCAAGTAAAGATGTTAAATAATAAAATTAGATTTTACGATATTATCTAAGGGGTTTTCTCGAATCATGCGGGTGCCGTCTATTCAGACATATTTCAGGAGAAGATACAAAATGGGTGCGATAGGGGATAGATTCTGGCGGGCCTAAATATTTGGCCTGATAGCTAACAATGGAGTTTGGATCCTTTGTTTCGTTGAAATCGGGGAACACTGTTTCATCCAATCCCGGAGTGGCACCTGTATATGGATGCCAATACAAGGGTGTAATTAGCAACATAACATTTTATACACGTAGCGCTCCGAGAATGGATGAAATAGTATTCCACTGTTTCAACGCAACAGGGGATCCAGGGTCCTAAGATTGTTGGGACTAACAATGACCCGACTTGGGTAATGAAATCTAAGAGGATATAAATCTCTACCTCCTTTAGATCAAAGGGAGATGCTACTATTTGAGAATATTCCACAATCATGCATGGGCCACCTGAATGCGTGTCAATCATATTTGTAGCAGTAGGGTGAATAAGACAGGTACAATGTGGTTAGGTCTGGCCCATCCTTTTTTTTAGGACCTTGTTGTTTTATATCATTCGAAGGTATGAATTCATCAAAAGGCGATGTTGTGATCTAGGGTTAAGAAACGCACAAGAAAAGATCAAGCACACACCACACACGAGGCAAGACGTAGGATTTACATGGTTCTACTTTTGGCCTACATCCACGGGACAAGACGGAGATGCATTTTCACTATGAAACTGGGAAGAATTACAAAACAAAATCTCTTAACCCCAAAACCCTGGTACACCCAAATCAGACCTACTATTAACCCAACAAACCAAGGGCGGTGCAGGGGGCCAATCAACCGAAACTATCACCCATATGCACTCAATACTACTGGCTTTTATTGAGCCATAAGTTAACAAATCTCCACCTTGGCGACATTGGAGTCGATCCCCATAGCACAAAACACATAATCGCCTTCCCTTGCCCCCTTAGGGCACTCAAGTACTAATAACATCGATTAACTTGACTGTTGCAATAGTTTTAGTCATCATATATATTGGATTCTCTACTGTAATAATTTCTTCACTGTAATAGCACCATGGGAGATGACATCCAGAATGAAATATGCATTGACATCAATGCATTCGGTTTACATGATACTAAGGATAGTTTGTCAAATTGATCGCATTCTGATAATCACATAACACTATAGTCAACTTTCGTTGCAATCCCAGATCACCAACCAAGCCTCTCGGCCAAATAGCTTCCTTCATTGCATCTATAACTGTCATATACTCTACTTTAATGGTAGACAAGATAGATGTAGATTGCAATATTGCGTTCCAAATAATGGCACCGCTAGCAAAAGTGAGGACGTGATCTGTCAAGGGTTTTCTTCACTCTAAATCTCCAGCAAAATCCAAATGATCAACATACCCAATAACACTTCCAGAGGTGTTGTTGTTTCTGCCATACACTATCCTAACATCAAGGGGAACCCATTTCGAGGCCTCACTATTTTGATTTCTATATTGGAGTTTTTAAAAACCATCAGATATAGAAAATCTCTTTTCATGCACAAATTGGAAGAAATAAATGATATTAGTTTTCATTACCATATGATTACATTTCTTCTTCCAGGTAGAAACGCATGCAACTCGTGTGGAGAAGTTGAAGGAAGATGTAAAGCATTTGCTGAAAGAAACAGATAGTTCTTTAGCTCAAATGGAGCTAATTGACAATCTCCATCGTCTAGGTGTGAAGTGGCTTTTTGAAACTGAGATTAAGCAAGCGTTATACACTATATCATTAGACAACACCAATATAGAAATGAAGGAAGATCTTCATGCAGTGTCAACTCGATTTAGACTTCTTAGACAACATGGGCACAAGGTCTCGGCAGGTACATGCTCTCTTATCTCACTTGATAATTGTAATCATACTAGTATCAACTTCTTAGATAAATTCTTATAATAATATATTATTCATTGTTCAGAAATGTGGTTTTGAGCCTGGCAAAAGCCAAGGCAAAACTTTACACCAAAAAAAAAGAAACAATACAACAAACCAAATAATTCTGAAGTGCGTGTGAAGATGCTTTAAATTTTAGTAGTAATCAATTTTTGTCACAGTACTTTCATAAAGGAAGGACGCAAGTCGGCAATCAAAATCATGGTGGCCCAAGTTCAATCATGCCATGTGGGCCCTGGTTCATGTGATCCAATTTGTAGAAGATATAAGACATCGAATTTCCAAAGTTTCAAGAGATACATAGTCTTAAGAAATCTCAAGACCAATTAGTGAAGAAAGACCAATCCTCAAGGGACTCAATGATTAGGATTGTTGTAGGTGCAAAAAATAACGACCCACAATAATGGGGGGTGCCTTAGAGGACTTACCCAAGTGAGATTAGGGACAACCGATGCCTGCGCCTGGAGCCTGAGAAAAGGAAGGAGAAACGGAGGTCAGAGGACCCTGGCCTGGGCGGCGCAGGGCTCTCCGATGCCTAAGTCAGTATGTGAAACTAAGCAGAGGGAGGAGATTTTTGGGGAAGAAGATGGCATACCAGAGTGGTAATGGCGTCCCCCTTTCTCTGGAGGGGTAGCTGTGTTTATATAGAGGAGGAGGAGGAGGCAAAGGGGTTGTTGGCTGTCTTGTCATAGCCCACTTCGTCAGGTACTAGGGAGGCACGGTCTCATCGTAGCCTGTCTGGTCCCATCGTAGCCTGTCTTGTCCCGTTAGGCCATATCCTGGCGCCTTGGGAGCTGTGGACGGCGATCTGTCAGGAGATACGGGCTGTCCCCCTTGTCTTGTCGCACGGGCCATAGCGTGCTTGAGCGTCCATGGGAGGACAGCTGTCAGTGCTCACTACTTTCATCGATATGAGGCGCTTGGCCGGGATGGAGTGTCGTGCCGGGTGAGACCTGGCGGAGATGTAGGGTCAGGGCACTGTTGCCGAAGTGGAAGGGGATGGCACTGTCGCCGAGCTGGGCAGCCGAAGTGGGATGCTTTGCCGAAGTGGAGTGTCTGGTCTTGCTAAGGCGTGCATTGCCGAGGTGGGGGAGTTTCCGGGATGGACTTGCCGGGATGGATTTGCTGATGGGCCCCCCGGGATGGAGCACCTTGCCCAGGATTCTCTTGGGAATTTCCCCACACAAAGCCCCCCAGCTTCTGAGCTCATTAGACTCCTCATTGAGGTCGGAAGCTAAGTACCATGGAGGACAACACTTGTGCCTTGGAGCTGCTCATAGATTTGAGATGACTGGCTGGTAATGGACCGGAGCTGGAGGTTGGCATCACTGTGAAGCTGTAACAAGATGCCTCTGTCGAGCTGGAGAGTGCATTGTTGCTGAAAGCCAAGAGAGATGGCTCATTTATTTAGGAGTATCTTGCTACTGCTGCTGAGCCGGAGGAAGTATTTCCTGCCGTACAGGAGGCTAGCGCTGCTGTGGAGCTGCGAACTGGCATGAGGCCGAAACCAGAGACTGGCACTGCTGCCGAGCCGGAGGAAGGATTTCCTGCCGTACTGGAGGCTGGCGCTGCTGTGGAGCTGCGAACTGGCATGAGGCCGAAACCGGAGACTGGCACTGTTGCCGAGCCGGAAGAAGGATTTCCTGCCGTACTGGCATGAGGCCGGCACTGATGCCGAGCTGAGGACTGTCCTGAGGCCGAGGAGGTGATATGGAACAGTCTCTACTGCGATCTTGTCGAGCTGCCATTGGCCGAAGTGGCCAGCTTTTGGCCGAGACGAACTGCTTCTGCCTTGCGACAGTGGATCGGAGATGAGCATAAGTTCGGCAACGGTCTTTGAGGGGTGTAAAAACCCTGACTGTAGGAATCCGGCCGAGTGTCCGAACTCGAGGCCTTCTCCAGGGTCCAGGACCCGGAGCTTTAGGAAACGACCGAGTTTGGACTCGAGGCCTTTTCCAGGGCGGTAGACCCGGAGCTTTAGGAAACGACCGAGTTTGGACTCGAGGCCTTTTCCAGGGCGTTGGACCCGAAGTGTGTCCAAGACACGGGGGCTTTAGGAAAGGCTGAGTGTAGAACTCCAGGCCATTTCCAGGGCGTAGAGCCTTGTAGATGGGTGAAGACCCTGAGTTTAGGAATTGGCCGAGTGTCCGAACTCGAGGCCTTTTCCAGGGCTGTTAACCCTTGGAGATGGGTGAAGACCCTGAGTTTAGGAATTGGCCGAGTGTCCGAACTCGAGGCCTTTTCCAGGGCTGTTAACCCTTGGAGAGGGGTGAAGACCCTGAGTTTAGGAATTGGCCGAGTGTCCGAACTCGAGGCCTTTTCCAGGGCTGTTAACCCTTGGAGACGGGTGAAGACCCTGAGTTAGGAATTCGCCGAGTGTCCGAACTCGAGGCCTTTTCCAGGGCTATTAACCCTTGGAGATGGGTAAAGACCCTGAGTTTAGGAATTGGCCGAGTGTCCGAACTCGAGGCCTTTTCCAGGGCTGTTAACCCTTGGAGATGGGTGAATACCCTGAGTTTAGGAATTGGCCGAGTGTCCGAACTCGAGGCCTTTTCTAGGGCTATTAACCCTTGGAGATGGGTAAAGACCCTGAGTTTAGGAATTGGCCGAGTGTCCGAACTCGAGGCCTTTTCCAGGGCTGTTAACCCTTGGAGATGGGTGAAGACCCTGAGTTTAGGAATTGGCCGAGTGTCCGAACTCGAGGCCTTTTCCAGGGCTGTTAACCTGTGACTTGTCTTTCTGGCACTCGCCGAGGTGGAGAAGCCTGGGTGTACGAACCCGAGGGCAGTCTCAATGGCACTGGCCGAGACCAACATGAGGCCAAACCTGTGAAGCGCGTAGCTAGCACGAGGGCGATACCAACATGAGGTCGTCAGATGCGGTCGAGACCATCATGGGGCCGAAACCAGCGTGAGGTGGGGACCAGCACGTGGACGGACCAGCATGAGGTCGTCAGATGCGGTCCAGACCATCATGAGGCCGAAACCAGCGTGAGGTGGAAACCAGCACGTGGACGGACCAGCATGAGGTCGTCAGATGCGGTCGAGACCATCATGAGGCCGAAACCAGCGTGAGGTGGAAACCAGCACGTGGACGGACCAGCATGAGGCCGCCAGACGCGGTCGAGACCATCATGAGGCCGAAACCAGCGTGAGGTGGAAACCAGCACGTGGACGGACCAGCATGAGGTCGTCAGCTAAGTGACAAAGTTCCGTCTAGCTGCCCCCGAGTTGGAAGAGATTCCTGGGGGCTGCTAGCGAGCTGGAGATATCCGCTGAGTTGGAGACGTCCGCCGCGCTGGAAGCATCTGCCGAGCTGGAAGCGATATGATCGCTGTCGCGGAGGTTGAACTGCTCCTGGGCCCGGTTGCTTCTGCCCGGTTGCTTCTGCTCTTCAGGGCGCGTCTTTCGGGGGGTAGAGTCGAGGTCGAATCCCTAGAGGATGAACCCGACCGAGTATCCTGCTGTTGGTCGCCTGCTTGGTCAGATCTTGCTCCTGACCTCTCTCGGCGGGGGACCGTCAGCAGCTGTGTCGACAATGCAATAGGTTCCTTTCCCTTTCTGGCTCTTCGAGGCATGGTGTTTGGAAATATTTGGAGAAGGTTGGGAAGGCTGGGATATTGCTTCCCCACAGACGGCGCCAATTGTAGGTGCAAAAAATAACGACCCACAATAATGGGGGGTGCCTTAGAGGACTTACCCAAGTGAGATTAGGGACACCGATGCCTGCGCCTGGAGCCTGAGAAAAGGAAGGAGAAACGGAGGTCAGAGGACCCTGGCCTGGGCGGCGCAGGGCTCTCCGATGCCTAAGTCAGTATGTGAACTAAGCAGAGGGAGGAGATTTTTGGGGAAGAAGATGGCATACCAGAGTGGTAATGGCGTCCCCCCCTTTCCTCTGGAGGGGAAGCTGTGTTTATACAGAGGAGGAGGAGGCAAAGGGGTTGTTGGCTGTCTTGTCATAGCCCACTTCGTCAGGTACTAGGGAGGCGCGGTCTCATCGTAGCCTGTCTGGTCCCATCGTAGCCTGTCTTGTCCCGTTAGGCCATATCCTGGCGCCTTGGGAGCTGTGGACGGCGATCTGTCAGGAGATACGGGCTGTCCCCCTTGTCTTGTCGCACGGGCCATAGCGTGCTTGAGCGTCCATGGGAGGACAGCTGTCAGTGCTCACTATTTTCATCGATATGAGGCGCTTGGCCGGGATGGAGTGTCGTGCCGGGTGAGACCTGGCGGAGATGTAGGGTCAGGGCACTGTTGCCGAAGTGGAAGGGGATGGCACTGTCGCCGAGCTGGGCAGCCGAAGTGGGATGCTTTACCGAAGTGGAGTGTCTGGTCTTGCTAAGGCGTGCATTGCCGAGGTGGGGGAGTTTCCGGGATGGACTTGCCGGGATGGATTTGCTGATGGGCCCCCCGGGATGGAGCACCTTGCCCAGGGTTCTCTTGGGAATTTCCCCACACAATTGTATATAGCATCTTGTTTGGGATCTTGAAAAAATTTAATTAACACCCACAATAATAAGGAACTCGTGAACTTAACAATAAGGCCTCTCTCTACATCAACTCATTACACTTCTTTTCGTGATGCTCAAGTGTCTAATCAGACTATCTGTTGTAAAGTATACATATCTTTTCATTGGCAAAATTGCATATCCCCTTGTTGGTCAATAGCCATGGCTTCTTTGATGACGTCAAGAATCCTAGGCATGATTAAGTATGATTTAAGTAAGAAAATGAAAAACGAATCATGGGCTTGATTAAGTATGATTTAAGCAAGAAAATGAAAAACCCTAAATATGAGTAATTGGAGAAGTATTTTCAATTTCTCAAGACATACTTGGCCAAGACAGAAGAAGCATTGTCTAGTTGTCTTTAGTTATTGGTCATAGTGTGTCCAAGCAAGTATGGAAAGCCCTAGTAGCTAGATATATTCATTTAATCAATAATATATAGAGAAGTGTTTAGATGTACAAAAGGAAATTTCGGAGTTTATAAAGATATGTGATGTCCAGACAATGAGAATTATCTGAATCTAGAAGGGAATCTACTCGTTTGGGATCAAGATATGAGAGTCATGTGATATCCATGCATGTTATACAAACCACCACATGCCACACTAATTCTCAATTTATAACTACTTACATGGTCACGAATTGATTATGGGTCAGCACTTGAGGACAAAAGAAAAACAGCTATCGTTTATTGACTGCAAAGTGGCCTTCATTGGTTAGGAACAACTTAATCAGCTTAATAAGCAAATGCCACAATTGTGATCAAAAGTCAACAGTTGAATCATCAATAACAAGATTTTGGGTCACAAATTTGGAAAGGATATAGTTAATTCTCAATCAAGTTTTAATGTCGGTCCTCCAAGTCATAATTCCTCAAAGTTTGGAACACAATCGGGATCATCAACTCCCTACACATCCATAGTTTTCATCACGACCTGAATTTTTCTGCTAATACCTCTGATAACACATCTCAGATTTGCCACAATGGAGGATATACAGTAGAAGATTGCCGGTATCGTTATATTTTTTCTTTTCAAAAAGCTCATGGGACACTATTATGACAACCACATGCTAAGGTCAATGCTGTTGAATAAGAGGAATCAAATTTCTATATTAGGGCCTGTTTGGATGGACAAGAAAACACAAGAAAATAATCTTTTATAGAATATAATCTTTCATTTTCTAAGGAAGAGAATCTTGTGCGCTTGGTAACCCAAGAAAAACTTGAAAAAAATATTATTTTCTTTCAAGAAGCTCAATATTTTCACCTACAGCTCCCCCATATAGAAAACTTTCTACAAGATAACAATCTTTCAGAATGACGATGATGACAAAGTGGTAGAGTAAAGTAAAGACTTTCAAATCCATCATGATATTACATATATGGTAAAGTAAAGTAAAAGTAAATGCACAGCACGGTAAAGGTGGGGTAAAGTAAAGGTGGGATGAAATATTTGGTAAAGTAAAGTGGGAAGGAATGGTAAAGTATTTTCTTTTATTCAACTTTACTTTATCACATTTTATCGTAGTTTTATATGGTAAGTAAAAGTGACTTGTTTATAGGTATGGTAAAGTAAAACAAAGATTGAAGTCATATCATAGTAAAGGTGGGGTAAAGTAAGGTAAAATGAAGTATGTAGCAAAACAAAGTGGGAGAGAGTGTAAAGTAATTATTTTTTGTATTGACTTGACTTTACTATACTTTACCATGGTTTTATGTGATAAAAGAAAAGCAACTTAAGGTAAAAATATCGCAGTTGAACTTTACTATACCACATTACTTTTTTTACTATACCACACTACTATTTTTAATCAATTTAAAATCTGTATGATTCTTCAAAATAGCCAAACAGCAAAAATATTGTAATATTATAATGTTACATTATTCTATTCTATACTATTTTATTCTTGCAATAATTAAATCTATGAATATTTTATTCTGTATACATCCAAACGGGCCCTTAACATTGGCACCTTCTCATAGATTACAAACAATCCAGGTAACTTCTTGAATCTATTCATTAGCATGGTGCAAGTATTTTTATGGTTGGAGATGAAGGTGGTTTAGCAATCTCTCATATGGGTATGCTCTATCAGTTGTGTTTGATATTAAGAAAAACTTGATTTCTAATAGTCAATTTACTCAATATAATTCATATGCTTATTAGAATCTTCATTTACTATATTCTTAATCAAAGATAGAAAAACCGGACAAATACTAGGTTGCGAGAGTAGACATGGAAAACTATGTGCTTTGGACAAAGGAAAGAAGCATGCATTTGTAGCTTCAAAATCTAATAATGATAGGGCCTAATTTTAAGTCGATTGATTTTTATAAGCTTTCCCTTTTGGTTTTAATTTCAAGAAAAATCTATGTAAGGTTCACTTTTAGAAAGCCAATCCTTTTAGAACTCTTATTTGACGGATCAGTGAGGGAATTAAGGAAACTGACATGTAATAAGATTTCTTTGATGGGAAGAAATCTTTCTAGGATTATCAATAAAAGTGATTTTTTCGATCTTCTATCTCTACTCAAGCCATATTGGACCCATCAACTCTCACACATATCAGAGTGAGTAAAAGGGGAGATAGGAGAGAATCCTATTTGATCAAGGTCGTTGATTACAATGTGGGACAATTTAAAGATCAGATCCAAACCACTTGTCATCAAAATTATACGTTAGATATTTTTCAGTATATATAAGAGATAAGGGAGCCCTAGGGTTTGGATCATTCTATTCTCATAGGCAACACAAGAGGGAAAGATATCTATGAACCTTCCCAATTGTCGGAATGCACATAAATTTTCAACCAAGTGTTGGATTCCCCACATTGAGATGAATCATTTCAAACTGATGTTTGTGACGAATTCCAATCAAGGTTAGCTTTATTTCGCATTTAGATAATGTCATCCTTGGATACTTCTAAACTAAATCTAATAGCTTAATAGAAACATAGACATATAATTAAAATGAAGCTTATCATTTTATTTAATGCTAAGGTGGCAAAAAAAATATTGGGTCAAAGCTTTTCCTACAATATTATTTTTTAATTAATTGATTACCTTCTAGTATGATTCATATCATGTACTCACCATATTTTAGTTTATATGGGGTTTAACTCACCATATGGTAGATGTTTCTCTTATCTAAAAGATCACTCCAAGAAAAAGTTAATTTGGTCTAAAATGAAATGTTATCTCTATGTATTGATTAGCTACCTGAACACAAGGGGATATTGTTGACACTACTCTCCTATAGAATTGGTGATATTTTTTTAATCCATCTTTGCTTTATGTTCCTTCGTAGGTGCAGAAGGAGCACATTACCTTCTCAAAGCCCCTACAGAAGAACCGACTTCATCTTCTCTTCAATCTTCAATAGTCTTGACATGGTTAGATCATGATATATTGCTCAAACCATATCTAGTGGGCTACAAGAGGAACATGTGCAGACAATTTCTGACCTAGAACTACCCTCATAAATACCTACTTCTGAGACTACTAGCAATGAAGAGATATATGATCCTACTACATCATCTCTTCCATCTGCACCACAAAATTTTTATTTAAGATAGTGCTAATCCCTTGCAATTAACTTTCTCTCCTTTTTTTTTTTTGTGAGATTATTATTTTCTCAATCTTCATTATAGAAGCCTTATTCAATTACTCTCGAGTCAACTTTGTTATTTCCACATTTCTACTCAACTTCCGTTAAAGCTAAGTTTTTAGCAACCCCTCAATAATACTTCATGTTTTTTAATTCCTCACTACTTCATTTATTGGTTTGTTTGTATTTCACTTTCTTATTTCCCTAAATGTGTAACTTTTTGCAAATTGGTAAATTAGTATTAGAGAAAAGGGGCAAAGCCCCCAAGAGAAGAGAAGAAAAAATTGTACAGCCAAAAAAGGAGAAAACCATAATGCTCCCTGAAACAGAGGGGCAAAAACAGAACTAGAACTTTGCACAAAAAATATGACAAGGGGAAGAAGCTATCCACTGCACCTCTACTAACCACAGAAGCTTAGCACCCAAACTGATGCTTTGCTCTGCACAAGCTGGCTCCACAAATTAAACGAAACAGCCGTAACAGCTGCAAAAGGATCTACCACTGATACAGCCACTGAAACTCCCCTGCTTAACAAGGCACTGCACTAGCTATTTGGTGGAAAGAAGTTATAGGTCCCTGATTGCCAAAGAGCACTCCCATCAAGAACTGCAAACAGCCTTGCTCCTCAACGAGCTACAGATGGTTGACACAGCACAAACCAAACATAAAGAGGCAAAACCTGACTGCAGCTAAAGGGACCACTAAAGTAACTGACAGGGAACTTCCCCAACTTAACTGAACACTGCCTATCCTTGCAGCTTCATAGGAGCAAAGAGCTTAGCCCGGCAATAAAGGAAGACAGCAAAATAGGGAAGAAACTTATCTCCATGAAGCTATACCAACCGGACAAAATCCTCCCATAGGCAGACGAAAATCTGCTGAAGAACCCAAGAAGCCAGAGACCTCTCCCTCATTGAACCAGAGACCTCTCCCTCTTTGAACAGCAGTGACTGGTAGGTCGAAGATCTTAGGCAGACAAACTACCAAGGACACTGCCACAATACTGGGAGAGGAGGAACCTGCTTCTAGTGGCTGGAAACTGGCACACTAATCTTCCCAGCCTAAGGACCTAAAAATTGGATGAGAAGGAGGAGACTTTCCAGAATTAGGGGAGAAAAAACCACTGCATTTGTCTACAAAGAACAGCTGCCCTTTCATCAGGGAAGGCCTCTTACTGCGGTGCTTAGCTTCATTCCTTAGGAGCCAAAGAGTAGAGATGACTTGGAAGAAAATAGCAGCTGCTGATGATCTTCCTTTGGCATCTGCACCCTTAACCAGAGCTGTCCATATAGATGAGGCCGATAGAGGAGGTGGAGGGAAGTTACCATTATGACTAAGAACCCAAGTCCAAAGCTGCTGAGCCAGGGAGCAGGAGAAGAAGAGATGAGTGTCTGATTCCCTTTCTCTGAGACAAGAATAGCATCTAGACGCCAAGGATGTCCCTACTTGCATGGCCCAAGAATCTGTGGGGGTCTTCCTCAGGAGCAGACGCCAAGAGAAACATGACAGCCTGGGGTGTATGATAGAATTCCACACTAGCCCATACCAATCGACTTTAGCATCTGTAGACCTCAGGGAGTTCCAGGCAGATTTTAAGCTTAAGCCACCTGAAGCTGAACCAGTCCAACAGAGTTTGTCTGTGATGGAAAGCCCTGTGAGGGGGAGAAGGGTGGTCTGTTGAAGGAGGAAGCTCCTAACCTCATCTGGGATGGAAGGAGGAATGAACCAAGAATTGCCCTGAATGAGGCCTCCCACTCTGTCTTTGACAGGGAAATTAATATGAGGGAATCTGTGAGCAATAATTTCATTATTGATCCATTTATCAAACCACAACATGATGGAATTGCCACTCCCCAGGACCCAGTGACTTCCCTGCTGAATGAGATAGGAGAGGGATCTTAACCTTTTCCAAATGCAGGACCCTGTCTTAGTGTTGCCAGAAAACCAGATAGGGAAGTGCCTAAAGTATCTATCTCGAAACCAAGAGGCCCAGAGAGAGTTTGAAGTGGCAGCAGACCAGCCCAAAGTAAGGAGTGCAGCATTGTTGACCTCCTTGACACGACGAAGACCAAGACCTCCTTCCGATTTTGGCAAGCAAACCTTTTCCCAGGACACCATATTGCTCTTCTTTTTGTCGGGTCCAGAAGACCAGAGAAAGTTACGCATGAGTCTTTCAATCTGCTGGCTGGTTTTACTGGGGATGGGCATAACTAGGGAAATGTGAAGAGGGAGGGAAGATAACACATGCTTCACCAAGGTCAGCCTACCAGCAAAGGAAAGACATTTAGCCTTCCAGCCATCTAGCCTATCTCTGATGGAATCCAGAAGATGATTGAAATGGAAGTGCCTGGAGGCACCAAAGAAGATGGGGACACCTAGATAGATCGAAGGAAGGTAGGCCCTAGTTATTTGAATTTGGTCTGATATCATGTGAACCCTTCTTGCGGAGCATTTCCCTATGTAGAGCCTACTCTTGAGGAGGTTAAAACTCTGGCCCGAGGAAGCTTGATACTTCAAGAGCAGTGCTTGTAAGTGCCTTAGCCCAGACTTATACCCTTTGAGGAAGAGCAAAATGTCGTCAGCGTAGAGCAGATGACAGGGAGTCGAAGGGACAGGAGAGATTGGCACTATTTTCCTAGAGGATCTTAGGTGCTCAATGTGAAGACTTAGAACTTCCTCAGCCAAGATAAACAGGTAGGGCGACAGCGGGTCCCCTTGACGCAGCCCACAAGTAGAAGAGAAGAACCCAGAAGGGCTATTATTGATCAAGACCGAGCCTCTGCTAGTACAAACCATCTCCCTGATCAAGTTGATCCAGACATTGGAGAAGTTGAAAAACTTCAAGGCTCTGAAGAGAAAGTTCCATTGAATCTTGTCAAACGCCTTGGATATATCCAGCTTTAAGCAGACGGACCCTCCACTAATCTTAGCATTAAGCTTTTGGATAAGCTCATGGGCTAAGGCCACATTATGGTGAATGGATCTCCCTTTGACAAAGGCTGCTTGGGTAGGAGAAATGAGATTGGGAAGAATGCTAGAGAGCCTCGAAGCTAGTATCTTGGAGGAGATTTTATAGGTAAAGTTCAAGAGGCTGATAGGCCTGAAATCAGAGAAGGTTTCAGGAGAGGAATTCTTTGGAATAAGAGAGATGAAAAAGGCATTAGACTCTCTCAGAAGGCGACCTGAAGTGAAGAAATGAGTGACTGCCTCTATCACCTCTTTCCCTACTATGTGCCAGCAAGTAGAGAAGAAAAGACCTGAAAACCCATCCGGACCCGGAGAACTACTCTTCTTAAGATGGAAAACCGCCTTTCTGATTTCCTCAGGAGATGGGATAGCTGCAAGAAGCTGATTTTGCTCATCAGAAACTGATGGACCATCTAAAAGGAATAGACTTTCGTCAGGAAGCACAGGATCAGCTTTAAACAGATTGGTGAAGAATAAGACTGCTTGATCTTTAATCTGATTCCCATCTTCATAGGAAGACCCGTCTACCTTGATCTTGTCAATACGTTTGCGAATGCCTTTGGCTTTGGCTGCAAGGTGGAAGAATTTTGTGTTTCTGTCCCCATCAATAAGCCATTTCACCTTAGCCCTTTGCTTCCAATGGGAGGACTCAGCATTAAGCCAGTTATGGAGGGAGGCTTTTGCTTGAGTAAGATCCCTGAGAAGAGAATCAGAAGGATTAGCTTCAAAGGCAACTTCCTTAGCCAGAACTTGAGTCTCTGCCTCTGCTATGTGATTCTTGAAGTAGCCAAAGGTTTCTTTACTCCAAGTCTTGAGGTTGAGCTTCAGAATCTTAAGTTTGGAGGCCAAAATGAACTGGGCAGTGCCACTACAGGGAGAAGCCCAACTATCCTCTACAACTTTAAGAAAGGAATCATGGGAGATCCATTTTTCCTCAAATCTGAAAGGCTTATTTTTGAAAGAAACATTAGCCCTGTGAACAAGGCTAATGGGGCTGTGGTCTGATGAGATCCTAGGGAGATGGTTCACCACTGGGTCCTCATAAGTGGTAAGCCAGCTGGAGTTAGAAAATGCTCTGTCAAGCCTGGCTGCAACATAAGCTTGACCCTGTCTATTATTTGCCCAGGTAAACTTGTTGCCTCTGAAACCCAAATCTTTCAGACCAGCTGCAAGAGCCATCTCACTGAATTCCTTAACCGAGAGAGAGGAGGGAGAGCAGTGGCTGAGCTTTTCATTGGCTAGAAGGATAGCATTGAAATCGCCTATCACACACCAAGGCTTTACGGAGGAAGCATTATTAACTAGGTAGTTCCAAAGATTCCTCCTAAGCCTGTAGTCTGTAGAACCATAAACTCCTGTGATGATACTGGGAGGAGAAGAGGGAGAGGCTGAAAAGGAGATGGATATGTGCTGGGAAGAAAAGTCTAAAAGGGAGAAAGAGAATTTAGACCTTTGGCTACAAAGACACCACAGAGAGTTTTCAGAATTAGAAAAGAAAGGAAAGTGGTCAAAGGGATAGCCTATGCCAAATGAATCCAAATTGGACTTAGGTTCTGAGAGAAAGAGGATGTCAGGAGAATACACTGCAATGAGGTGGGAGACCATTTTTTTTGTGGGGATGTTGCAGATGCCCCTACAGTTCCAATAAATCACTTTGACCATTATGGGACTTGAACAGGAGGAGGACCAGGGGGATTCTTTTGCTTAGAGCCTGATGGGGGGAGACCTTTACCTTTGGATTTCCTTCTGGCTTTCACCTTGAAAGGGGAGAGATCAACCACTAAGGCAATTTCTCTGCTTGGAGCAGAGAGGGGAGTGGGAGAGAGAGGGGAAGAGGTGGGTGTAGGATCATTGGATGGGATTGGTTCTGGGGTGATCCTCTTCTGCGTAGATTGGCCAGCCGACAAATTATTGAGATTGGCAGTGGAAAGGGTTGGATCGGCAAAAGTGCAATTCTCCAAGATGGAGAAAGCATTGGAGCAGTCAAGAACAGGAGCCGGAATTTTGTCCAGAATCTCGATGGCAACATCAGAGGGGAGAGCTGATAGAGGATTTTCTGAGGGAAGGAGGTTAGGGGTGCTAAAATGAGTGGGGATTGAAGAAAGAGTTTCTTGGGGTACCTGGTTGATTACCTTTCCTGACTCCAGGGTGAGGTCAGCTGGAACCTGGGAGCAACCTGAGACAGTGGCCTCTGAAACCTTGATTTCCTGAGGATGGACTTCAGTATCCGAGTGAGTCTGTAGGTAAGGATCAGCTGCTGTGGTAAAGGCATCTGAGTTGCTAGGAAAGCCCTCTGGGATGGCTGGAGATATCAGAACTGCAGGTTGAGAAGGAGTTTCAAACAGGCCCGGATTCCTTCTGAAGGGGCATTTAGAGGAGATATGCCTTGCGGAAAGGCATTCGGAGCAGGGAATTGATTCGTATTGAACTGCCACTTCTACAATTCCTTCACCTTCCAAATCCACTGTAAGGGAGCTCGGAGAAGACGTTGACGAGTTGAGTAACACCTGGACTCTAGCAAAGGAGAACATCCTTTGCCTAGCTGTGATATCATCTAGGCGAAGGGGCTTCCCAATAGAGGCAGCAATGGACAATAGGATATCACTGCTCCAGCAGTGATAGGGAATCCCTTTAAGCCTCAACCAGACTGGAACTTCTGAAGGCCATGAGGACTCATCTTGCCCAGGGGCCCAAGAACGGAGGAGAAGTTTTTTACCGTCCATTAGAAGGGGACTGTGTCCTAGAAGAGCTTCCCTATCCTCCTTAGAATAAAACCTGAAGATAAAATTACCTTTCTCTGTTAGGGATATCAGACAAGGCCTGGAGAGACGCCAGGAAGAGGACACCCATTTTTCCACGGCTTCCAGAGATGGGCGTCGACCTGCAAATTTCCCAATGGCTGAGTGAGAGAAAGAATGCTTGCTGGAATTTACCATCTGGAGGGGGATCCGTATTGTGATTTTACCATCGATCATAGTCGGAGGGGGAATAGATGGGGGAGGGGAAAAAACAGGTTGGGAAAGGCAGCTTGCAAAAGATTTAGGGGAGGAAGAAGAGCCCTGCGATGAGAAACCTAAAGAGGTTTGATGGAGCTGGTTCAGGTGGTTATCAAGGAGAAGAAGTTGATCTGGCTTCCAAAGGGGGAGTGATGGAGGGCTGGACAGCTGAGAGGGGTTGCTGGCGTGGAGAGGAGTAGGGTTAGGAGGATTGGGAGGAGGGATGGGAAGATTGGGGTTGCTAGGGTTAACCACTTGAGAGAGAGAGTTGGAGCGAGGAACGGCTACAGGGTTAGGGCTAGGCGCAGCTATAGGGTTTAGTGGTAAGGTCTTGGGGGAAGTCCTGGCTGAGTATGATCCGAGCAATGGCCAGTTTAGATCTGTTGTTGGATTAGGGGAAGGGATCAGGGGAGAGAGCCTGGGAGTGGAAGTCTCTGGCCGGGGGTGATCCTGGAAAAAGGGGGCACTGGTTAAGGGGTCTGGAGGGGAGTGGGAGCGAACCTCTGAAGGTTGAGGCTGCTGGACAGGCACCGCAGCTCCAGGGACTCCAACCGACGGGATTCCGGCAAGAAGGGAGTTGGAGCTGTGAGGCAGGGGAGGAGCTAGCAGATCTGTTGAGAGGGTTAAAGGCCTGGAAAGACGAGAGGTGGAGGTTTTGGAGAGTGAAGGATGGCCCAAGGGTTTTGGGATAAGGAGCTGTTGGTCGGCCACCTTGGGTTTGGGAGGGCGATGGTGACGATCGGGCGGCATTGTGAGACGACAATGTTTTTGGCTCAATATAGGTGCCTGTAAACGATGTGAGCTGCCCTAAATGTGTAACTGCTCAATACATCATATCATATTGAGATTCCTCTTGATTGGTTTCGATTTTGTATGCAACTTACCAACATCTTTGGTTTGCAGATGTTTTTAATGACTTCAAAGACGAAAAAGGTGGTTTCAAGACAAGCCTTTCATTGGACATAATGGGAATGTTGAGCTTGTATGAAGCTTCACACCTAGCCTTTGAAGGGGAGACTATCTTGGATGAGGCAAGAGCTTTCACAAGCACACATCTCATGGATATCCAGGAGAACATAGACCCAGTCCTTCATAAAAAAGTAGAGCATGCTTTGGATATTCCTTTGCATTGGAGATTAGAAAAATTAGAGGCTAGGTGGTACATGGACATATATATGAGGGAAGAAGGCATGAATTCTTCTTTACTTGAATTAGCAAAGCTTCATTTCAACAATGTGCAAACAACATTCCAAAGAAGTTTAAAGAGTGTGTCAAGGTAAGTGGACACTGGCCACATGAATCCAACATTAGAGAACCATCAATAATAAATCTAAAACCCGCTGAGTAGTCTCAAATGTTTTATCAAGATAACTCGGCCCGGTAGAATGTTAAATTAATGAATGGTGTTGGACATATACTAATAAGAGATTGATTTCTTGGATTTTTTTATATGGACTTCAGGTGGTGGAAAGATCTGGGTCTTGGTGAGCAGTACTCTAGCTTTGGTAGAGACAGGATGGTGGAGAGTTTCTTTTGGGCCGCTGCATTGACATCCGAGCCACAGTTTGGACGTTGCCAGGAAGCTGTTGCGAAAGGTTTTCAATTCATAACAACAATTGATGACATCTATGACGTGTATGGTACAGTGGATGAGCTGGAACTTTTTACTAATGCGGTTGATAGGTCAGTGACAACTTTTTAAAACTACAATTGAACATAAAATTCCACACTTCATACTAAATTCATGGGGTCAGAGGAGAATTAAAGAGGTGAAGAGTCTAAGGTGGAGATGTAGACTGCACTATCAATTTTTTTATTTTTAATTTACTATGGTGACGTGTTGGAAGTCCTCTCCTATCAAGGAGGAGATCATTTGATGCTATATTATAAATCCTCTCCTCTAATGGTTCAATCTCATCCGCTGTCAATAGGATGGCATTGTTTAGAAATCCTAGGATTTCAATTCTTGTTAAATAGACAAGATCCCAAATGATAGATTGATGATTTGGCGTTTTCCGCTTATAAAACCTGATTTGCAATGGTTACTTGGAAGAGCATCAAGCTAAGTTATGTCACTCCAACTTATTTAAATAGATGCAAGAGAATTCAGAGAACTCTGTATCCTTTGAGTTTGGTCGCCTCAACCTATTCAATGTGAATACAATACGGATATTATCACTTTCCACAATGGAAATTTGATGCCTAAATGGTCTTCTCCATTAGAAGGTCCTTTCCATATAATTATTGGCCCCTTTTGGACTACAGTTATATTATAATTACATGGAAATTTCTTGTCTACTTTGGCACTCCTTACCATTTTTGTTTAAATCTTTTTGGACTCTTCTCTAATAACTTTTATTCTCAATGTAGCAATTATCTTACACATTACTGTCTCTTGGGTTTCAGATGGGATCTTAAGGCAATGGAGCAACTTCCTGAATATATGAAGACCTGTTTCTTAGCTTTATACAACAATATCAATGAAATAGGTTATGAAATTTTGAAAGAGGAAGGGCGCAATGTCATAACATACCTTAGAAATGCGGTATTTATCACATCTTTCTTTACATGATCAACATCCAATATTGGTAGTAGATGTAGTTTGATTGAGCTGAGGTAGATCCAAGATGATGGTTGAGTTGGTCAAAACACAGTTCACTCAAGACGGTTGTGTCAGCTAGGAGTGTAAACGAGCCAAGATGATCAAGTTAGACCAGGCTTGACCTCAAAATGTGTATTTGCCCAGCACAAGTTCGAAAATCTTAAGGTTGGCTCGAAATCTATAGATTTCAGATTAGATTCGGATTAGAATCATCTTATATTTACTATTTAAGTAGCTTTTCCATCCCTACTTTGATTAGGATTATGTTAAGAGTTTTTTTATGTAATTTGGTTTTCTACTTAACCATCTTTATTGTATTCTGTAAATAGCATTTGGCTGTTCTTGGTAAAACCACAGAGAATTTTGCAAGATGCATGGAGTCCATAATTGAATTTCTATAGAGCTTTCAAGCTCAATTTGAAATGATTAGAATGTCTAGCAACCTTCATTAACAAGCCCATTAACAAGTTGAGCTCAAGCTCAAGCCAAGCCTACTGCTTAGCTAAACTATTTTATACCATTTGATTTTTCATATTTTGTGTCTCCTTTAGTGGACAGAACTGTGCAAAGCATACTTAGTGGAGGCCAAATGGTATAGCAGTGGATATACACCAACGCTTGAGGAGTTTCTGCAAACCTCATTGATTTCGGTTGGAAGTCCAGGGATTCTAGCGTATGTTTATGCTTTACTTGGGAAAAATCTAGCACCGGAGAGCAGTGATTTCGCTGAAAAGATCTCAGATTTCTTACCATTGGCAGGGATGATGGTTCGATTTCCAGATGATTTGGGAACTTCGACGGTATGTAGCCTAAAATGAGTACAAGATCTTTCTTCATTACACAATGAGTAGGGATGGCAATGAGTTTTATTGATAAATACCAAGATGTTTCACAAAATTCCGGTACCAAGATTTGAAATAAACAAACTTTTTTATTTATTTTGATAAGAAAGTTATTATTGATAAATTAGCATTCCACTCCCAATGTAAGAGGAAACCCTAGAAATTTGTTATTTTTATTATGACCTGCGAAAAAGGAAAATGCCCTCATGGCAAGTTTGTAGTTTTATGGAGAATTTAGCTCATTTTTCTCTATTTCCCTCTTAAAAAAGCATCCATGCCAACTATCGACTTTACAATAGCAAGAAAAAAACTTCCACAATTGTCACTTTCGCACACAAAAAACTCACCGCAAAAACACCCTAAAATGATTGTGAAGACAAGAGATTTACAAAGAAAAGCCATTATTTTATTTCAAAGCTTTGGCATTGGAATTTGTGAAAAAATCTCAATCATTATCAATGCACATGGGCTAGGGCCAAGACTATATTATGTATGTATTTTTCTTATAGAGAAATTATAATGTCTAGTCACATGTAATTTTCACATTTAATACAAATGATCTAAAATTTGATAATTAAAGCTATTGGGCCCAAGCCCATTCTTAAGCTTCACATATTTTTGTTGTGGGCATTTCTTGTTTACCAAAAAGGAGAAAAAAAAAAGAGTCATTTATGTCAACGATCTCTTTTGTTGGTACAGGATGAACTAAAGAGAGGTGATGTTCCAAAATCTATTCAGTGTTATATGCATGAAGCAGGTGTTACAGAGGATGTTGCTCGCGACCACATAATGGGTCTATTTAGAGAGACATGGAAGAAACTCAATGAATACCTTGTGGAACGTTCTCTTCCCCAGGCTTTTATCAATTGTGGTATGAATATTGGGCGTGTGGCCTATTGTACTTACAAACATGGAGATGGATTTAGTGATGGATTTGGTGATCCTGGCAGTCAAGAGAAAAAGATATACATGTCTTTATTTGCTGAACCCCTTCAAGTTGATGAAGCCAAGGGTATTTCATTTTATGTTGATGGTGGATCTGCCTGATTAAATGAAGTAAATGTAAAATTAGATATTAATTAAATTTGCCTAGACATCTTATGAATATTTAGATGTGCTTCCATGATATATACTAATAAATCAGTTCTAGTAGCTTACCATGAGCAATAAAATATTGTACAACATTTTATGTCCATGCATTTATGCTTTTGTTTTATTGGGATGTTTGGAAAGACTAAAATTTATTTCAACTACATGGAAATGGCTAACATGGCATTTTTTTTTAAACGGTAACAAAGATTTCATTAAAAGAAGGAAGAATAGAATACATCAAAACTTTAAGAAAAGGGGAGTTGGAAGGTGCAAGAGAGAAGCAGCAGCCACAACTCCAATTACAAGATGATGCCCACAGAAGGGACTTAACCTATCCACCCCTAACCCCTTGCTTTGCTAGCACATCCGCCATTGAGTTGGCGGATCTAATCTCATGATGGAAGGAGACATTAATGCGAGTTGATATCTCCCTAATTTCATTTAAGAGGAATTGAGGTTTTCATGAGTTAGACTTTCAATTTGACACCTACGCAATCACATTTGAATAATCACTTTCTAACACAAGGGCACCATTATATTTTGTTGAGAACAATCTAAGACCTTCCAAAATCACTAGCACCTCCGCTTCATTAGAGTCACACACACCAACACCCTTGGCTAACATGGAATATGAGGGACTCTATAGCACATCGGTGGGCCCTGAATCTTTAATCAGGTGTAAATTAATGCCACCACTGTATGAGATTCTTGGGTTTCAAATGGGTTCTTGAGGCAATGGAGGAACTTCATGAATATATGAAGACCTGTTTTAAGCACTATACAGCCATGCAAATGAAGTAGCTTATGAAATTCTTAAAGATGAAAATTATTCTGGGTGTTCCCGGTCTCTAGATTGGTCTACTTAATCAATCCAACAAAAGTGTGCAGAAATAAAGAATAATGCAGCGGAAATAAAACTCAAGCACACACCACAAGGATACCAAATTTAAGGTGAAAAACCCTAACTGGGTAAAAAACCACCAATCCAACCTAGATCAATAATCAAACACTATGAATCTCACAATTACAAGAAACTCAGATTTCCTCCCCAGATATCCCCTACCTAAGGACTGAAGTTACCTTGTGTCGCTTCACGCTTCAACGACTTCACACCGTTGATTGCAACAAATTCAATCCAGCGCTTGACTCTTCAAATCTTCTACGCTGGAAGACAATCTTCTACAAATGATGCAGAAGACTTTGGATCTAGAGAACTTGGCAGCACAACTTCTTAATAAATCTCTCGAAAAAAATTCTCTCAATTAAATCTCTAACTCATCACTTTGAGAGGTGAGGTATTTCTTTAGAATAGCCCTTGAGTCCTTTAAATAGTCTTAAGGTCGTGCTTAAAGTTACCTAACTTGATTAGGGTTAAAACAAGCAATTTGAGCACAATTAGAATAACAATTTCTAATTTTCCCGGACTCTCTGCGCCTTGTCCGCTCGAGCGGATGAGTGGATGAGGCTCTGTCTCACCACATTTAACAATTCTGTCAGGCGGGCATTCTGTGACTTCTGTCTCATAATTCAATCGAATTAGTCTCTCCTTTTTACTTCCATATGATGTCATCAAGCCCAAAAGTCCTCAAGTAATGATTCCTCCTTTTGTTTACTATTTTCTGGGCCTTTGGATGTCACAATGAAAAACCATGAAAGATGGTAAGAATCCACCACGTGTGATGGCATGCAAAAGTAACTCAAGTGTTGTCTTTTTTTCTTTTTTTTGCTAAAAGGCAATTGAATTAAAGAGAAAAAAAGGGGAACAAAAGCTGGGAAGCCAGATACAGGGGAGCCAAAAGAGGCCACAAAACAAGATAAGAAAAAAAAAGAAAAGAGGAAAAAGAAAAGACCAAAAAGAGCTATATGTTCTCTAACAGAGGAGAATCAAAAAGAAAACTACAAAAAGCCTTTAGAGGCCTGCCAGAAAAAGGCTTGTCAATTCGACTTAGAGGAAGAGAGGAGCTCAGTCAAGTAGTACTTGGCCTTCATCTGAGAAGCTCTAAAATTTCTATAGGTATGGTCGTTCCTACATTTCCAAATTACATAAATGGTGGAGAAAAAAATAGAGGATGCCCCCTTCCTTGCAAGCTTGTCACTGTTATGGGAGATGTCAAACCATATCTTGGTGGTGGATAAGACAGCAGCCGGCCTCACCCCTGCGGCAAAGAGGATCCAGTTCCAAATGGAGGAAGCAAAAGAGCATTGAAAGAAAAGGTGCAGGACTGACTCCAAACTATTTTCACACAGACAACACCGAGAAGCAAGATTGAATCCAATGGATTGAGCCCAGTCTTGAGTTGGAGTTTTACAAAGCATCAACATCCAGGAAAATATGGAAATTCTAGGTTGCAAGAAGGAGTTCCAGACTAGAGGGGCCCACTCCACAGTATCTCGTCTAAACCTGATGAGATCCCAAGCTTCCTTGAGGGAGAGGTTTTTACTTTGATGGGTAGACCATACTATGACGTCTTCTGAAGCCGGATTGAGGGAGATAATACTGAGAGCTTGAGTGAGAAGAGCAGCAGCATCAAGAGGAATGTCCAAGAGGATCACCCATTGGGCTCCATCCCAGAGAGAGTGAATCTTTTGGTTGCAAGGGAAAGAGAAAGAGGGGAAGAGAGAGTCCAGACTAATCTCACCAGCCCACTTATCAGCCCAGACATCCACCTTCTTTCCATTCCCAATACACCAGGAGCAGCCCGAGAAGAGATGATAACTGAAAAATCTGATTTTGCGCCAGATGCGAGACCCATATTTTGTAAAGGAAGGGCTCCATATCGCAGAGTTTGGAAAATATTTTTAGGACATCCAAGTCGCCCACAGGGAGGAGGAGGAGGATATATACCAGCCCATTTTGAGAAAAGAGGCCACATTCTGATCATTGATGCATCTGATGCCAAGATCACCTTCTAGAGTGGGGAGACGGATAACCTCCCAACGGATCTGATTCCTTCTTGATCTAGAAGCTTGAGCAGACCAGAGGAAATTCCTCATCAAATGCTCCATGTGATTGGAAACAGACTTTGGGAGAGGGAAAACCAAGGAAATGTGGGTTGCCAAACTACTCAGCACATGTCTGACCAAAACTCTGCACCCTGCCAAGGACAAAAGCCTGGACTTCTATCCTGAAATTTTGGAAAAGAACCTTTCCAGCAGAGGGTTAAAATGATGTCCTTTGGGGCTGCCAATAAAGAGAGGAGCTCCAAGGTATGTGGAGGAGAGGGAGTGATCTGGAAGCTCTGTAATGGCTAGAATTTGGCTCTTGGTCCTCTTGCTGCAGTTGCCTAGGAAGAGCTTACTCTTTTTGGCATTAATGGACTGCCCAAAGCTGGATTAGTAGCTGGTTAGAACCTCTTTCAGAGCAAGAAGGCCTTTTTGTGTCCTGTTAGAAAAATTAGGATGTCATCTGCATAAAAGAGGTGGCAAGGGGTGGAGGGGACATTGGATATGGGGGAAATAAGATTGTTAGTGAGCAGGTTTTGGATGTTGAGGCCTAAGATTTCTTCAGCGAGGATGAACAGGTAGGGGGAGAGAGGATCTCCTTGCCTTAGCCCACAATTAGAATGAAAGAAACCACAAGGAGTTCTATTAATGAGAACTGATCCCTTGGTTGTACAAACACATTCTTTAATTAATTTAACCCAAGCATCAGAGAAGCCAAAGAAGGCAAGGGACTTGAACAAGAAGGACCAGCTGAGTTTATCAAAAGCTTTGGAAATGTCAAGTTGCATACAAAGAGAGCCACCTCTCATTTTAGAATGCAGCTTTTGGAATAATTCATGGGCTAAGGCTTGGATAGATCTGCCTTTGACAAAGGCAGCCTAGTTGAAAGTAATGAGGGAAGGAAGAAGCAAAGATAGTCTAGAGGAGAGGATTTTAGCAATGATTCTGTATGAGAAATTGAGCAGGCTAATTGGCCTAAAGTCAGAGAAAGAGCTGGGGATTGGGCTTTAGGGATGAGGGTGATAAAGTATGCATTAGAGGCTTTGTAGAGCTTACCAGAGGAGAAAAAATGTTGCACTGCCTTGATCACTGTAGGACCGGTGATATGCCAAGTAGAAGTGAAGAAGGAGCCTAAAAAACCATCAGGGCCTAGAGAGCTCTCCTTAGGAAGCGCAAAAACTGCATTTTTTATTTCTATAGCATCCGGAATAGCTGATAAGCAAAGGTTTTGGGCAGACGATACTTTGCTGCTATCTGTGGTAAAGAGACCATCTGAAGGATCTGGATGGGAGAGTTGAGCTATTGAAGAGAAATGGTTCACAACCAACTGTTGAATCTGGCTTTGGTCTTCGACCCAAACTCCTTCTGAGAGGATCCTGTCAATGTGATTTGCTGTGCCTCTAGATTTTCAGAAGCATGGAAAAAGGTTGTGTTCCTGTCTCCCTCCTTAAGCCAATTGATTCTGGATTTTTGGCGCCAGTGGATTTCCTGAATTTGAAGCCAATTATGGAGAGAAGTTTTTACCTCAGCAAGCTCTTGGTGAAGAAGGTCCGACATCATCATAAATTCTCATATGATAGTCCTCATGTGAAGATAAAATGGAACTTCATGGCACAAAACCTGTAGCTCTCTTCCTTTGGCAGTCTCTTCTGATCTTCTATCTTCAGAGTCATTTTCTAAATAAAAAATACAACTCAATGACCCAGAGTTTTGTCCAACCCATGAATTTAGCCAACACTCAAAATCCTAACAAAAGAGGAAGGGAGAAATGTCAAAACATGCCTTAGAAATGCGGTATCTCATCACTTCTTTCTAAACATTATCAACATCCAATCCTGGTAATAGATGCGATGTGATTTAGGTATAGACTTTCTACAAACAAAGTAAAAAACTTAATAACTTTGACTTGGTTGATTTGGTCAAAACACAATTCACTCATGGCGATTGTCTCAGCTAGTAGGACGAAAGAGCCAAGATGATTAAGTTTGACTAGGCTTGAGCTCAAATGTGCAATGCCTAGCACAAGGTCAGCCCAATTTGAAATTTGCCTTGACTTAAAGGTTGGCTCGAAATGAGTTGACACCAAGGGCGGATGAAGGGGGGCCCGGGTGGGCTGCAGCCCACCCGAGATTTCAGCCCAATAAAAAAAAACCAGTTTTTCAAGTGCCCAGCCAACTGAGCCAAGGAAGGAAAAAAAGATTTTAAAGCTATTGTTTGTCTTTTGTCACATTTGTCAAGATCTATTGTGAAGACATTTTTTTTGTTGATTTTAAGTAGTATAATAAAAATGATCACACTTTTGGTATGATGCTTGTAGAAAATGAATTATGAAGATAGTATATAGATAGTTTTTGGTGGGATATTATTGCTATTTTTTATAGTTTTTGGTGAGACATTGTTGTTATTTTTTTAGTGTAACTTAAGTGCAGCCCCCCCCCCCCCCTAGAAGTCCTGGATCCGCCCCTGGGTGACACTACCTAAAAGTGGATGAAAAGCGATGAAAATTTATGGGATTACCGACAGCTAAAAACCATCGGTTATGAAGGTTTTGTAGGACCCACTAGAATGGATGCTAGTCTAATTAATCAACTCAACACAGCGGATGTAACCAATCACATAATATAAAACTACCAAATATTTCTACCAAGCAATCACCACAAAAATGCAGACACAAATTTAACGTGAATACCCTTTTCAAGGAGAAAAACCACGATCTAAAAATCAATATTTCACGAACAATTACAAGATATACTCACAGGCTCCTTTGCCTCAATCTATACCTCGACCTAAGGACTGTAGTTGTTCTTGCATAGAATCCACTAACATGATATCCACCATGCACCGTTCTCCTTACTTGATCTCCCCGCACCTTGTCAGTCAAGATAAACTAACTTTTATAAGAAAGCAGAAGCAACAATGACTTTCTAGAGCAGCCCTTCAAAACGATCTCTCAATGGCTCTAGAGAAACAAGGAAATCTCTCTTAGGGTAATCTAAGCTCAGATCAAGAGAGATAATTAACTTCTTGTGTTATCTTTCGGTTGAGAGAAACACCCAATATATAGCCATAAGTTCATGCCTTAGTCTTCTAATAATATTCCAATCAGAAGAGGAATCAGACCCAAACTTTATTTTAGAGTTCTAACCGAACTGGGCGTCTCTCGCTATAGCGAGACTCCATTCTGTCTCGGGCCTGACAGATTTTGTTATGTCATGTTTTTTGGCCTAACAATCTCCCCCTTCTAGCAATTCTTGGACAAAATCTCCTAGAACAATACAATTTGATCCACCCAAAAGTAAAATCCAAAATACATTGAATTTAAAAAAAAATAAGCTCTGTAAATCTTGTACTGCCTTGGCTTGTATAGCTACTCTAGCTCCATTCTTCTCCCCTGCATTTGTCCATAATTGATAAATAAATATCATCATGCAGCTTCTGTCAATCTGGATGTAGTAGTTCCCCCTCAATATGATCTTCGTATCAGCACTAGGGTAGGGGCTTGATCTTGCAGATCAGGGGTGATGAAGCTTAGGCGCACACACTTGTAAATTTAAATGTTTCAGCAAAGTGTGTACCAATATAGAAAGTAGGTCTTCTTTCTTGACCCAAGAAGCTTTGATATTCTTCTTTTTCAACTCAGCCTTCTATGTTTTCCATTGCTTTTGATTCGGTAAACTTTGCAACTTATTGCAATGGGGTCGAATGTATCTTTTAATTCCACAATGATAACAAGTGGGAATTCGTTAAGGACATGACACATTAAACTTCTTTGGAGCTTTCTTCGGAACACTAACAATAGGATTAGTAATAATTGAATTTTTAAGAAAATAACTTTTACCTTTGGCATTCGAAGTGGATGCTCCGTCAGCGTAGCCAATGCCATGCTTGTCAGTATGTGCCTTTTGACTACATCTGATGTCATCTAATTTTCTCGATCTAGTGTTCATCATATTCAATGAAGCTTTAACAGTATTTAACTCAGATAGAACCATCGTGAGTCTAGCATTCAGATCAGAACTTTCTGCTTTCAAAGTTTTCATATCAAAATCAAGTAAGTCACACTTTTGTGAATTTGCAGTCAATTTGTTGTTTTCATCCTCCAATTTCTGTAGTTTAGCTAGTGCTTCTGCAAGTTCAGCTTTCAAGGAGGAAATTTGTTCTTCAGACACTTTCCAGTTGATAGCAACTTTTTCATTCATTTTAACGATCTTCATGGTTTACTTGAAAAGTGTTTCATATTCAGCTTTCCAATTTGATTCTTCCTCTAACTCAGTATCTTGATCAGCCTCAGCTTCGGAAGAAACATGGGAAGCAGCAGAGCCAGAAGTTGCCATATAAGCAATAAACTTTTTCTTGCCAGTGTCAGGCTCATCCGACTCAAGATTTTCATCATTCTCATCAAAACTTTCATCATCACAGGTAGTATTCAAAGCCTTCTTTTTAGATTTTTTATTTTCGCAATAATTAGCAATGTATCCATAGCCTTGGCACTCATAGCATTGAATCCCTTTAAAAGATTTCTTCTTTCTAAAAATGTTAGGGATCCTCACATTGGTTTTCTGCCCCTTCATAAAAAGCTTGAATTGCTTCATGAACTATACAGCAACTTGGGGATTAATTTCCTCGGAATCTAAATCTGAATCACTTGACACTTTCTTGTATGATTCCTTGGACGCTTTCAAAGCAATACCGTTAGATTGTGTCTTCCCATTAGACTTAAGGTTTAGTTCAAAAGTTTATAGATTACCAATCAACTCATCAACTTTGAGCGCATTCAGATTTTTATTTTCCTCTATTGCCACAACCTTTCCATCAAACATTTCTAGGAAAGACCTCGAAATCTTTTTAACAATTCGGTTTTCAGGAACTGGTTCCCCCAAGGTAAAGGTACCATTGATAATTGCATTTAGCTTACCATTACATTCATTGAAAGACTCATCTTCTTCCATCTTTATGCTTCAAAGTCTATATACAACTTCTGAAGCTTTGACTGTTTGACAGTGTCAGTCCTCTTTATACACAGTCTGCAGGATGTCACAAGCTTCTTTTACAGTATTGCATGTAGAAATCTTCAAAACTCAGACACAGTAACTCCATTATAAATAAGATTCAAAGCCCTAGAGTTACAAGTGGCAGCCAACTCTTCTTGCTTAGTCCACTTATCTTCAGGTTTGGGACCAATTACCCCATCAGCAGTAATAGTGAGCAAGGAATAACCATTCACAATAGATTTCTAAACTTTCAGATCTATGACTTTCAAGAACGCAACCATCATGGCTTTTCAATGAACATAATTGTAACCATCCAACAGAGGATGCTTATTGGTTGAAGTGCCTTCGCGGTAGATATCCATTCTATCAATATTTGGATCAACACAATAAAATAGTGCAACCCGCTCTGATACCGATTGAAGGTTTTGCAGGACCCACTAGTTCTCCTTACTTGATCTCCTCGTACCTTGTTAGTCAAGATGAACTATCTTCTACAAGAAAGCAGAAAGCAACAATGACCTTCTAGAGCAGCCCTTCAGAACGATCTCTCAATGGCTCTAGAGAAATAGGAAATCTCTTTTAGAGTATTCTAACCTCAGATCAAGAGAGAAAATTAAACTTCTTGTGTTATCTTTGAGTTGAGAGAAACTCCCAATATATGGCCCTAAGTTCGTGCCTTAGTCTTCTAATAATATTCTAATCAGAAGAGGAATCATACCCAAACTCTGTGTTAGAGTTCTAATCGAACTGGGCGTCATGAGTCTCGCTATAGCGAGACACCATTCTATCTCGGGCCTGACAGTTCTTGTCCTGTCATGTTTTTTGGCCTAACAAGTTATTACGACGAACTTACCCCCTCACTTTTGCCAGAATGACAGCAAATTTATTGTAGTATCCATGTTAAAAATACCGATGAATAAAGACCGTCGCCTCCTAATATGTTTTCTCTCTCCTGCGTGCTCAATCTATCTTTTACTTTGATTCATTTGTTTACCTTACCTTGAAGTTGTTAAGTGGTCCCATATAGTGGAAGTTCTCATTCTCATGTTACATAGAGAAGTTGTAGGATGTTCAATGGATTAACATTCCAAGACAGGAATGGTTGGGAAATCTCCATATATTTTCTGAAGTATTTGATCCATTTAATGGTCTATCAATTTTCAACTTTCAGTATTTTGTCTTTCATGTTTAATGTGTTTGTCAAGGCCCTGGTGGGCCCTCGAATGTTATAGAGATAAACTCCATTGTACTCATTGTAGGAGAAATAAACATACACAGGAAACTTGCTGGGATTTTGTAGGCCAGGCATCTTGCAATGCTTCTGCTTATTCAGTTAAGTTAGGAAAAAAATCATTGATACAAGTACTCTAGGGCAGTCAGTTAAGAAAGATGAATAATAAAGTTCAAAGGATGAAATTATCAATCTTCATCAGAGACTTCAGGCATTGGAACGAATAGCTCCATCTTCATCAGTTGGTATGTTCCCATATGATCCTGCATCTTGTAATCCAGCTTCATTGGCTTCTTCCTCGTTTCCCTCTTCTACTTGCAGGGGCGGATCCAGGACTTCTAATATGGGGGGGCTGCACTTAAGTTATACTAAAAAAAGAACAACAATGTCTCACCAAAAATTATAAAAAATAGCAACAATATCTCACAAAAAACTATTTATGTACTATCTTCATAATTCATTTTCTACAAGCGTCATACCAAAAGTGTGATCATTTTTATTATACTACTCAAATCAACAAAAAAATATCTTCACAATAGATCTTGACAAGTATGACAAAAGACAAACAATAGCTTTAAAATTTTTTTTTTTCTTCCTTGGCTCAGTTGGCTGGGCACTTCGGGAAACTGGTTTTTTTTTTTTTTTTTGGGGGGGCTGAAATCTTGGGTGGGCTGCAGCCCCCCCCCCCCCCCCCCCCCCCCCCCCCCCCCCCGCGTCTACTTGGGCCACTGAATTAGGTGCCGCAAACCACGCTGACAAATATGCTTTTACATTTTCTGTTTACATCCGTTCCACATGTGGATGTATGCAAATTGCTTATGCTACCTTGAGTCCTTGACACAAGTAGCAGGGAAGAGATACATTAATGTTTCATCTGTGTTATCATTGTGTAGTGTAACCACATGTTCCTTGGCTTTTGTTTAATCATTTTTTCTTTTGGCAAATTCTCTCACAAAAACCCAATTATATACTCTGTGTACAGAAAAAATCAATTGGGCGTTTGAAATGAGTTGTTGCTATTGGGTCCATGATTGGCCCGTGACTTTTCTCAACGATATCATTTACTAGAAAAAAACTTATCATGCTAGTTATAATATTGTTAATTCCTACCGTGTTTTATTTAACAACTTGTTTTTACAGGAAAGGCTTAGTAGAATGTGTGACAATGGCACATAATGATATCGACATTGATGGGGTTGCAAAGGTACGCGGGTTATCTTATATTTATATTTAGATATCAACTTGATTTTAATTAATACTTAACAATAAATACATATCAAGAGCAGATGTTGGCCTTTTTAATTTTTGAAATAGGTTTCTGGTGCCGATACTCGTGGATGTGTCAAGGGCTTGGGGTTGGGTGTCTCAAGGTCAATCGTGCATCAGTCAAATCCTTAAAAGAGAGCTTATGAAGAAGAGCACAAATAGCACGTGGCCCTCGAGACTGAGGTGGATGGGTTGAAATCTCGAATGGCAGACATGGAGAAGATTGTTGCTTCCCTTTCTCAAAGTGGGACGCAAATGCGGTCTTCGACCGATCATGAGAGTTCCTCTTGAGTAAAATGAAACTTTACATATAAAATGTAGATTCATAAACTTATTGAAATTATTGAGTATGATAAAATACTCACATTATATGTTTCTTAATTATAATGTAGGCGAGACCGCCATTGAAACATCAAGGGACACAGGCAAGATCGAGAACAGCACTCTCAGGCACATAGTTAATGCATTTAAGGAAGAGCATAGTTGTAGCCTATGGGAGTTTGATGGGGGTATCACCGGACAATTCGGATTATTATAGAATTGTTATAGATGAGATCATGGATGGCGACATCGAGTTGATGGACGAAGTTAGGAAGATGGAAGATATTATGCTTGCAGACACTATTGATTGGCCAACATTTAGGACTTTCCCTTGCTAGTCTTTTCTTTTCTATATTACTTGGGTTTTGATTATGGGATGGATGCTAGTTTTTTCTTTTCTCAGGTTTTGATTATGGAATGGATGTTCAATTGTTTTGGATGGATGGATATTTTTATGGAGGCTTGTTTCCTGGACAACATTTTGAACTTTGAATATTGCATAGATGTTCATTTCTACTATTTTTTAAATGGATATTGATATGGTGTTTAAATTGATCTTTGAAAGGTTAATGGTCGTATATTGGTATTTGAATGGAAAAGCGTGGATGATGTACATGTGTGGTGATTATTACATGATTTCAACATGTTGAATTTTTTTAAATTTTTTTCTAGAAAATAAATAAAACAACGGCTTTTAGTCGTTGTTTTATAGTATATTATGACTTTTAATTATCATTAAATTTAAAATAAATGACACATGCGAACTGTCATTTTATCCAATGTTTAAAATAAATGACACGTGCAAACCGTCGTTTTATCCAATGTTTAGCTGTCGGTATATTGAGTTAGTGTGTCGGTAATTATTTGAGTAAACGATGGTTACTAACCGTTGTTAATTTAAATATTAGCGATATATGAAAACTGTCGTTAATTTAAAGATTATCGACAGTTTAAAACTATCGTTTTGAAAAGCGACTACAAATTAAGCGTTGGACCTGTCGACGGACGAATGTGTCATTTTTTTGGAAAGCGACGGTTCGTGGCCATCATTTTTTAGGCCTTTTACGTTGTGAGCTTGAGATGTTTTTTTTTATTTTGAACGGTAAGAAAAAATTTTATTGAAAGAGAAGGTGAGAGAGAGAGAGAGAGAGAGAGAGAGAGAGAGAGAGAGAGAGAGAGAGAACAACAAGGTACAGGAGCATTGTACCTCACCTACATCCCACTGTAAAATAATACCCTCCAAGGTAAAATCCTCTCAACCCCTTACTTGGCTCATGCATCAGCCATATAATTCGCCAGTTGAAAAACAACAAGGTACAGGAGCATATTGTACCGCACCCATGCATAGCCCACTACAAAATAATTCCCTCCCCAGGTGAAACCCTCTCAACCCTCGGTGGCTAATATATCAACCATATAATTAGCCGACCCAAGCTCATGTCAGAAAAAAACATTAATGGAGGTCAGTAAAACCCGGATTTTGTTAAACATGAAGTTTCCAAGGGTTGGCCTTCCTATTAGACACCTTTGTGATTATATTAGAAGAATCACTGTCAACAATAAGGGAACTATGAAAGAATCTCGAAAAGTAGTGAAGTGCTTCCAAAATAGCTAGGAACTTAGTTGGTTCATTAGAATCATGAATACCCATAAGCTTGGAAAACATAAATAAGACCTTACCCTTGCTATTAGAAAGCACACCTCCAATACTCGACAGCCCCGAGTTACTTCTCACAACACCATCAACATTAAATTTCAGCACTCCAAGAGGAGGAGTAGTCCACAAAAACGATTTCCTCACGTTAATTGGGGCGCATCCCATACAAGCTGCCCAATATTGAACTTGATATGTGTTATTTGATGAGCTCGGATAAGATAGTGATTAGGATTATGTTAGATTTATTATTTAAGTAGTGTATCTATTCTTAATGTGATTATGATATACTATATTAGAGTTTTGATGTGATTTTGTTTTCTAGTTAAGGTTAACTATTTTTATTGTACTTTGTAAATAGCCTTCGACAGTTCTCAGTAAGTAGCTTGTGTGAAATTAAAATAAAAAATACAAACAAAAAGAAAAAGAAAAAAAGTTGGGGTAGCAACTCGCCCCTCTCGACCCCCCTTGGCCTCGTCCCTATATGTGGAGTAAGATCTAGATTTGTGTCAAGCTTGAGTTTCGGAGTTAACTCAAGTTCCAATTTTGGTCCCACACAAACTTAATCCTTTTTTTAACTTTGCGTTTTTTGGGGTTTTGCCCGTACAATAAAGGCCATTAATAACTCCTCCTGGAAAGTTGAAATAATTATCTATAGGTACTCATGTAATTTTATGGACTAAAATGTCCTTAATTGTGAGATATCGTAGTATTGCACATAGATATATTCTTATTTTAACCCAACAAGAGGAGAGCTTTTTGTGCAATATCAAATAAATAAAAAGTTGCGAAATCATAAAGATATGGTAAGCGATATTACACCGTCGTAAATATTTTAGTCAATAAAAATTGTATTTCAATTATAGAGAATTATTTTAACTTTCGTCGCATTACCGGGTTACCCAAGGCTAAAGGTTACAGTAAAGAAGAGCATAGCACTAATTACTCTCGCAAATTCATTATGAGAGTTCTAAAGGAGTATGCCCTTACCAATGCATCAATGCTTAATTTAGTCAGGTCGAACCTATTTTTTTTGCCAGGGCACAACCTAGGCTAATATCGCAGCAATGTGGCCACACTCAATGACAGAATGGGCTCTTTGGCTCCTCCACTCTAGGAACTTTGATACTGAAATTGAATGGAGAGAGAGACTTGACCTTACCAACTCATTAAACCCAACCTGTAATATGTATGGATTGGTTATAGGTCACAATTAGAATTTAGGGTTTAACGGTCAGAATTAACATGACAAAGTCTTTTTAACTTTTTCTTCCTTGAGTAAGTCACAAAATTTTCTTGTCCTCACAATTCCAATTCCTAGACTTCGACAGCAGTATTCCTTCATTGCATCAAAATTTGATTTGATTTTTTTTTATGCAATATGTTTGATTTGCTTCAAACCCAACATGTTTATGACCAAAGCACAACCCTAGCCCTTTCAATAAAGATGGCCACACCCAATGACTTACTCTGCTCATCCACCTCCCAAATTCTTGTCAAAACCTCACTTTACATGCTGCATTCCACAACAGTCATGGGTTAAGAAAGGCTGACTGCATTTAAACGGATCCGCTTAGTCATGTATTCGGAGAAATAGTCGGTTCTTGAGAGGCCGAACACAAAAATTACACTTTAGCTCCACATTTGAAGTTCTTTGAGCGAGAGAAGCTCAAGTCGGGTTTTTCTGACCTACTACAATCAAACTAAAATATAAGTGAAAAGATCAAAGCTTCTGCAAGTTAGATTAGGTCATATTTGTTAAATAGGTTGATTTGAAATGGATGTGGGTCATGCATGTAAGGTCCAGTTGACTAAAAATCTGGCGTGAGCTGAGATTGCATACATTTTTTTTAAATGGGCCCAATATAGGTTATGCTTCGATCCATAAATATTTGGGGCATTATTTCTTTACTAAAATTCTTGACAAGAGTTCAGGATGTATGATGTGACTTCTTGTTCTTAACATTTGAAAATGTCTTATTTCTGGCCGAGTCTGTCAAAATTCTTCGACTTGAAAGGTCTCGAATGACTCTAGGGAATTGAGAAATTTCACTCACTTTGTATTTTAGTGAAGTTTTTAGATGTTCAAGTCAAAAAAAAAAAAAAAACATTCAGAATTCCAGTGTATCTGAAAATTAAAAAAATTTTCCCTACACTAATTTTTTAAATTCCAGCAAAGAAAGAAACACGCCAACAAAAATCCTGACCTAACTCTTGAACATCTCCAAAGTCCACTTACTTTCTATAAAAGGACTCGTATTGGTCCCTAAGTCCTACACAGTGACATCAATATTTGCGAGTGAAGGAGAAGGAAAAAGAGTGGGAGGTGGGAGGTTCAGAAATGGCAATGTTAGCAGCGAGAGCGGCGGGCAAAGGAAATGGCATCAGACGCCTCTTCTCGTCCTTTCCCTTCCCTTCTTCTCAGCCAGCTACTCCACCTCGTCCCCCTGCAGAGCCTTCAACAAATCTCTTTGTTTCAGGCACTCTCTCTCTCTCTATATATATATATATATATATCTATGTTCATCTTCTACTTGTTTTGTTGTTTATTGATTGATTTATCTTTCTTTTCTAAGTTTTCTTGTATGTTTCCTGCACGTTGTTTTTGTTTTGTTTAAATCTATTGAACAACCAATACCTAGGAAATACGATTATGGGTGCTTTTGAATGTACCCCAGAAGGGGATTGTTGAAGTATGTGCGTCCAGGGCAGGGCAGGCTACATGGGGATTGAAAACCCTGATGGGTGGGTATCTGGGTATCTTCTTTTTCTGACCCATTTCAGTAATTTTATCGATTGGAGACCGGTGATGCTGATTTGATTTTGGGGGTAGTATCTGTGTGGGGAGATTTCCAGAGCTACAGGATTAAGCTAATCACAGCCATCAGATGGGGCTAAGCATTCTCACGTGCCATCCGCGTGCCATCTACATGGCACCAATCCCACCTCGGCTACCGGGACGGGAGGTCCCGCCGAAGTCAGGCAGCTCCGGGCCCTTAGTGCCGAACTGGACCACCTCGGGCATCATCTCGGCAAAGAGTCCACCTCGGCAGGGCCACCCCGGATGCCATCTCCGCAGAGAGCCCTACCTCGGCTGAAGCCGCCTCGGCTGAAGAAGCCAGGATAGTAGCCGAAGCAAGAAAGATCCTTCACTTGCGCCCCTCATCCCCCACGTCATCAGGCACGTGGAGGGATAGGGTCACGAGCTAGTGGGACAGACACGACATCCAGCCGCCCGCTATCTTCACCAGATCGCTGACATGGCAGCATCCAGCGGCTGAGGCCACATCAGGGGAAGGCCCGAGGGCAGATCCGCTGGTACTCCAACCGCCAAAGGCGCCCAACACAATCTGGCCCAACAAGACACGCATTTAATGCAATGTGGGCTGACCCGACTAGCATTAAATGCTGAGTGGGCCGGATTAGACAGCATTTATTACTTTGTGGGCTGATCATGACTTCCCAGTCGAATCATGGGACCCACACCAAAATATCCTCTGAAAGATACGATCCAAACCTCTATAAATAGAACCCCATACACCATGCAAGGTACGCACAATCCCATACACAGAGCCCTTACTCTGCCTCTCTTCTCCCTCTCCTTCCATTGTTCCAGTTCCCATACTGACTTTGGCATCGGAGAGCCTTACGCCGCCCAGGCCAGGGTCCTCTGACCGTTTGCTATTCCCTTTCAGGCTTCCGGACGGCATCCAGTTACTCCCAGACATTCCAGACACCATCATCTTCTCGGATAAGTCCTATAAGGCACCCTCTTATTGTGGGTCATAATTTTCTGCACCTACAATTGGCGCCGTCTGTGGGAAAGTAATATCCTAGCCTCTCAAAACCTTCCCAACCTTCTTAACCTCAACCTTTCAGAAGCCATGCCTCCGAAAGCTAAGAAAGGCGGAGAATCTTCAAGACCAGTTCTCGAGCTGCTAGCACCGTCAACGGACGTCCTTCCTCAGGGACGGTCCCGAACGATGCAAGGCACATCCGCAGGCGAGGGTCGCCTGGGCTCCCAACTCTTTGTCGAGATCCCATTCCAGGAGGGAGTCGAGGCCTCGCTCTCAGCGGATGAAACCGTGCCACTCAGGCGCGACGAGCGTCGACACGAACGTCCCCGCAAAGATAAAGCTGTTACAGCTGAAGGAGACGTCGCAGCACAAGACGCTCTTCTCCAGAAGCAGGAGCAGCTAGTTCAAGAGCTCCAGCGGATCCAACGACAGCTGAGGGCAGCACAAGCTGCCTCCTTGAGGCAGGTCTCTGAGCCTCAGGGAAAAAAGAAGGACGCCCCCAGCAGGGCAGCCCAGCCTCCTCGAGAGGACCTCAGACATCATCTAGACCAGAAACGGAGCCAGATCCGTGACGAAGGCTCGAGCAACAGCCGAAGTCACCATAGTCGCGATGGCCGAACTCATAGCCATCGTAGCCCGAGCCATCCCAAGCGAAAGCACCGGGCTCAGACTCCGGAGAAGGACGACGAGCAAGAGCGATTTGACAAACGTGTCAGATTGGCTCTCCAGCACAACTTGGACATGCGGGACCAGAAGCAGCTCTGTGGTCACACTGATCTCGGGGGCTCGCCCTTCACAAAAGAGATCGAGCGCACCCCCTTGCCCAGGAAGTTCTCCGTCCCGCGGTTCGTCCCCTACGACGGACTGTCCGATCCATCTGCACACCTCCGACACTTCTCCCAGAAGATGTCCATCTGGGGAAACGAGGGTCACCTAAACAATAAAATCTTCTCCTCCAGTTTGGGTGACCTCCCCCTGAAGTGGTTCTGCTCTCTCCCGGAGCAGTCGGTTTCCAGTTGGAAGGAGCTCCAGCTCTCCTTCCTGAAGAAGTTCCAAGCCTACACCGTCGTCCCCAAGAAGGAAGGGGACCTCATCGCCCTGAGAATGAAGCAGGGCGAAACCCTCGCCAAGTTCACCCACCGATTCTGGGCGGTCTACAGCCAGATCGAGGGCGCGAGGGAGGGGATAGCCATCTACGCCTTCCAGCATGCCCTGATCCCCGGCAGCGACTTGCGAAAGGACTTGGCCGGGGACACCCCAGAATCATGTCAGAATTGATGTCCCGGGTGAAGCGCTTCATCGCCCTGGAGGAAGACGAGATCCGAGCTAAGGATCAGGACGGGCATCCGGAGCCCGAACAGAAGAATGACCAACCTCGGCAAAGAGGCGGGAGGCCCTCCCAGAAACAGGATCCCAAGCGGGCCTGGGTCTCCAGTTCGGCGAAGCCTTCGTCGTCCAGGTCTGGGGGCAATTGGAAGCCCAGACCTCCCTCCAGCGCCAGTCAGAGCGTCAACGTCGTCTTCAAGGAGCCGATCTACCGCATCCTGGCCAAGATCAAATCCAAGCCGTTCTTCAAGTATCCTCCGCCCATGAAGAATGAACCCACCGAAGGCTCCCGGAGCAAGCTCTACTGCGCCTTCCATAAGGGCAACGGGCACAGGACTGAAGAATGCAGGACTTTGCAGGGGTATCTGGAGAAGCTGGCCGAACAGGGCCACATCCCAGAGTTCGTCAAGGCAGGTGATGCCGGCGGCAGCGAGGGCCGGGTTCACCAGAGCACGGCCTAGGCTCCAGACAGCGAGGACTCAGAGAAGATCATCAACGTGATCCATCTGGCGTCCTCAGCTCCCGCTTCCTCATCCCGGGGAAGCTCTCAGGCCCGTGCCGAGGCCAGGCGGGCTTCGCACGGGAAAGAAGTAATGAAAGCCGAACTCGCTCCGGCGTCCAAGAAAGCCCGCCGCGACAGACCAGCCATCTCGTTCTCGGATCAAGATCTAGAGGGAGTCCAGGTCCCTCACAACGACCCCCTGCTCCTCACCATGAAGCTGAGAGACTTCACCGTGAAGAGGATCCTCGTCGACTCCGGCAGCTCCTCAGAGGTCCTCTACTACGACTGCTTCAAGAGGATGAAGCTCTCCGAAGCAGACCTCACGGAGGTCCGGGCACCCCTGCTAGGGTTATCCGCCACGCCAGTCTATCCCAAGGGTCGGATCACCTTGGAAACCCGAGTTGACGGAGCCTCCGTGACGGCCGACTTCCTGGTTGTGGACGCCCCTTCTCCCTACAATGTCATTCTGGGCAGAACGTGGCTCCACAAGCTAGAGGCAGTTCCATCTTCCCTCCACCAAAAGCTGAAGTTCGTCCATGAGAACGAGGAAGGCAAAATGGAGGTAGTCACAGTGAAGGGAGACCAGCAGCAAGCCAGGCAATGCATGCTGGCCGCAGTCCCAGCTGTGAAGGAGCCAGAGCGCGTCAACCTGGCCGAGTTCGAGAAAGGCCTCGATGAGATCGGCCGGGACCCTGAGAAGAAGAGCATCGAGGACCTGGCCGAGGTCAGGCTAGACCCGGCAGACCCAGACCGTTTCTTCCTGATTGGCACCCAGCTGTCAGACGAAGAAAGGGCCGAACTCTCTCGGTTCTTGATGCAGAATGTGGACGTCTTCGCTTGGAGCCCAAGCGAAATGCCTGGGGTCGACCCTGAGGTCATGTGCCACAAGCTCAATGTCGACCCCGACCACAAGCCGGTAGTGCAGAGGGCCCGAAGGACCGGGCTGCAGCAGACAGATGCGGTCGTCGAAGAGGTCGACAACCTGCTAAAAGCAGGGGCCATCCGGGAAGTCCAGTACCCGGTATGGCTGGCCAACACGGTGGTCGTCAAGAAAAAAACTGGGAAGTGGAGGGTGTGCGTGGACTTCACCGACCTGAACAGGGCTTGCCCTAAGGACAGTTTTCCCCTCCCGAAGATTGACCAACTGATCGACGCCACCGCTGGTCACGACCGAATGAGCTTCCTTGACGCCTACCGAGGCTATCATCAGATCCCGCTCTACGAGCCCGACGAGGAGAAAACATCGTTCATCACCCCCCGCGGCACTTACTGCTATAAAGTGATGCCCTTCGGGCTGAAGAACGCCGGGGCGACCTATCAGCGCCTCGTCACAAAGATGTTCCAGGCCCAGCTCGGCCGATCAGTAGAGGTGTACATCGACGACATGGTCGTCAAATCTGTGCGCTCCAGCGACCATCTGGCGGATCTCGGCCAAGTCTTCGGCATCCTTCGCGCCTACAAGCTCAAGCTCAACGCTTCCAAGTGCGCCTTCGGCGTAGCCTCTGGCAAGTTCCTCGGCAGCTTGGTGACGCGAAGGGGGATAGAGGCAAATCCGGACCAGATCACTGCCATCCAGGGCATCCAGAGTCCCTCCACCACGAAGGAAGTTCAGAAGCTTACAGGAATGGCCGCAGCACTCAATCGCTTCATCAGCCGCTCATCAGATAAGTGCAGGCCCTTCTTTCAGCTTTTAAGGAAAAATTTGAAGTTCCAGTGGACCCCCGAGTGCGACCAGGCATTGGCCGCACTCAAAACTTATTTGATGTCACCACCATTACTCTCCACCCCAACTCGGGGGGAGATTCTGTATTTATACCTTGCGGTCTCAGATCACGCAGTGAGCTCCGTCCTCATCAGGGAGGATGAGGGAGTTCAAAAGCCGATCTATTACACGAGCAAGACCCTGCTCGATGCCGAGACCAGGTACCTCCTGTTGGAGAAGCTTGCGTTGGCTCTCGTTACCGCCTCCCGCAAGCTCTCCCATTATTTTCAATCCCACACTATTGTGGTGATCACGGAGCATCCACTCCGTTCATTGTTCAAGAAAGCTGACTTTTCAGGGCGCATATCAAAGTGGGCAGTCGAACTGGGGCAGTATGACATACAGTACCGTCCCCGAACTGCGATCAAAGCCCAGATCCTGGCCAACTTCATTGTCGAATTCGCCTCCCCCAACCCGGCTCCGACCCAGCTCGGCACGGCACTGGGGGGCACAGGGCAAGAGCCAGTAGAAACAGAAGTCCAGCAGTCTCCCACCTCGGCATGGAAGATCTTTGTCGACGGGTCGTCCACCTCCAAGAGAGCTGGCCTCGGCATAGTTCTCCAATCGCCAGAGGGACTGGTCATAGAGCAAGCCTTCACCTTGGACTTCAAAGCGACGAACAATGAGGCAGAGTACGAAGCAATGATTGCAGGGTTGAACAGCGCCCGAATCCTCGGAGCCCAGCATCTGGAGATCTTCAGCGACTCTCAACTGGTAACTAGCCAGCTCGCTGGGGACTACCAGGCTAGGGATGACAGGATGGCGGCCTACTTAGCCCTGGCCAAAAAGCTACTCTCCCAATTCCAGAAAGCCGAGGTCAGACAAATATCCAGAGACACCAACACGCATGCAGATGCGCTTGCAAACCTGGCCTCCGCCGTCGAAGCAGGAAAGAAGAGGACCATCGAGGTCGGGTCAGTATCAAGGTCAAGTCTAGAACTCCATTCATCTCGGCTTGTCCTCTGTGCTGACCTCGGCCCCAGCTGGATGGATCCAATCGTCGCTTACTTGAAGGACGACCAGCTCCCTGAGGACAAGACAGAAGCCCACAAGATCAGGCTCAAGGCAGCTCGGTTTTGGCTCTCTCCAGAAGGCAAACTCTACAGGAAGTCCTTCACAGGTCCATACCTCCAATGCGTCCACCCGGCCAAGGTGGACGACTTCCTGTACGAGATCCATGAAGGAATCTGCGGCAGCCATATAGGAGGTCGGTCATTGGCCTACAGAGCAATCAGCCAGGGTTACTGGTGGTCCTACATGCAGAAGGACGCCCAGGTCTACGCCAGAAAATGCGAGAAATGCCAGAAGTTCTCCCACTCCCTCCATCAGCCAGCGCAGGATCTGAGTCCCCTCTCCAGCCCATGGCCCTTCGCTCAATGGGGCCTGGACATTGTGGGGCCTCTTCACCGAGCTCCAGGGAACAAGAGATGGCTGATAGTGGCTACGGACTACTTCACGAAGTGGATAGAAGCTGAACCGTTGTCTTCCATCACGGACAGGGACTCCAGGAACTTCGTCTGGAAAAACATCCTTACGAGGTTCGGCATCCCCCGGACCCTGATCTCGGACAACGGGACTCAGTTCGATTCCAAATCCTTCAGAGACTTCTGCCAAGAGCACGGCATCAGAAACCATTACTCCACCCCGGCATACCCACAGAGTAATGGCCAGGCAGAAATCTCGAACAAAGTGATCCTGGACGGCCTGAAGAAGCGACTGGACAAGGCAAAGGGCAGATGGACAGAAGAGCTTCCGAGCGTGCTGTGGGCGTACAGAACAACTCCAAGGAGGTCCACCTCGGCAACACCTTTCTCTCTGGCCTACGGGATGGAGGCGGTCATTCCCTTGGAAATCGGCCTTCCTACCCTGAGGACAGAGGTGGTCGACCAAGGCCGAAATGAGACGAACCTGGCAATGGAGCTGGAACTGGCGGACGAGCGACGAGAAGCAGCAGCCCTGAGACTAACCGACTATCAGCAGCGGTTAGCCAGGGCATACAATCAAAATGTCAAGGAAAGAAGGTTCGCCACGGGAGAGCTCGTTTTAAAGAAGACCCTGCCAGCTGACAGAGAACCAAATGAGGGGAAGCTTGCCCCGAATTGGCATGGCCCGTTCAGAGTAGTTTCTCTGGCAGGAAAGTCAGCCTACAAGCTCGAAGACTTGGATGGCAAGCCGCTGCCGAGACCGTGGAATGCATCCCACTTGAAGAAATTTTATTTCTAAAGATGTAATGAACTTCAGAATCAATAAAAGCAGCTTTTGCCTTGTCATCAATCTGTCTCTCTGGTCGACTCCGGCAGCACAGGCTCTACGCCCTGGAAATGGCTTCGAGTTCCTACACTCAGCCTTTCCTAAAGCCCCGTGTCTTGGACACACTCCGGCTCTACGCCCTGGAAATGGCTTCGAGTTCCTACACTCAGCCTTTCCTAAAGCCCCGTGTCTTGGACACACTCCGGCTCTACGCCCTGGAATTGGCTTCGAGTTCCTACACTCAGCCTTTCCTAAAGCCCCGTGTCTTGGACACACTAAGGCTCTACGCCCTGGAAACGGCCTGGAAGAGTTCCTACACTCGGCCTTTCCTAAAGCCCCGTGTCTTGGACACACTCCGGCTCTACGCCCTGGCTTCGAGTTCCTACACTCGGCCTTTCCTAAAGCCCCGTGTCTTGGACACACTCAGGCTCTACGCCCTGGAAATGGCTTCGAGTTCCTACACTCGGCCTTTCCTAAAGCCCCGTGTCTTGGACACAATCGAGGCTCTACGCCTTGGAAAAGGCCTGCAGTTCCTACACTCAGCCTTTCCTAAAGTCTGGGTTCATAAACCCCTCAAGGCAGTTCGGCCAAGGACAGTTTCCTGAAGTCCGGGTTCATACACCCCTCAGAAGGCCATTGCCGAACTCACTTTTGCCGAGCCGAGGCCAACGGAACGGGTCCACTTCGGCACGATGCAGCTTGTCTCGGCCAAAGCCAGCCCTTACGGCCGAGGTCAGTGCCAGCATTCAGACAAATCCAAGCATTCCGGAACAGCGCAAAGAAATGAGAAAAAAACTCAAAAGCACTGTACACAGTTTGGGTAATCACAGAATTCCTTTTTATCCATTGCAAACTGCTTCATTACAAGAAATACAGAATAGAAAGCAAAGTACAGAAAGGAGGATCACAGTCCTCTAAAAACAGAAAATGGATAAAGGCTAGGAGACTCTGATCTTCACCAACTCTTCAGGCAGAAGGCTCGAGGACGCCGGATCGCCGCCTGGAGGTTCTGAGCGATCCTGGACCTCGCTGGGCTCTGCAACACCCTCGGCGGCCAGTGGGACCAGCCAAGCTTGAAGAAACCCCCGGAGCAGCGGGGCCTCAATCCCGCCTTCCGTACGACGGGCGCACAGGGCCGTGTCGGACGAGAAGGCGCCACCGTCCCCCTGCAGTGCATCCTCATTCTGTCTGGCCAGGGGCGGATGGCCGTGAACCCGCGTTCAGAGAGCGCGTAGTCCACGGGGAGTCCTTTCAGAGAGCGCGCAGACCATGATAGCCTTCCCCCCTCGGGGATAGCCGTCCAACGGCGCAGGGTTCCCCCCGGATCAAATAACTTCAGACACCTCCCAGACATGGTTCCTACAACTATGTTCCTTCCTTCTCCCATGGCGAGCCTGCTCCCCCTACTTATAGGATGGAGAAAGGCTCAGTCTCCAAAAGGAGTTATGGGGCGGAGTCTCCCACGCGTTACTGGGAATGCGCGACTGTCGACCAGCGGTCCCTATGGCGCCACGTGGAGACATCCGTCCGATTCCCTCGTCAGCCGCGCCACCATGTTTATTACCAATGAAGATCACCCAAGATACGGAGGATCAGCGCGAATACCAATGAAGATCACCCAAGATACGGAGGATCAGCGCGAATACCAAAGAAGATCACCTAAGGTATAGAGTGTCGACGCTAGCGCCCAGGAAGACTACTCGACACTCAGTTCTAACGTTTCGTCACAAGGAGCACTCTGCCGAACTCAAGCATTAAAGTACCAGGCTTAAAAGAGACAGAAGCGCGAGTATTTGAAGAAACCTTCAATTGTATTAAAGTCTCACTCATTACAGTGTTCAGCAAATACAAATTGAAGAAGATTACAGAGCATGAAGCAAGAAAGCGAATATCCCGATATCCCGAGGTCCCGAGGTCATGGCCGGTCAGTCGCATGGGCTGCAGCATCAGAAGCTTCGCCGGATGGACGGGCAGAGGTCGGCACCGGAAGCGTGTACGGAGGCGGCTCCCGAAAGGAGGGGTGGCCCTCCGAGACCCCGACCTCCTTCAGGCCGGCAAGCCACCCTTTCGCCCAGGCCTTATCCCTCACAACAAGAACCCTTTCCTTGTAGTGGGCGGTGACCTGCACTTTGGCATCCTCGAACGCAGCATCGCACTCGGACTCGAGCTTCGCCTCGGCTTCATCCGCCCTCTTGGACTCGGATTCGAGCTTCGCCTCGGCCTCATCCGCCCTCTTGGACTCGGCTTGAAGCAGGGCCGCGTAATCCTCTCCCATCTTCGAGATGGAGACCTCGAGCTCGGCCACTTTAGTTCTCTCCGCCTCGGCTTCTTCCCTCACCTGCTCAAGCTTCGCCGCGTACTCCTCTTCCACCCTGGCTAACTTCTGGCTAACGGCGTCCAGGGATTCCTGCAGGCCGTTCTTCTCCACGGACAGCTCGGCAACGTCCGCGCTGTACCGGCGGATCCTGTCAGCAACGGCCATGGACTTCTGTGCCGCCTGTCAAAGAAACGAGATGTACGTGTTAGATCCAAAGTGCGCCAGACGCTAAATCGCTGGTTTGACGAAGGGAAATGAAGATTTACCACGAAGTTGGACTGCAACATCGACAGGATCAGCTTCTGATCGCTGTACTTGTCCAGCCGCTCCATGTCCCGGGGAAGGGCGCAGGCTCGCCCTAAGGCCTCGAGGACCGGGAGATCGATCTTGTGAAGAATGCAATCCTCCACCGTCATCGGCCTCCCCGGCCCAAGCATGAAGCTCGGCTCCCATAACGGCGGCCCCTGGGGCAACGAGGCAGCAGCCGAGCTAGGGCCCGCGTCGGTCCTCGCTATCTTCAGCGGCCGAGTTTCCTCCTGCTCGACCTCAGCCGGGGGCAGGCGTACCCCTGGATCAACAGGGCTAGGGGGCGCGGGAACCTCCGCCACCTCTGCAGGAGAAGCCACCCGAGCCCTCGGAGACGGACGCCTCGGAGAATTTACCGGCTCCTGGGGGGCTCGGGCGTCCTCCACTCCAAGCGCCAAAGCCTCGAGGTCCTCGAAGGACAAACGCCTGTTGTGCCTCATCTCGGAGCCTGGCGAGGGAGATCGGGCAGGTTGACTCGATTCCCTTCCTGAGACCTGGGGAAGTCTCGATCCCGATGTGGAAGCTAGGGTTCCAGACGTTGCCCTAACGTCAGACGACACCCGCGAGGGCTCTGCGACCTCCGGAACGGCCTGCTCCTGACCGACCTCGGATCCGGCACCTTCACTCTGGATCGGCTCTACGGTGCCCCTCAAATACCCGCGGTACTTCGGCCGATACCCTAGCAGCGACCAAGCCGCCCTGCCGTCGTGACCGCTGTATCGCTTCACCAGACGGAGCCAGGCATCGTTCCTCTTCCAAATGTATCTGGCGGCCCGTTTCCTCTCCTTCAAAGCTGCAACAATCAGAAGCATAAGCGCGGCAGAACAAGAAGAAACTTATAAAAAAAAAGAAAAGAAACGAAGGGTGTTTACTTGGAATGGTACCGAAGTGGCGAGGGACCTGGTAGCCTCTATCGGTGTCCACCTCCCCAAACTCCCAGTTCCCCGAGACGTACAGAAGATCGTCTCCGGCATACTTGCTCGAATCCTCCAAGTATCGGACGAAGCCGTCCCGGCCTGGCTTAGCCCGGAGATAATAAGAATCCCCGGACTTACATATGTCGTAGACATCCTCAAGGTCGAAGACGCCGAAGTCGGTGCCCAGGACATCATTCAACTTGACCGTGCCCATCACGATCTTGAAGGCATTCGGCAGCAGTTGGCAGGGGCAGAGACGCCACTGACTAAGGCACCTCCTGAGGAGTGGGTGAAGGGGGAATCGGACCCCGCCTTCTATCACGGCCACTAGCGGAAAAGGCATCCAGCCTCCCGAAAAGTCGCGAGGGTTGAAGCCACGGGGTTCACCACCCCTGACTTGGACATCAGCAGGGATCCTAAAGGCAGACCTGAAACCCTCGATCGCTGCCTCGCCCTCTAACCAGTGGCTATAAATCCCCATTCCTATCCCAGTCTAAAAACAGAGAAACCCGCAGAAGAAGAGGCAGGGCAGAAGGAACTTACGGAAGCAGAACGAAGATGCTGGGCAGCAAAGAGACTCAACTTCAGCAGCGCACCACTTCTCAGATGAAGCTCCCTCACAGTAGTTTGCCCACCTCTGATGCTCGCCTCTGATTCAGAATCGCAAACGAAGGGTAGAGCGGACCTCGACTGCCCTATATATAGCAGAGAGGCCCCCTTTCCAGAAGCCCTAATTGGGCGTGCCGAGGGGCGCCCCCCTGGGATTTCGCGCGAATCATTTCAAAAATTGATCACGCCCCTGACGAAACGGCGCGCAAATCATTTCAAAAATTGATTGCGCCCCTGACGAGACGGCGCGTACGACCTCGAGGAGACAGACAACCAGCCAGGAGATGACGCGTGGAGCCGTCGAACTGTCCTCAGCATTGAATAGGGGACGCCATTTATTACCTCGAACATCCAAAGCGACAGCGAGTCAGGGCCAAAAGGGGCTTTCTCCTCCAGATAGACCCGGCACATAGCTCCCGACCTCACGGCACTGACGTTCTACGCGAGATCAGAAGCTAGGGGGCAATTGTGTGGGGAGATTTCCAGAGCTACAGGATTAAGCTAATCACAGCCATCAGATGGGGCTAAGCATTCTCACGTGCCATCCGCGTGCCATCTACGTGGCACCAATCCCACCTCGGCTACCGGGACGGGAGGTCCCGCCGAAGTCAGGCAGCTCCGGGCCCTTAGTGCCGAACTGGACCACCTCGGGCATCATCTCGGCAAAGAGTCCACCTCGGCAGGGCCACCCCGGATGCCATCTCCGCAGAGAGCCCTACCTCGGCTGAAGCCGCCTCGGCTGAAGAAGCCAGGATAGTAGCCGAAGCAAGAAAGATCCTTCACTTGCGCCCCTCATCCCCCACGTCATCAGGCACGTGGAGGGATAGGGTCACGAGCTAGTGGGACAGACACGACATCCAGCCGCCCGCTATCTTCGCCAGATCGCTGACATGGCAGCATCCAGCGGCTGAGGCCATATCAGGGCAAGGCCCGAGGGCAGACCCGCTGGTACTCCAACCGCCAAAGGCGCCCAACACAATCTGGCCCAACAAGACACGCATTTAATGCAATGTGGGCTGACCCGACTAGCATTAAATGCTGATCGGGCCGGATTAGACAGCATTTATTACTTTGTGGGCTGATCACGACTTCCCAGTCGAATCATGGGACCCACACCAAAATATCCTCTGAAAGATACGATCCAAACCTCTATAAATAGAACTCCATGCACCATGCAAGGTACGCACAATCCCATACACAGAGCCCTTACTCTGCCTCTCTTCTCCCTCTCCTTCCATTGTTCCAGTTCCCATACTGACTTTGGCATCGGAGAGCCTTGCGCCGCCCAGGCCAGGGTCCTCTGACCGTTTGCTATTCCCTTTCAGGCTTCCGGACGGCATCCAGTTACTCCCAGACATTCCAGACACCATCATCTTCTCGGATAAGTCCTATAAGGCACCCTCTTATTGTGGGTCATAATTTTCTGCACCTACAGTATCAGAACTGATGGAGCTTCCATCCTTTTAAATTTTACATTTTGATATGTGTTCTAAGAAATCAAGAGTCTGTAGGTAGAAAAGTTTTCATTTTGAGAGATAGTTCATATTGGTTTCTATATGAAAACAGTATTCAACATGGCATAGGCCTTATGTCACTTTCTGGTATATGATGTTCTATTTCAATCAATTCATCATCATTAAAGCCTTGTCCCGACTATATTGGGGTGGGCTAGTTGTATTTCAATCAATTGAGACATGAATATGAATTAGGAATATAATGGCGCTTTTGTATGTACCCCAAAATCGTGACTGTAAATGTATTTGCATTGGGGCCAAGATAGAAATTGAAGGTCCAGTTATGTCCCCATCTCAATAACATCACCACCCATCTCTCTAAATCCATCAGTGGGGCCACCTTTGAAATTCAAACAGCTAAAAATCAATGTCCCACCATTTTCTATCGATACGAGAAACTTCACACCAATCAGGATTACTCACATTGTTAAATGGACGTGTAAAACTTATGTTTTGAGTCTTTTGGCTATTTTTTTGTATTATTTTGATCGTCTGGTTTAGACACAATTAATCTTGCAGTGGGAATTATTTTGGACAGAGTAAGATTTTCCTTTGTGATAGAATGATGTGGGGAGGAGATTTTAGCAGTTTTGATGTTAGAAGTAGGCCCCACTGATGGGCTCGAAGATCTCTATGCCTACCCTCAGCCCTCCATCATGGATTCTGATTTGGGGATTGGGAGAAGTGGTGGAAGAGTATCCTAACTGCTGGAGTTTTTGTGCTTCTGAAAATTTTATTTTAATGTCTGCTCAAATTAATCAGTGTTTGTATGCAATTCCTTTTTGTCCGCTGCTCTAACTATGAAAACTTATTACCTCCTCCAAAGGGGTCGGGTTTCCTTTTTAATGTAGTCGGGGGAGGGTTAATTACTAATGTAAACAAAGTACTAATTATGGCAAGAATCATGCCACCCTTGCAATTCTTCTTCTTAGGAAAGTAGGACTCTCAATCCTTTGTTCGTTGGAAGATATAAGGTCAGACCAGGAATCTGAGATGAATTATCACCCAAACTTTTGGAAAACTCTCCACTAGGAAAGCTTTATTTAGTTGTTGGCCGAGAACTTCAGAAACTCATGCAGGTAGGAGAGACAACCATATTAAGAGAATGAAAGAGTGAGGCGGTATGTTATAGCCTAAGAAGGGCTGCCTCAAAACAGGCTTCAGATAGTGGGCTAGATCTAACCCAAAAATTCCATTCATGTAAGTGGAGATCCATGGTCCTTTATAACTCTAATTGTCATATGGGGCCCATTCACTTATTTTTGAATTTTAAATATGCTAGAGAGTCACTTAAGTGAAGGGGGAGCCATCCAACTTTGTATGTGCTTAGATGTGGAATGACGCATACATCTATGAGGATAAGAGTCTCGATAGATTAAGGTTTATTTTGATTTACCTTGTTAGTATTTCATTAGTTTTGGTATCTTGGAAGTTGGTTGTGGTTCATCTAGGGGAAGGGATATGTGGAAGATCCCATTTGTGGCCACCATTTGAACAATTTTGAGGAAGAGGAATCTCAAGTGTTTAGTAGGGAAATCATCTCACATGGAAGTTTATACGAGAGACAGAGATTTTTCTATTGCCTTTTGGGTCTTTGTCCTGCCTCATTTCTGAGGCATCTTAATAGATCTTTTTTTTCTTTTGTATAAATGGAGAGGTGGCCTTTTCATATGTTTACATTTGTTTGCTTTTTGATGCTTTGATGTGCTTCAATCAAGCGGTTCTGGGTGGTTTGTGTTTTTGTCGTGATGTAATCTTGTCAATATATCTCTCTTGTACTGTTAGGCTTATTTAATGTAAGTTGTCATTCCAAAAGGCAAAAAGAAAAAATAAAAGAAGAATAATTTTGGAATCTTCTTTTGTTTAGAAAGTTTAGTAGCATTTAAATGAATATTCATATAATTAGGTGTCAATTCCTAAACTTAGCAGGAGAATCTGTGAGATATGTATGTAATAAGCTTGATTGCAAGCTAGGGGATATCTGGTGGATTTTATACATTCATGTATCCGTTATTAGAGAGCAATGAATGAATGAATGATGTTGAAATGATCATTTGAGTTTTTTATTTTTATTTTTTTTATTTGGTGTTGGAAGACCAGTGGTGCTGTCTTCATGGTCATAATTGTGCTATCTTGAGACTTTGGCTATTGAGGTGGGCCCATTGGTCAATCTTCCCCTCCCTTCGCTACAGCATGGAAGCACGAGGAAAAGGTCATTGTGGACAATAGGATGAGTAGGAATCAAGCAGAAAAGTTTTGAGCATAGAATCAGGCAGAATCACGACTTTGGCAGCCCAAAGAGCATGGGTGGTACATGATCCGTCCAGGTGAGCTTGGAGTGTGGGCACTCCTTGTTAATGTATTGTCATTCACCAGCACAAAGGGTGGTCAACACCACTTTGTAGGGCAAAACCATTTTGAAACATTCCCTTAAAGAAATAAATAAGAATTAAATGATTAATCGCACTTTATAATGATAAAAAATCCTGTTTCACTAAAGAACACAACCGCCTCGAGGAAGCTTTCTTCTCCTGCTTTGCTGGGGAAGATTAGCATTATCTTCCATAAAGAACACAGAATTGCAGCTGGCACCAACTTCCACATGAGCTTGCCCTCATTTGAAAGTGATGAACCTCCCACCTAATTTTATCGCCTCACCTGAAGATTCAGTGACTAACCCAATGGATGCCAAATGATGCACGGATCTTAGACCTCAAGTATCTAGCAAAGGACAAATACACAAAAACATGGTTGAAGTACTCATTCCATACATGCGATTAGGCAACAAATGGAGGTGTTTGATGGTATTATCCATCTTCTCACCAGGTTTTCTATCATCGGCACCTCCCTAATTATCACACCCACACGGAAGTTTTGGACTCTAGTAGGTGCATGGCCTCTCTGAGCTTGGAGCGCAAGAGCTTGGAACAAGTGCCTACCAGAAGAGTTTTACCAGAGAATCCTAATGATTTTTATTTTTATTTTTAGTTTTTTGTATATACCTCCCTAAGGTTTCTAGGATTTTTAAATAGGCCCCTGAGGTTTTAGTATTTGTAAATAGGCTCCTACTTCTTCATTTTAATACCTTCCGTATCCCCAAAATCAAACTCCTAACAAGAATAGGCAACCGCCACGAGGTTTGTATTGGATTTTTATATAAATAGCAGTTTTGTCCTTACATCCATTAAACAAAAATGAATAGATTATTATATACAAAATACCACTATTTTATCTTAAGTCCCAATGGTTTCTCTCAATAACTCTCTCATGAATATGAAGCCTAATCATGTATTCAGAGACTTTCATCAATCCAACGGTGGGTCATGTATGGATTGGTGGATGAATCATAACCAAATATAAGTGTAGGTGTTGATTGCCATTATGATCGATTTGGATTTAATGAAACGAGCCATGTATTGAAAAAAATTGATTTATGTAGGGTTATTTTCTCCCACTAAATGCAATTGTTAATGTTACATGCTTTATAAAAAAATAAAGTCCAAGCTTTTGAAATTATGCATATAAGGATAAAAGAGATTGGCGAACATGTCATTTCGCTCTAAAAATCTATGGTGGTTGGAAGGCTACTGATTTTGAGGACATGGAAGGTATTAAAATGAAAATGTAGGGGCCTATTTGCTTATACTAGAACCTCAGGGCCTATATACAAATTTTAAAAACCTTAGGTGGGTATATGCGAAAAAACTCTTTTTTTTTTTTAATTCTTCTATCCAAAGCACCCCTTCAAACATAAATATAATCAAGAATATTTGAAAGGGAAGCGTATTCCAATGATTCAGCTTATGTCCCTAAATAATGACTGATCAAAGACTCAAAACAATGACTGGTCAAAGAAGGGAAACGAGATTTTAAGGGACAATTTTTCCTTTCCCCACCGGGTCCTACAAATGAACGTGATTCACCGACCCTATAATGAATCTCACCCCTATTTCTACTATAGATCCCACCAAGGTAGATTTATCCTCCACATTTGAATAGGTTTTCAGAACATAGATATCAAATTCCCATTGCATTAGTAGGGAAGTACAGGTCCCAATTTCATTGATCCATTCATGCATCACAGGTTTATGAATTTACTCATGTCACTACTTTAAGTCAACTATTCACCCTACCATTCAAAAAAAAAAAAGTCAACTATTCAGCCTTTGATCTTCTCTTTAGAGATAGATGTTGAACAGTCCCTTGCATTTTTATGAATCCATTGTGAGCATTCCCTCAGTATCATTTGGCTTCTCTGTCATTCTTGTCGCAATAAAACTGATCTTTGCAATGTACCTTTCGGATATCTTCAGGTTTACCATGGTTATACATGGTTAATTTCATTTTCTGCCTTTTGGTTTTCCCAGCTCTCCTAGTTTTTTCTCCTATAATCATGTTTTCTTGCCATTCCTCAATTACTCACTACTGCTTGGTTTCTCTTTCTTTCTTTTTTTTTTTCTTTGGGAAAGAGTGGTGCCTTACTTAGCTCTCATTAAATCTGTTACCAAACTTTGCTTTACTAATCTCAAGATTCATCAAATGAGTTTATATCTCAAACAATGTGAACTATATTGGCTGCCTATGAATTGCCGCAATGTGGCCACCAAGCCCTGGTTGCAATCTTTCAATGATGGTGTATTCTTTTGATTCCTACTGGCTTTATCTTGCCTCCTTTTCCTTTTATAGGTGTTAGTATCTTAGGGATGACTCTAGATGCTTTAGGCTTGTCCAGCCTCATCCTTTGTATTGTTGCTGGCATTATCCACATGCCGCACCTATATGCCCAATAGTCGAGTTATGGCACTTGCCTAAGCACACCTTTGACTACAACAAATGGCTGCCCATTTGTGATTAATACACATGTCACACCCTTATGTCATGTTCTCGAGTCTCAACTCTAATAGTTGTTCAATAACTCTTCCCATTGGTGAAACTTCTAACTCATTTTTGAAATAGCCTACTTTGCTAGAAGTCAGGCCCATTTCTTAGTAGTTCTTGCAGAAGTCTGGATGCTGGGCTTTTTACTTCCACGACACCTCGAGTTGGATAATGAATAATAATCATTCATAGGTAGCCAATAAGAGAACTTTGGTAAGCTCATTCAACATCCTTACTGAAGACTTCTAAAAGCTTTACTTCTGTCTTAACATGTTATTATAGTACACGGAATTTGTACACCTACGGATGACAAGAAGTGTGCCCTTGTTCTACTAATCCCTTGATTATGTCTTAGAGGCAGGAAACTCGATATACATCTCTTAGAAATTCAAGGTGTATCCATGGTGTTTCCTGTATCTGACATATCATCAGAGCAAATGCTTTGAAGATTAGGCATGAATGGAACGAGAGCACATCCACATGTAACACTCTATGTTCCTTTTTTGTTGTTCTGCAATGCAATGTCAGGTGTTCTAGAGCTTCAGACTTCTCTGCTCCAATTCTGCGAATCTGCTTTCAACCATATTTTGCAAACTTTACCAGGATTCATTTGCATGCATGGAAATTGCCGTTTAGAACCTTGACTGCCTTCAGAGCTCCACTTAGTTTATGAAAGTGAGAAAAAATCAATGCCTCGTGTTGCCGTTGAATCTGCATCTTGGAATCACAACTTCAATTATCCATACATACCTTGCGAAATCAAATAGGATAATGTGAAAAGGGAGAAACAAGAGAAGGAGAAACGAAGGAGAAGAGTTGGAGTAAAACTCGTTTTTTATTATTATTATAAAAAACTAATTAATTTGAAAATTCATTATGATGACCTGCATCCTATTCACCGGTCGGTATTGTTTAGTAATGAGTCTCTTCTTCATCCTTTTCTTTTAACTTTATGCATAAGGGCGGTTTTCTTTTAACTGGAATTCCCTGAACCATTTCTCCATGTTGTCGGTCGACTTGTCGGTCGACCGACCTCATCAAGTCGGCTGACCGATGATGCATCGGTCAGAATTCCAGAAAGCTGGAATTTCACTCCATCTCCTGATTTACGTCGTCGGTCAGGTCATCGGTCGACCGACCATGCATCGGTTCAAATTCCAGAGAGCTGGAATTTGCTGAAAACTGGTCGGTCAGCTCATCGGTCGACCGACCGTCACCCAGAAGTTCAGTTCGAGCTTCAGATTTCTGAAGCCAATTTTCTGGCTTTTTGGTCCAATTAAGTTCTAAACACTCAAAAACATCACAATTCATAAAAACATGTAAGTACTTGCCTCTTGTGAAGATTTGAGGAAGAAAACCACTTTCTTAGCTTGAGTTTTGAGATAAAACTCTTTGAATCCAAGCTTTACACCTTCAAACTTGACCTTGAACTTGAGGAAGATGAAGAGGATGATGGAGTGAATGAAATCCACTTGTGAAACCACTCTCAACACTTCACTCTTGATGCTTGATGGAGAGAAATGAAAGAAAGAAGAGAAAAGAGGGAAAATGGAGGCTAGGGTTTTGGAAAAAGGTTTCCAAATGAATGTCTTAGCTTATATAAGCTTTTAAGTTGCATTTAGCCCCATAATTCTCCATTAATTACAATTCAAGTCAAATGAAGGGTCACTTGACTCAATACTCGTCAAATGACTTCGAGTCTTTGACGAAAGTGAACGTACTCCTCGAGATACGCGCGTTGGCATCGAGAGTTTCCGTATTCGACGAAATACGTATAAAAACGTATTTACACAAAAGTCCCTCAATTCCTAGTTTGAGTTCAAAAACTCATTCAATCCATTTACAATCCATTTTACAAGCTTGTTAAGCTTAATTCATTCTCTTAAGGCTAAACCAAGTCAATTTGGTCCTAAGCCCTCATTAATTCGATTAATTACGCTTAATTAGCCATAAGTTCAATTAACAAGAGTTAATCGTGATTAACTTGGGACGTGGTTTTACACCAGGTCAATCAAAAAAGGGTTCATATCTTCTCATTCTCATATATGGTTAGGTTCCACAAAGATTCTTTCCTTACCTCGGGAAAAAATAGAAAAAACTTTAAAAAAAAATTTATATTCTTGGGGAGAACATAGAGATAGCCTAGTACGTGGTTGGGTATTCCTTTTCTCACCCCCACGAACCATGTTTCGATCCCTTGTTCTTCTCCCTTGTGTGTGTAACTCCCACGTATGTCAAGTCTCCGATTGGTCCAGCCTCCTTGGCTGGTACCATAAAACGAATTAAAAAAAGAAAGAAAAAACTTCTTTTCATGGCATCCTACATTGCATGGAAAATTCTAAGGCATGTTCGGAACATAATGTCTACAACTATATCGATAAATGTACCCACACTTAAAATGTTCACCCACACTTAAAATGTAACCCACACTTAAAGTGTTCGTGTGGTTAGGAAGTCCAGTTTTAAACTGGAGGTCCTGTCTTCGAATCTCTTTTAAGGCCTTAACCGATACATATGGCTAGTGGGTGGTTCTATGTATCCGTAGGTTTACCAATGATCAACCGAAGGAGGGCTATCTCGATAAATGAGGAGTAAAATGAAGTGGATTTCACATGAGGAGTGAAGTGGAGGAAAAGTAGGTTGAAATTAAGGTAGAGTACTTCATTTCACTACATTTGAATGCTTATTGTGAAGCTAAGGTTTGGAAACCACTTTTATTCAAGGAAATGGAACTATTTAGAGTTGAAGTGAAATTGAATACATGTAGCTGACAACATTACTTCATCTATCGGGCCAGACTCTACCAAACATGACAGAGTTAAAATTTTATATTGTTAGGGCCCATTTAGCTTCACTTTACTCTATTTTTTGTCTATCCAAAATACGCCCAAGCTTTTAGGCATGTTCTTGTGAAAGCTTTGCATTCAACCAAAGGAGAGAGTCTCTCCTTGGTGAACCTTTTTGGTAGCAAGTATTTGGGGATATCAAATCTGGAGTGATAATTCCAATTCTTGTCACACTAAAAGTAAAATCTCAAAATGCTCCAGGGTAAAAGCAGCATTATAGAACATATATAATTCTTAGGATTTTGTTGGGAAATTGACATTTCACATGGGCATGCAGCTCTGCTAATACTCACAATTCAACCCCAATCAAACATGGGATTGAGTATTCTAAGCCACAGCAATTGCAGTTCTGTTAGGAATTTCCCACATGTCGGAAATGCTTTCAACCAATCAGACCCAGGATTCCCTAGATGTCTTATTGACACTTAAGGCCTGTTCACTTACTAGAATTCCTGACAGGAATTCAGGCTGTCTGGGAATTCAGAATTCCTGTCAGGAATTCTGTGTTTCATTACCAGAATTCCCACAGAATTCCTGGGCATTTGAAATTCCAAGCATTTCAAATTTCAAAAAACCCAGCATTTGAAAAACCACTTTAACAAGTAGGATTTGGAAATCTCACTTGGCACATAAATTCCGGGAGAGGGACGATAGCATTCCGGGAGCTCAGGTAGGAATTCAGACCATGAATGAAACAACGAATTTGGAATTCCAGAATTTGGTAGCATTTCAAATGTCAGGATTTGAAATTCCCAGACAACCACCAGACATGAATTCTATTAATTCTAGTAAAGAAACGGGCCCTACTTGTCCGGTCCTTGAAATTATTGAAAACGTGGTCAATTGCAACCACATTTTACCTACTTTGGTACAGATTTTCGGATAGAACCGACACACTTTATTCAATTGGTGATGGGCTGTGCCAGGTAGGCCCAACTGGGCCCCAACCTTCTTTGGCTGAGGATGGCCCTTAAGATTTAGCGTTTGGTACCAGACTGGATCTGAAATTTGGGCACGTTTAATATTTGTGTAGGACTTGTATTAAGTACTAAAAAGCCCAAAGTGCAGCCTGGCTTTTCCCAAACAATATTGGTACAAAACTTAAATTTAGTGCAACCCAACCAGCCCAGGTCCAATTGACTAAATGGGTAGGCTTGGACCTGATATGTTTCAGGCTGTCAAGGCTCAGTCTAGGCAGTTACACTAGTTACTGGCTTAAGCCAGATGTGGACCTGTGTTTCTAAAGTCCGGCCGAGGTTGGATATGCCTGAGTCCAGCCTGACCCAACACGAATCTACATCCTATAGTACCATGCAGGGGCGGCCCTGAGTTTTCGGGGGCCCTAGGCAAGTTCCTAAAGTGTGGCCCTACCCGTATACCTACCAATAAATGATAAAAAAAAATAAAAGATAAAATCTAATGCAAATTGACTATTTAATTAAAATTATTATTTTAATTATCAATTGATATAAAAATAGTGACTAAACATTCAATTAATAGATAATGTTATTATATTATTGGTGTTAATAGTTGTCTCATTACAGATCTTGTTTTAAGACTAAAATATTTAGACTTCATAAAACATTTGATTTTTTCTAGATCTCTATGTTCAAAATCAACTACATGTAAATATAGAGGGTAGGATTGTAAGGCTGGCTGCAAAGCGGAAGTCACATTATATATGTATATAATGTTCAACTGTTCAAGCGTACCATGGGTGTCGGCCATTTAAAGTAATTACATGTGCAACCCAGTCTACATATAAATCCACAGACACGACCATTTATCAAAATAATCTCAACCGTCCATGAAACAAAAGGTCTAACAAAAACAGAGACCTTAGGAAGCAGAAGACATACCTTGATAGGCAAAGGCAATAGATACAACATAAGTTCAAACTTAAAGGGCCAAGAGAGAGAATCTGAGAATGGCAGGTGTTAGAGGAAGAGGAAGAAGCGTTTAAAGATGGGATTGGGGTCGTGACTCTTGAGGAGGCATTTAGCTATGAAACGCGAAGAGCCTCATAACTCATTGCTGGAATTAAGGAGATAAAAATCCATTACTGTTGTCATGGAATTGTAAATTAAGAACGCAGAAGTGGGGCAACGAAATATCAGATCCGAGGTTTTTTTTCTTAACTACTGAGATTTATTTCCTAACTGTTAGACTTGGGGCCCCCATTTTGGGCCAAAATTTGGGGCCCCAGCCCACCGCCTGTGTGGGCTGTCCACAGGGCCACCCTTGGTACCATGAATCAAAGAAATTCTTTGACGAGCTCAGAAATCCATCGATCGGTGGTTGCAGGACTTGTAAAATAATGATGCTGTCCTTTCAGAGTGCTCTGGCTTAAGGAAATATTGGGTCCTCTATTGGTTGTTTCATATATTTTTTAGGTTTGGAACTTTTTAGGTCATGGCACCACTGATGGATTTATGAGTTTTTTGTAGAATTTCATTGACTTCATGCATGAGAGGTCCAAAGTCCTGTCTATTACCATGACAGTTCAACTTGAAAAATTGTGAACCCCACAGGCCAGGCCCTTCCCTACCTGAAAACGTCTCATACCTACTGTTGTACGCTACAAGATGAAATGGTTTTGTTAAATTGTGGTGTGTCATTTTCATGCACGCACATATATATCAAAATATCATCAGGTGGACAACACATAAATCTCAACAGAGTGTTCAAATGTATTTTCCAGTGGTCTAGATTAAATTTGCAGCTGCAGCCCACGTGATGAATGCACTAGTCTTCAATTTTTGTCCAAGTTGCCATCAACATGCCCATTTGATCAACTCCCCAGATAGAAGAAACACAAAAACCATATGAAGTTAATCATCTGTAACTCACACATGATGAATGTAGTCTTCAGTTTTTGTCCAAGGAGTCATCAGCATGCCCATTTGATCAACTCCCCTGAGGAAGCACAATAACCAAATGGAGTTAATCATCTGTAACTCACACATGATTATTCTGATGATGGGCTACGGTCTGATTGAAGTTTAGCTTGATATTTATATGTGAACAGTATGAATTTTGTTAGTGGACCCTATCGATGGATTTACAGCGATGTCAAGAGAGAATAGAGGATCTGAATTCCACCAGCCAATGTCAACTTTTTTTACCATCTGGACACACGAGTGACAATTTTAAGATGAACCCACGATCAAATTAACCTTCTTAATCATACAAATATTTATTATGCAAAGGCTCATAGCAGTCGAATCAAGACAATGGTCACATAAACCAAGGGTGATTACCCAACATTGAGTGAAATGGGTTGAACCAGCAATGATGTGAGTCTATCTTTGGTGCTGCAATCTTGAACAGTATGGCCATCACCATTCTGGTAAATGCAGTGGACCACCCTAGCAAGATTGAAGGCGCAGTTGATGAAATGAATGGGGTATGGAGAAGTAGAGCTCAGTTCTTCATTCAACGTCTTCCAAGCATCAAAAACCAGGTCTTCGATATGATTGCGAGCATCCATTTCCGAAACATTTGCTTCTTTCATATAACAATCGATGGAAGATGGTGCATCACCTCTGACTTTCTCATCCTGTCTCAATACAATTCAACAACCTATTTTTAGAGACATTTTCATTTCAGTTCATTTCATTTTTTTAGGGCCACAAGTCATTCTTTTCTAAGAGCAAGTGCAGAATGAAACTCCATAAAATTGTAACCCTAATTTCCTATTGTTAATTTAAGAGAAACTTGTTATCATCTTTATATGGACGTAGGTACACTGCTGAACTACATAAAATTTAAGGTTTTTTTATTTTTTATTCATTTGTTGTATCGTGTAATTATCACAACATAGTGGGGATTGGGGAATCACAGTGTGACTGTGGATAGCACACTCCCTCCAGGGTTCGAGCCCTGGAGTGGTAGCTTTCCTTACCATATCCTGGCCACTAGTCCACCGAGCAAAAAAAAGTTGTCACAACATAGTTGATGTACCTTATATGTTCCCAAATCATTGCATAGTCGAAAAATCATTGATGGCCATCTTATGAGATCAGGGCTTTTGTCCAAACCATCCAGCACTTGTGTTGATACTGTTTGCTTTGAAAGGAGAAGTGCATGGACCAGAATGACTGGTCCTGATGATGATACCCATGCATTGTTCAGATATTCTTCTAGACTGGGTTTGTATCCACTGTAGTACCATTTGGACTCCACTAACATTGCTTTACAAAAATCTGCCCACTGAGATGAACATAAACATAAAAACTTTGTGCAAGGAGATTAAGAAACTAAAATATGCGTTGTATGTTCCGATGTATCCAAAATCATAAACAAATGAACCGATTATTTTAGCAGATTTGCTGGACCATAACGAATACTCATATCCTATTGGGTCTCTTGAGCATTGGGATGAAAATATAGGACCCTGTTTACAAGAATTCCCAAAGGATCCAAGCTGAAAAAAATTGGTTATACATCCAATAGATGGGCCTGTTTCAAATTTGCGTCGGGTCCATGGTCATGATACGCAATGGGCCTACGAAAACCTGACCATTTTCATCGCGCTGGTTGAAAATGATCGATCGCTTTTCCTAGAAGGCCTAATTAAAAGACAACTAGATTTTTTTAAGCAACCAGCCCAATTTCATCAACGAGAAACTGGAAGAATTGATACAATACCACTTTGTGTAGGTGTGGTATGATGTTGATGCCCTGATCTTTTAGGATCTCATATCCCATTTCGTTGGTAGTATTGTACAGAGCTAGGAAACATATCTTCATGTACTCTGGCAGCCGATCTATTGATTTAATTTCCCATCTGAAAAAAATCCAGAATAAAAAAATAATTCAGCAAGATATATTTGTTTATGCTAATTTTATGATATGATGATAGATAAGACCTGCTTGATTGCATGGAGTTAAATGTGATAATTGAAAATAGGGAGGGGTAAAAGAATAAAGAAAAGGGCTTGCAAGATGCCGGATTAGCTGTTGGTACTCAAGTCCAGTTCTATGCAGGCTTGGCTTTTGACAGGTTGTAAGGTCCATAGGGCTAAAGGCAGGCTTCATTGTTTTTTTGAGGTACACATAGGCCAGCCTATAATATTAGACCATCAGATTCATGGCTGTGATTGGGATTCTATCATAGACTCCACTAAGCCAAGCACTAGCCCAATTGAACTGTTGTGAAGGGTTTAATTTACACCCAAGTCCCAACTCAGGTGTGTAAGGCTTACCAAGTTGAATGACTCAAAAGAAAACATGACTGTTACGTCTCAGTTTGAGGTGGTTGACTCAGTCATGAACTTGGTTGAACTTTGAGTTGGCTCAAGAAGGTGAGTTGAGTTTTTGAGTTCCTAGTGAAGGGAAAGAGGAAATCACAAAACAAACCTGTCAACAGCATCAGTGAAGCACTCTAATTCTTCCAATGATCCAAAGACATCATAAACATCATCTATGGTTGTAATCAACTGGCAGACTTTTGCAAGTTCTACCCTTGGATAACTAAATTGTGGCTCACAGATCACTCCCAGGGCCACAAAGAAGCATTCCATCATCCTGTCTCTGGAGAAGCTCAGCTTTCCTCCAAGACCCAGATCCCTCCACCATCTGAAATTTTATAAACAAGAAAGAAAACATCAACATAAAACTTCATATGACTATTGAATTTGGAGATGTTATTGTTAAATGGATTAGGTTTATTAATTGGCATTTTAGTATTTCATGATGCAAAAACACCCAAAGTGAAGTTAATTACTCCTCTTGTGAGTACAGCCGATATGGAGAGTGGTCATGATGGATGAGGGTTAGGGCAGAAAAAAAATAATAATAATCAAGGCATATGATTTTTTTCCCCTGAACTCTTGATTTGTTAACTTAAAGATTCCAATAGTTCTCATACACATGTTTTCCTTTTAGCAAAAAAAATTGTAAATTCAATGTTGGATACAGTCCGGAAGCATGTCAAATGGGATCTAGAACAATCCATGAGGGGTAAAATCTTTCTTAATGACAGATCAAGAATTTATTGTCTATGTTGAGTTGTTTTCAAATAAACAGTAGGCATTTTGAGTTTTCTTAGCTAACCACTCCTACCAATACCTAGCAAAGGCAGTGAAAATACTTTTCTAACACCCCCATGCGGAAGCCAGCACACTTTTAGCAATACGCATATTTATTTTCAGTGCCAAGTTGTTCCTCTTGGGGTTTTGCTTTGATACCATACTAATTAAGTTTTTTTAGGTAACTATTCTTACTAAAATCTAGGGGCGTTAGTAGAGACAACAAAAATACTTTTCTAGTAAGGCCTTTCTAATTGATTTAGAGTGATTGCCTGAGAGAATATTTTAGTCCAGCCCTAGAGTTAAGCTTTTAGAGTAAGTGGTTGTCAACATGATATCAGAGCGCGAGGTCGAGCTTAAGCTAATAGGTGAAAGGCCTATACAAGTATATTAAGATATGTCAAGCCTATTACGTAGGCGATGTGCCATGTGGGACTTCCCAACACTCCCCCTCACGTGCAGGCTTGTCATGTAGGCTACACAAGAACAACGGGATCGAAAACCTCTCTGATACCATGTAAGAAACCATATATCAACAAAAAAGCCTAAGCTAATAGGTGGAAGGCCTTTACAGGTATATTAAGATATGTCAAGCCTATTATGTTGGCAATGTGGGATGTGGGACTTTCAATATTTGAATCGCCTTGGCTGTTATGCCTAGTTTGTTACACCGTTCTCTATCAACTTAAGCTTTTAGAGTAATTGGTTGTCAACTTCTTCTAATTTTGCCAAAGAAAAAACTAGAATAAAAGCTTTTAAAGTAAGTGGTTGTCAGCATCTTTTAGTTCTGCCAAAGGAGAAAAATTGGGGTAAAAAGTACTCTCACGTCACCATTGAACAGTATCCTTATTTTCATGTTGCATTCCTTACCTTGATGCCTTCCTAAGATCTAGTTGGTGTGTGGCCTGCACCATATTGAAATCAAGCTTTGCCAGTTCAAGCAAAGTGGGGTACTTCATGTGCTCTTCACTCTTATAGATGTTTAGGTGCCACAAAGCTTCTATTCTTGGCACCCTCCAATGCATGGGAAGTTCCAAGGCATGTTCTACTTTGTTTGCAAGTTTAATGTCTACACTCCCTTTAAAAGCTTTGAGGTACATGCTTGTGGAATTTCTGCATTTAACCAATATTGTCTCTCCTTCGTGAGCAAGTTGAGAAGCCTCATATAAGCTAAGGATTCCCTTCATGTTGTCGACGGAACTTACAATGTGACTATCTGGCTTGTCCTTGAACTCATTGAAAACATCTGTCCACCACAAACAAGTTATACCAAGTTAGGTAAACATATAGGGGTAGAACTGACGCACTTTATTTCGTCCTACCTAAATCCTATAATGCCAGGATTAGAAAGAAATTCTTTGACGAGCTTAGAAATCCATCATTGGTAGCAGAATTTGTAAACTGACCCACCCTTGAGTCTAGTTTTAAATTGATCAGGCTTAAATAAAACTACATAATAAAATGAGTGAAATCATGAGTTCCACACACAATCAATTTGAAGGTGTGCTTAACTCTTGCCGAAGTGAGATTCGTCACAACAAATAGATGGTTATTTCTTTATATTAAGAGCTTGGATTTTTTTAGGTTATGGCTTCACTGATGGATTTATAAGCTTATTAAAGGATTTCATTGATCCGAAATTCCTACTTGATTGCCATGACATTTCAACCCTGAAAAACTAGAAATGAATCTTTATTATTATTATGGTGTGGCGGCGGCGGTGGTGTAGAGGGAATTCACAAATAGAAGGGGGCATTACTTTTAGCTGGGGATATTACTTTTATATTACTTTTCACAGGAGAATTTCCCTCAAATAGACATGGATGTTACAGCTTTTAGGAGGAAAATTTCCAACGATATGCAAAAGGCTAGTGATTGGTAATGTGAGAACCTTGTGATACATGATACCCATGACCTCTGAGGAGCCTAAAAAGGAGAGAGGTGCTATAGAGATCATAATTCTCTATTCCTCCTTTGGTGCCATTGTTGTTGCAACTGACCCATATGGTGTGGAGGGTTTCCTTGATCTCCTCATCAAAGATATGGCCCACCCCCAAACATTGGATGGCATCCATCAGCTCCAGTTGATCCAATGGGTTTCCAGCTTGTTGGAGCAAGAACTTAATCTCTTCCGTCAACTTCTCAGCTCTTTTGGCATATGCTTCATCCTGAACAGAGTATCACATTAAAATATCATTTAAGTCTATTCTATCAAGAAAAATATTCTATATATTCTAATACTACTTGAGAATGTTATAGAATCTAGAAAATATGAACTTAAAAGAGTCATATATAACATATTAAAGAAAACTTATTGGTACTAAACTGACTTTCCTCAAACAACAACACCTTGAGAATGAGATACAATTAGACTAGTTTTTGCTCATGTTAGACAGAACCTGGCTCATATATTTTTAAAAGGACCCGTTACACATTCAACCACCTAAAATTAAACTAAACAAAATAAAATGAGTGAAATACATGTCTTGATGCCCCCAAAAACTTGGTTTTAGAAGTCTTACTCGGTAATCACTTGCTAGTGACTGTACAAGATCATGGTCCCAAATGTTGGGCTTGTAATTGGCTCTTCTTCTGGAAACCTCAGGCTCGTACATGACAGAGCTCGGAAGGCAGTTCAAGGGCCTTGCAATTCTGGTAATGGAATGGGAGTTCTGTGTAGCAGGGGATCTAGATTGTTGCAAAAAGAAGAATGGACGGGTCAAACATGGGCATGTGGATACATTAGTTAGAGCCATTTGGGTTGTGCTGTGGTCTTGAGACTGTACTACTCCACACATAGACGTCTTCATGAGATATTTAAAGGCAATTTGGTAGCACTTTACATCACACGTGTAAAATGTTTTTAAATAATATTGTAAGGTTAAAAAGCATGTTGACTCAACAAAAGAGGTTGTCAGAGCCAATTCCAGAGACACCTCTCGCTATAGCGAGAATGGCGCAGGGAGAAATCGAATTTGATCCGGACTCTGTATGAAAGTTTGAGATGAATTACTATTCTAAGCGGATTAATATTAGGAGTTTTTAAGCACGAATTTGGGGCTATAAATTGAGTGTTTCTCACAATACAAACATACACAGATCATCTTCCAAGTTCTGAATTAGTGATGTAATTGAGAGAAATATTCTCAAAAGATTTATTGAAGAGTTGTGCTGCCAAGTACTTTAGAGAGTCAAAGTTCTTCTGCATCCCTTATAGAAGATCATCTTCTTGCATAGAGTCAAGCACTGGATTGAGTCCGTTGCAATCAACGGTGTGAAGTCGTTGAAGCGTGAAGCGACACAAGGTAAATTCAGTTTTTAAATAGGGGATATATGGGGAGGAAATCTGAATTTCTTATAATTACGAAATTCATAGTGTTTGATTTTTGATCTAGTTCGGATTCGTGGTTTTTCACCCAGTTAGGGTTTTCCACACTAAATCTAGTGTCTTTGTGGCGTGTGCTTGTGATATTATTTCCGCTGCGTAGATTATTATTTTTTACACACTATTACGCTGATTTATTTAGCGGACCAATCTAGAGATCTTGTATCCTAAACCTTCAATTGGTATCAGAGCGGGTTGCACTAAGTTGTTGAGTTTGGTCCTAAGAGATTTCTAGAATGGTACTGAATCAAGAAGGGAATCAACTTTAAGCCCTTTTTGCTAGATGGTTCTAATTATGCATGTTGGAAGCAAAGGATGATTGGGTTCCTTAAGTCCGTTGATAATGATGTTTGGGATATTCTTGATGAGGGCTACTCCAGACCAAACAATTGTGGCTAATGGACAAACTGTTCCTAACATAAAACCCAATGGACTAAGGATGAGAAGCATGCCTCCAATTGTAATAACAAGGCATTGAATAGTATATACAATGGAGTGTCTGCTGAAGAGTTCCGTAGGATTTCCACTTGCAAAACTACAAAAGAAGCATAAGAAGTCTTACAGACAATGTATAAGGGTACAGACACGATGAAGCAATCTAAATTGCAAAGGCTGACTAAAAAATTTAAAACCGTTGTGATGGAAGAAGAAGAGACCTTTGATCAATTTAATGCAAAGCTGAATGATATTGTCAATTATGTTTTCATTATGGGTGAAGAAATTCCAGAAAACAATATTGTCAAGAAAATTCTGAGGTTTTTACCTTCAAGGTTCGATTTTAAAGTTGATGCTATAGAAGAAAATAAGAATCTTGATACCCTCAAGGTCAACCAGCTGGTTGAAAATCTTTAGACCTTTGAAGCAAACCCCTAGATAAAGGAAAATGAAAAGAGAAATGTATTGCGCGCTTTGAAGGCCAACTTAGAATCGAGAAAGAAACCTGAACAGAAAACTGAGTCCGATTCTAAATCTGAGGCTGAAGATGATATGGCTGAATTATTTAAATGCTTCAAGAAGTATATAAAGTCAAAACAAGTCAAGTGGAAGAGTTCTAAATCTGAGAAAAAAGATTCTATGAAAGTAACTAAATGTTTTGAGTGCCAAGGGTATGGTCACTATGCTAATGAGTGTGCCAACAAAAAAATGGGTACAATGAAAAAGGCTCTCAACACAGTTTGGGATGAAAAGTCATCAGAAGAAGAAAAAGAACCTTCAATTGATACTTTTAAAACTGTCAATAGCAAGTTTGTGGCTTTCATGGATAAGTCTCTGTTTGACAATATTATTGATAAAGATCATGATGATGAGATGTCAGATCAAGAGAAAGATCATAAAGAGTTGTATCATACTACATATGCTGATTGCGTCAGGATGACCAAGTATGGCAACATTATTATTATCAAGTTTAAGGTTGCTCAAGAAAAAAATTTTGCATTGAAAAATGATTTAGAGCAAGCATTTAAATAGGTTCATTTCTTGGAAAGTCAGAAAATCTGCATAGCTGAAACTTTGACTACTGAGGGTCAAAAATTTGAAAAGGGTGAACAAGAATTAGTAAATCTGAATAAAGATATGGTGACTATAAAAGAAAAAAATAAAGATTTGCAAGGAAGATTGAATATCACTCTGTCTGAGCTAGAAGTGAAACAAGCTTTGCTAAACAAGATGAACACTGGTTCGAAGACTCTTACAAACTTCTTGAGCAGTCAGAAGTCTCAGTTTGATAGGAGCGGTCTCAGTTATGATCATGGTGCATCTACTTCAAATGCTACAGGTAAAACTATTTTTTTTTCTTAAGTGTTGCATATGCTACTCCATATACTGCACAAATGCATAATGTGTTGAGTAGTTTCATGAAAAAGAATATGTCACGCGCTGCATGCACATCCACTTGTCACCATTGTGGAAAGAAATAAAACATTCGTCCCCATTACAAGAAGCTGCAAAATCTACCCAAGACCAAGCAATGGCGGAAGAATTTTTCTCCACCCAAGAGGACTCCAATTTAGGTAAGAATGTTTGATTTGTCTAAGGAGTTTGTTCACACTGTGCTGATAGATCAAACTACACAAGTGTGGGTGGCCAATTATAAAAGGCCCTAATCAAGGAGATCAAGCTCCCACCCCCAGTGCTGATACGAAGATCATAGTGAGGTGGAGTCAAAATTGAGGGAGAGCTACTGTTGATCGACAGATGCTGTATGAAATTTTTGTTTTTTTTTTTTGTCAATTGTGGACAAATAGACGAAAAGAAGAATGAAGCCAAGGGGAGCTTTACTAGCCAAGGCAATTAAAGATCTGAAAAATTCAAGCAAAGGTTATACAAGATCTACGGTTTTTTATTTTAAAATTTATTTTATTTTGGATTTTTCTTTTGGGTAGATCTTATTGTATTGTTATAGAGAGATTTATCCCAAAATTGCCAAAAGGGGGAGATTGTAAGGTCAAAAAGCATGTTGAGTCAACAAAAGAGGCTGTCAGCGCCAATTCCAGAGACACCTCTCGCTATAGCGATGGTGAAACTCACTATAGCGAGAATGGCGCAGGGAGAAGCCCAGTTTGATCAGGACTCTGTGTGAAAGTTTGAGATGATCGGAGTGGATTATCATTAGGAGTCATAAGCACGAATTTGAGGCTATAAATAGGGTCTTTCTCACAACCCTAACAGACACAGATCATCTCTCAAGTTCTGAATTAGTGATCTAATTGAGAGAAAAACTCTCTAGAGATTTATTGGAGAGTTGTGCTGCCAAGTACTCTAGAGAGCCAAGTTCTTCTACATCCCTTGTAGAAGATCATTTTCTTGCATAAAAGATTTGATGAGTCAAGCGCTGGATTAAGTCTGTTGCAATCAACGGTGTGAGGTCGCTGTAAACAGATTCGTTGCCATAGCTTGTCTCTAATTAATTCTCTTTATATATTCTATACGAAAAAAATCTCTCTCTTATATATATATTTCTTTTTATTTTCTACCAACCAAACCAGGATCGAAAAATAGCATTGTTGGGTAGGGTATTTGAAGGAGTGGGTAGAGGCATATATTGTTTGGAAATTGGATATGTTACCATAAATAAAATTAAAGTGATGATGAGGATATTGAAATTGCCAACTTTTCATACAAAGGATGAATGGGTGTTAATGTCGCGACTACAGTAGAGATATCACAACAAAAGGCATTTTTGTAAAAAAGAATTTGACATTTGGTACAAAGCACTATGTTGATAATTTCTAAAAATTTTTTACTGCATCGAGTTTAAGCTTAACTTGGGACAATTACCGTACAGACGGTCTTAAAGCTGGCAATAACCCCAGAACAGCTCAAAAATATATATTTACCGCAGAGCTATTCGATCCATAAGATATCGCAGCTTGTGATATCCTAGGGATGTAGGATATCCCACAATTACTTAAACAGTCCGTGTATTTTTTCTTTCTTGACTGTGGGACCACCAAACCATCATCCAAACCGTTGGATAGCTGATGCGATATTAGTTATTACACTCATACAGCTATCCAACGGTTTGGATGATGGTTTGGTGGTCCCACAGTTAAGAAAAAAAAAAAGAAAAAACGGACTATTCAAGTCTTCCCGCTTCTGATTGTTGGATATCGTACGGATCGAACAGCTCTACGGTAAATATATATTTTTGGGTTGTTCTATGGCTATTATTGACTTTAAGATTGTCCGTGCAGAAACTGTCCCTAATTTTATTTTTTAATAAAAGTTCCAACATTAAATTTTTCTTCTTATATACTTTAAAAACAGAGGTATGTATGTGTGTTGATAGCACTTTTGCTCTCACCATACTATCAAGGGATAGAAACCTATTCCATCGAAATAAAGAAAGGGATAGATACCTACCTAGGTAGGTTTAGATGGTCCCCCTTCGTTCTATGAAAATTAAATACCGACAGTACTTACAACTTAGGAAATTTTTTTTTTAGGGTCACCATTAGCCATGAAAATCCATCTCCGATCACAAAAGTTGAGAAAGGGACACCTTTGTTTCTGTATCTTTTGCGCTGTCGCAATATTTTAATTAAATTATGCAATATTGCATAAATTACACCGACAAAGGTGCCCCTTTGGCCTTTTAACTTATGCAATGTCGCATAATTCAATTGAAACTCTATGATATTGCAAAAAAGTAGTATTGAAAACAAGTTTCAACTTCCGTCAGAGGCTAAGCGAGTCTGGTTTACTGTTGAGATCGTGTGTGAAGTTTCGTTTAGTTTTAAGTTCATCTGGTTATAATAGGGGGCAGTTTGCAATTTTATGGAAGTTAGATGGGCTTTCCCATAATTTTAAATTTTCATGATTTTGGGCTCGTTGGGTAGATGATCTTAATTCCAAAACTTTTCTCTTCTGTAGCATTTTGACCCAATGGAGAACCCAAGGACTAAACTGAAATTTCATAAAAATCCCATATCAGCTCCCTTTATGAATCGTGACCATCACTTAAATTCACTTTACCTTGTTCTCTTCCTCTCCTTTGTTCCTTTTCCTCTTTCCTGATCAATTTCTCTTGCCCAAGTGAAAGTCCAAGGCCCTCCAAGCATAATTCATCATCCTCTTCATCACCACCAAGCTCCAACAACTTCATCCATGCGATTTTCCAATGATTTTCCCTTTCTCCTCAATGCTAGGTAATGTGGTTTTCTTTGTAGAAACTAGGGTTTTTTGTTAATTAGCTTAGGCATATAATCCCCTAGCTTACTACTTTCTCGTTTGTTGTTTTATTGTACAATTTTGGGTCTGTTGTAGTTTTCCAAGAGATTGAATTTCTTGTGGTTTTGGAGCTAGGGTTAACCTCGAGAGTGCATTTAATTAAAAACAAGGCAAGTGAATGTATGTTATTTTCTTGATATGTATGTGATTTCCAATTGTAGGGGATGGATTTTTGGGCCCGTCCGGGATCGCCGGGCCCCCCACAGGGCCTATTGTATACACTTCAGGTCGGAGCGGATCACGTACCCTACGCATGCGTTTGTCCCAGGGCGGAGCGGATCACGTCCCCAGGGGCCTCCCCAGGTTTCGAACCCGAGATCTCTCACTTAAGGTATAATCTGGGTGAAACTAGCTCAAGTCGTATTAGGTTTCACCCAGATTATACCTTAAGTGAGAGATCTCGGGTTCGAATCCTGGGGAGGCCCCTGGGGACGTGATCCGCTTGGCCCTGGGACAAACGCATGCGTAGGGTACGTGATCCGCTCCGACCTGAAGTGTATACAATAGGACCTGTGGGGGGCCCGGCGATCCCGGGCGGGCCCAAAAATCCATCCCCTACCAAGTGGTACCAGGTTTCACCCAGATTATACCTTAAATGAGAGATCTCGGGTTCGAAACCTGGGGAGGCCCCTGGGGACGTGATCCGCTCCGCCCTGGGACAAACGCATGCGTAGGGTACGTGATCCGCTCCGACCTGAAGTGTATACAAGAGGCCCTGTGGGGGGCCCGGCAATCCCGGGCGGGCCCAAAAATCCATCCCCTACACCAATGATTCTAGCATTTCATTGATGTTAGTTACCCTTACAGTCATTTTGTTGATTTTTTAGAAAATGCTTTCTTTAATGTTTGTTTCGTTGAATTGTATGGAGATGTGGATAATAGATCGAGGGTGGTTTATGAAGTATACTAGAGAGGGCTAGGCCCTTTTTAAATTGATTTATCAAGTGTATTTAGAATGGGATTTGAATGCCCTAGTTTTTTTTAACTGATTTGGGCCCCTGATATTAGTTTTTGGGTGCTCATGGTTAACGTGAGACTCCCTCGGCTAATTATGAGACCATAGGGGTCAGTTCTGGGAAGGGCAACCTCTAACCACCCTAATTGGTTGATTGACAAGATTTGTTCTACGGTGAGCTTCACCGCTAGCCGTAAGCCCACCGTAATGTCATTGCAGTTATCTGCAAGGGTTCATAGTTACAAGGCAGAATAGGAGGAACTAGGGCGCTTGAGGTAAGGTTTGCCCACAGCTAACTGTAAGGTCCATTATAGCTAGCCATAGAGACCTCATGGCTAACCGTTAGAGCCCGGTTTCCTTTTTGCATGGCAACTTCCCTTAGGTTGATGGAATTAGTTTTGGGGACCCTTTACACCACATAAGGAGGACCAATTGGGAGACCATTAGTGAGGGATGTTCGAGTTGACATACCCTTACGGATTTTTCAAGTAACGTATGATTTATAAACCAATTTGGATGTAGGGGGAAGTTAGGTGAGATGATGTCCATTGTCATTAGATGCACCAAGCTTTTAGATGAGGACATTTGGTGACCTCAGTATACGTAGCTCCGAACGGTGATGAGTCGTATAGCAATAAGGGCAATCGATCATTGACTTGTGTTTGAATTGTAATTCCTCCTTTGACTATTGTACAATTGGAGATTGATTTGTATACCTTAATATTGATGTTCACATGCTTCGAGCATGTTTTGTAGGTTTGCAGTTGTGTTGTTGGGATCACATTGAGAACTTAGATGGACTTAGGACCCTCTTTGTATTTCATATCTTTATTTTGATATTGACTGAGGTGTTGAGGGTAGGTGGCCGGCCTTGATTGTAAGGGCTTTGGAGAGGAGTACTAGTATGATTTCATATTGTTTGGACTTTGATGGAAGGATGGATTGATTGAGAGTAGTTCCTTTTTTTACGGAATGAGGGCGTCATGACAAATAATATTAATGAACACATAAGGAATGGATAGTTTCTATAAAAGATAAGACCAAAGTATGATGTCTGAAATAGTTTGGATTGTATGTGGAAGAACATAAATAGGTTATCTAAGATGTAATGAGCAGTTAAGTGTTTAGGGAAATAGGCAAAGTGAAATGCTAACAATCCAATAAATGAAATAGTGAGGAAAAAGCATGAAGTATTATTAAGTAGTTGTTGAAAACTTGGTTTTAAGTAACTATACTCGAGTGGAAATGTGGGATTGATAAAGTTGACTCAAATAATTTGAGCAAGGCTTTGATCAAAGATTGAGAAATAAATAATCTACATAGAAAGGAGAGAGGTCTTGAGCCAGAAGGTGTCAAATTAGGATTAATGTCAATAGAGGATTGTGTTGATGATAACTCTCTTATGTCAAAATGTAAGTGTGTGGGAAAAGATGGAAGTGAGCTATCAATGCTTTGTGGACTTGATGGAAGGGATGGTGCAGAAGGATCGTATATCTCTTCATTGCTAGCGGTCCTAGAAGGAGGGTATTTATGAGGGTAATCAAATAATAAAAATACTAAAGCAAGAAAAGATTTGACCCAATTCTTTTTTTTCTGCCACCTCGGCATGAAATAACATGATAAGCTCTGTTTCAATTATAATTTTATGTTTCACTTATGGGGTTGAAATTGGTTTAGGAGATTCTGATGATGACATCAATGTATTCCCTTCCCCCCCACCCCCCCCAACAGCGACCAACATCACTTTGAAATATCTTTCTCTTCTCAATTTTAAAATTTACAAAAACATTAAAAGAAGTAACATTTTCACTTTAAAATGATAAAACCAAGTATATCGAGTGAAATCATCCACAAACATGAGCATATATAGTCTTGTGCTAAAGATACATGAGCTTCACTCCACAATTCACATCAACAATTTTACTATTCAAATTTAGAGGTAAATGACGATGCTTTCTCTTTTGTCTACTACTACAAGTAAAATGAGTCTTTGACTATTTTCAAAAACTATTGGTCAGATTCTTAGAAGCTAAATCTTTAATAATCTCACATGAAGATTTCCTTAACCCACATGCCAAAGTGGTTCAAGTGCCCCCCTATTGGATTTCGAAGCTACAAAGGATTGCTTCTGATCTTTCGGTTGTCGCAAGTTAAATTGATAGATTTAATTCAATGATCCCACATGACAGATTTTTAAACCTTTGTCATCACCAACCATAACATCTGTACCATTTTGATGAATAGATTATTAACCGGATTGTTTGTCACCAATGTCAACATAGAATTTTTATTCCTCTTATTAAACTGTATTAGAACATTGGCGTGTGGTTTTCGATTTTCTTACTTGAAGCTTACTTGAAGCATACCTAAGTACGCTTCTAGGGGCATCCCTTTTGACGTAGTAGAAGTTGAAAATGGATTGGAATTTGAGTTCAACTCTAGAAATTACAAATCATTTTGGTGTTAGTTCTGATGTCACGCTATCAGAGTTTTGAGGACTTGAGCAGTCCTTTCCTCTATAGAACTAGTGTTACAAAAATTTATTTACTACGAAGATGTTAAGGTCAACGTCCATCATCGCTCCTGAGCGGTCAAAATTGTGGTCGAGCCCTCGCCCTCGCCCTCACCATAAAACTATTATTGTGTCGTTTCCTATAATCAATTGGTTTTGGGATAAATGATAGCTCAATAAAGTGTAAGATCCTACAAGTGGTATCAAAGCCTAGTAGGTCGGGTGTTCGAGTCACGAGACACGTGTTTTGTGAGTTCGCAGCAGGAGTTGCGGCGGGTGTACTATTGAGAGAGGGATTGTTGAGGTTAACGTCTACCCTTGCTCCTGAGCGGTCATAATTGTGGTCGAGCCCTCGCCCTCACCATAAAACTATTATTATGTCGTTTCCTATAACCAATTGGTTTTGGGATAAATGATAGCTCAATGAGGTGTAAGATCCTACAAGTGGTATCAGAGCCTAGTAGGTCGGGTGTTCGAGTCACGGGACATGCGTTTGCGAGTTCGCAGCAGGAGTCGCGGCGGGTGTACCATTGATTGAGGGATTGTTGAGGTCAACGTCTACCCTCGCTCCTGAGCGGTCATAATTGTGGTCGAGCCCGAGCCCTCGCCCTCACCGTAAAACTATTGTTGTGCTGTTTCCTATAACCAATTGATTTTGGGATAAATGGTAGCTCAATGAGGTGTAAGATCCTACAGAAGATTTAAAGCATCCTAATGTGCACTTAAAAATGATTTGGTTTGTTTTATTGTTTTTTGTGTGAAGTTTTGCCTTTGTATTTTCCGGCTCAAAACCATATTTCTGAGCCATGATTAATATATTATCACAAGAATTTATCTAAAAAGTCAATATTAGTATGATTTCAATTGTCTAGTGAGATAAGAGAGCATCTACGTACCGGCCGAGACCTTGTATCCATGTTGTCTAAGAAGTCTAAATCGAGTTGATACTGCATGAAGATCTTCCTTCGTTTTTATGCTGGTGTTGTCTGATGATATAGTGTATAGTAGTTGTTTAATCTCATTTTCAAAGAGACCACTCACACCTAGACGATGGAGATTGTCAATTAGTTCGATTTGAGCCAAAGAACTGTCTGCGTCTTTAAACAAATACTTTACATCTTCCTTCAACTTCTCCACACGAGTTTCATGTGTCTCTACCTGGAAAAGAAGTTTTTTTACATGGATATGAAAGTTAATATCATTTATTTCTTTTTATTTGTACATGAAATGGGGTTTCTATGATGGTTTTTAAATACTCGGCTGAAACATAGTCATATTGTCCTAAGATTTGTTTTGAGATGCCAAAGTTAATGGGTTTAGTATATTCAACAAAAACTTTCCAATGTAAAATTAAAAAAAAAAAAATGCGAATCAAAGTTTATTGACCTTCTTTCAAGGAAGCTGATGTGATATGAAAAAGGATACAATCAGATTGCAGCAAGCATGTATAAAGTATTAAATGTTCTTAGCTAACCATTTCTATCAAAACCTTGTGGCAATAGTAGAGGAAGTATAAATGCTTTTCAATACTCTATCGCGAATAAATACTTTTCAATACTCTTCCTCGGATGGAACACAGTCGGTACACTTTTGGCAACACACACATTTTTTTCTGGGTGTAATTCCTCCTGAGATTCAAACTCGAGATCAGTTGACGTCGATACTATATTAAATTTTCTTAGCTAACCATTCCTACCAAAATCTTACGGCGTCGAGGCAGCATAATCAAATGATCACCTCTTAATGGGGCCCACTTGATGAATCATCCGAATGGATGACGCACACAGGACCTCCCTGAATTGCACCAATCCTTTTTTTTTAACACCCATCTGAATAGACTGAACCCTTGGATCGATGAATTAATTTCTTAAGGGGTGAAGCTCATTTAACGTTGATGAAGGGGTAAGGATGACTAGATGGGGCTCATTTTTTTTTTTATAGAGGTAGGCCCTAACCAGATGGAGATCTCCCCATTCCTCCCCAAGTGGGGCCCTAGGTGGGCCCTACAATGAGGTACACATGGAAGCTGAGCCTATCAGAAAAGAAAATGGAGTTAGAAAAATAAAGAATCTCATTCTTGGGTTTCGAAAAACCAAGGATATATACATAGAATTCCAAACCCATGTATTAGAAAAAAAAAAAATCCATACAGTGGAGATGCCTTGAAAAAAAAATGCCATCTTTATTAGTTTCTCAAAGTAACAAACCATGGAGAAAATCTTGTCAGATTATGAGTTTGACATCTCCTATACCAAGCTCAGATTAGTCTAGAGATTTATTATAAAAAGGGATGATCGATGTAGAAAAAGTAGAAATGTATATTTAGATTTCGATTTTCAGGTACCTTTTTCGGACATTCGTCTTTTTTTGGGAGTGATTATTCCCTTTGTAATTTCTAATTGGGCGTTTTCATTTCTCTTTCATTGGCCTTTTTTCTCTTCTTTGTATTTTGTATTTGGAGCTAGCTTTTTGCAAGCATTTCCCTTTGATCTCGGGGAGCTAGGGGTTTATGCCCCGTAGATTTCATTACACACATCAGGCCATTGTCAGTCCCAACAGTTTTAACTATCAGGGCAAATATTTAGGCCCGCCAAAATCTATCCCCTATCTCACCCCCAATTTGTATCTTTTTGTGAAATATGTCTGAATAGGCTGGGCTCATAGCTGTGTACTAAAGAACATATACTAAGGCCTGGAACAATCAACTATCGGTCAGATAACCAGCCTTGTGCCAGGCCTATGTGTCCAAAAACACAATAAAATAAAGCCCAATCACAAATCATACAAGGATGTTAATCCTCACCTTGTAGTCACTTACTAGTGACTGCACAAAATCATAGTCCCATATGCTGGGCTTGTAGTTCCCTGATCTTCTGGGTACTGTGGTTGAGTAGGTTGGTGTAGTAGTGGAGCATGAAATATGCTTTGAGACACATTTCTGGGGTATGAAACCATGGGCTGTGAGTCTGTGTCGAGGATTTGGGAGGAAGGAGGATAGAAATGGAACAGTCATTTGCAATGCCATGTTGCAATTTGATGAGAAGAAACTGAAATGCCCATAGGCATTATATAGAAGAGGAGGCAGCACAAAAGACCCCACAAACCCTCTTGCACAACGCAAAGTGTGTTTTCGATAGATCCTCTCTCAACGTTATCCTTGGGCCCGGTTGGAAATTTTACTTGTCAAGTAAAGTCAAGTCAAATAAAGTTAAGCATCAAATCAAAAGTACTTTAATTCAAAACTCCCTCATTTTTTTTTCAAAAAAAGTAAAAAAGCAACTACCTTTATTTAGTAACTAAAAGACAAAAAAACTCCATTTTCTCATACAAAAGTAAAAAATATTCCATCATAAATAACTAAAATAAAATACCATTATAACACACTTATATTTTATTCCCTCTTTTTATTTTACTTCACTCCACTTTATTTTAAAAATAAGATGCCAAACGGGCACGGTCAGAGAGGATGATGAGATGGTTAGGTGTATTTATCTTTTGTGAAAGCTAGGTTTGTGAATTTAAAAAAAAAAGTTGTTACATCGTTATTAGTGTACAAGAGTGTCCAATCATTAAAAAATAAGTAAAGGATCCAGATCCCCTGTTTAAACCGGGCGTGGGGGGGGGGGGGGGGGGGGGGGGGGGGGCACATGGGGGAGAAGATGTCAAATCAGATGACATCGCATCTTGAAAAAATTTCTCTCCCCATGTGGTCCCCCTGATTGGTACAAACAGGTAATCCGTTTCCATGAGTAAATGTTTCGGCAGCAGAAATCGGAATTTTGCTTCCAATGCTTTTCCCCACCTGCACACAAACATGTTCCAAATTTATATTATTTTTATTCATTTAAAGAAATTAAAAATGTGACTTCATCGTCATCATCTTTTTTCTTAATAATTTTAAAATTTTTATTATAATTTCTAGATCTTTTTTAACTGTTGATTTTATTGGTTCATTAAAATGTCATGCCGAATTCTATGGTTCGATCGATCGAAGCAAACCGATGGTTTGATGGATAACCAAGTCTTTGCTTTGGATGCTCAATGGCTGGTCTATCTTTTATAAAATTGGTTGTTAATGAACCCTAATTTACCTAATGAATGAAGGGACCTCCTATCCGTTCTTAATCAAATCAATAATTAATGCTTTGAGTACTAGTATACCCCTGTGCCTTCGTCTTTTCCCCCTCCCTGCTTTTATTTTTTAAAATTCAAGATTGGGTTGAAGTTGACATTTTGGACTAAATTAATATATGAGTTAATTGGACTCCAGCCCTATCCAAACTAACTAGTTGCACCTTGACCTGCCAACAAAGCTAGACACAATCTTTGGCCTGAAGGGTTTGGGTTGATTTTTTTTGTTTTGGGGTGTGTGAGACATCTCAACCCACTTTAAGAAAAATGGTGGTGGATGGGGTCACTCTTATACATTTTTCTCATAAGGCTGAACTCCACCTCGATCAAACCCAAAGCACCCCCCACGTACCTCATTAAAATAAATAATCCCAACTTGTGATTTCTATTTTCTATTTTCTATTTTCTCCTTCACCTCTCTGTTTTTTCTTTTTTGTTCTGTTGGAATACTAGTTAGATGTGATATATTGAACTTTAGAATCCAGGGATAGATCCGTAAGCTTGTATGTGAAATATGGTGGCAACACCACTCAAGCACTGACGTGTGTTGGAAATCTCTCTTGGTTTCAGCATTTCAAAGATGTATTCGTTTTATACAACAATGTTATGAAAACTGTTATTGTTTTTTTCTTTGCTATTAGGTATAATTGAATTGAAAAGGAAAGGAAAGCAAAGGCCTAAGGACTCAGAGAAACAACCAGAGAACTATAAAAGCTCGATTGAGCCAAAAAAGAGAAAAGCAAACACAAGATGGATCATGGGGTTAGAGGAGAAATGCCTCCCAAAAAATGAAGAAGAGTGTGATGAAGAACAATGCTACAAAAGTTGTTATTTTAAAAGAACCATTTCAATTTTTAATCTGCATTATGAATCATGAAAATGATTATGTAGGGTCCAGTAAATGGTTTTGTGTTAGACGAAAGTTCTATGCATGGTGGTTGTCAAACAGTGATGGCATGAATTTACAATTTATCAAAGATTTGGGGCCCACCAATGACCTATACAATCCCCGCATATGCCATGTCTCCCCTTCTCCAAGTTTTACTAGCAATATGAGATGGACAACGAGCCAACCTCTAATATGATAATTGGATAGATAATCACCCTATAGAAAATTAGTTTCCTCAAATAATCTTCTCAACTCAAGGCATCAGTCTCAGCTTTAACCACAGTAGGGCAATGGTCAATTCCAGCAGATTGACCACAGGTTCTCTCCTCTTTTCTACAATCAGAGCTGATCTACGTACCTTCACCCAATCTGCATGCATCTTCTCCAGATTCTTTACACTGGAAAGGAAGTGTTGATGGAAACTTGTCGCTCAATATATATATATATATATATATATACTACGTCGAAAAGCGTTATTAACGAGCAGTCGGTAATGCCGTCGTATCTTTTGGTGTCGTTTTATATAAACGACAGTAAAAACTGTCGGTAGTTTTTTTTTTTTAAAAAAAACGACTTAAAAAACTGTCGTTTTATAAACAAGTACAGTTTTAGCCGTCGTGGAAATCCAACATAATAATATTTAAAAAATATGATGTCGTTTATGGAAAATAAACGACAGTAAAACCGTCGTTTTTTTTTTTGTCTTTACAGAAAAAAAAAGATTTAAATGCTGAAATTACAATAAAATACCAGTTAAATATAAAGATAATCACTAAAATTCAAGTACATCCATTTTGAAAATAACCTACAAACCCATCCACATCCATTCAAAAAAAATATATATACATTCATTAAACCATCAATCCACATCCATTTAAAAATCCATGCACATTCCTTCAAAAAAAAAGTCTACATTCATTAAACCACTGATCCATTTAAACACCAATCTAACAAAAGCACAAATCCATGTAAAGATCCAGAAAACTTTCCACCATGTAAACATCCAAAACATATCCACCATTGTGTGAGGAGATTTCCAGAACCACAGGATTAAGTTAATCGCAGCCATCAGATGAGGCTAAGCACTCTCACGTGCCATCCTCGTGCCATCCACGTGGCACCAATCTCACTCCGGCCACCAGGACGAAGGCCTCGGCCGAAGTCAAGCATCTCCGGGCCACTAGCGCCGAACTGGTCCACCCCGGGTGCCATCTCGGCGGGGAGCTCCACCTCGGCTGAGCCACCCCGGGTGCCATCCCGGCAGCAAACTCCACCTCGGCTGAAGAAGCCGGGACAGAAGCCGAAGCAAGAGAGCCTTCACTTGCGCCCCTCATCCCCCACGTCATCAGGCACGTGGAGGGATAGGGGCACGAGCTAGTGGGACAGACGCGACATCCAGCCGCCCACAATCTTCGCCAGATCCCTGACAGAACGGCATCCAGCGGCTGAAGCCACATCAGGGCAGGGCCCGAGGGCAGATCCGCTGGTACCCCTACCGCCAAAGGCGCCCAACAGGGCCTGGTCCAACAAGACGTGCATTAAATGCGATGTGGGCTGACCCGACGGGCATTTAATGCATAGTGGGCTGGATTGGACCGCAATTAATGCAATGTGGGCTGATCGTGACTTCCCAGTCGAATCACGGGACCCACACCACAATATCTCCCAAAGATACGTTCCAAAACTCTATAAATAGAGGCCCAAACCACCATCTAAGGTACGCACATTTTCATAGACAGAGCCGTTACTCTGTCTCTCTTCTTCCTCTCCTTCCATTGTTCCAGTCCTCTCACTGACTTTGGCATCGGAGAGCCTTGCGCCGCCCAGGCCAGGGTCCTTTGATCGTTTGCTATTCTCTTTCAGGCTTTCGGACGGCACCCAGACATTCCCAGTCATCATCATCATCGGATAAGTCCTTTAAGGCACCTCCTTATTGTGGGTCATTATTTTCTGCACCTACAATTGGCGCCGTCTGTGGGAAAGTAATATCCCAACCATTCCAACCTTCCCAACCTTCCCAACCTTCTAAACCTCAATCTCTCAGAAGCCATGCCACCGAAAGCTAAGAAGGGCGGAGAATCCTCGAGGGCAATCCTCGAGCGGCTAGCACCGTCAACGGACGTCCCTCCTCAGGGACGGTCCCGAACGGTCCAAGGCACATCCGCAGGCGAGGGTCGCCTGGGCTCCCAACTCTTTGTCGAGATCCCCTTTCAAGAGGGAGTCGAGGCCTCGCTCTCGGCGGACGAAACCGTGCCACCCCGACGTGACGAGCACCGGCGCGAGCGTCCCCGCAAAGATAAAGCCGTGGCCGTAGGAGAGACGCGCCACGCTCAACCCCCTGCCACTGGAGAGGTTCTTGAAGCCCAAGCTGCTCTCCTCCAGAAGCAAGAACAGATGATTCGCGAGCTCCAGCAGCAGCTCAGAGCAGCGCAAACTGCCTCCTTGAGGCAGGTCTCTGAGCCTCAGGGGAAGAAGATGGACGCCCCCAGCAAGGCAGCCCAGCCTCCCCGCGAGGACCTCAGAAATCATCTGGACCAGAAACGGAGCCAAATCCGTGACGAAGGCTCGAGCAACAGCCGAAGTCACCATAGCCGCGACGGCCGAGCTCATAGCCGTCGTAGCCCGAGCCATCCCAAGCGAAAGCCCAGAGCTCAGACTCCAGAGAAGGACGATGAGCAAGAGCGATTTGACAAACGCGTCAGATTGGCTCTCCAGCACATCTTGGACATGCGGGACCAGAAGCAGATCTGTGGTCACACTGATCTGGGGGGCTCGCCCTTCACAAAAGAGATCGAGCGCACCCCCTTGTCCAGAAAGTTCTCCGTCCCGCGGTTCGTCCCCTATGACGGACTGTCCGACCCATCTGCACACCTCCGACACTTCTCCCAGAAGATGTCCATCTGGGGGAACGAGGGTCACCTGAACTGCAAAATCTTCTCCTCCAGTTTGGGTGACCTCCCCCTGAAGTGGTTCTGCTCTATCCCGGAGCAGTCGGTTTCCAGCTGGAAGGAGCTCCAGCTCTCCTTCCTGAAGAAGTTCCAAGCCTACACCGTCGTCCCCAAGAAGGAAGGGGACCTCCTCGCCCTGAGAATGAAGCAGGGCGAAACCCTCGCCAAGTTCGCCCAGCGATTCTGGGCGGTCCACAGCCAGATCGAGGGCACGAGGGAAGGGATAGCCATCTACGCCTTCCAGCATGCCTTGATCCCCGGCAACGACTTGCGAAAGGACTTGGCCGGGGACTCCCCGGAATCCATGCCAGAGTTGATGTCCCGGGTGAAGCGCTTCATCGCCCGGGAGGAAGACGAGATCCGGGCCAGGGATCAGGACGGGCATCCGGAGCCCGAACAGAAGAGTGGCCAACCTCGGCAGAGAGGCGGGCGGCCCTCCCAGAAGCAGGAGCCCAAGCGGGCCTGGGTCTCTAGTTCGGCGAAGCCTTCGTCGTCCAGGTCTGGGGGCACTTGGAAGCCCAGACCTCCCTCCAGCGCCAGTCAGAGCGTCAACGTCGTCTTCAAGGAGCCGATCTACCGCATCCTGACCAAGATCAGGTCCAAGCCGTTCTTCAAGTATCCTCAGCCCTTGAAGAATGAGCCCACCGAAGGCCCCCGAAGCAAGCTCTACTGCTCCTTCCATAAGGGCAACGGGCACAGTTTCGAAGACTGCAGGACTTTGCAGGAGTATCTGGAGAAACTGGCCGAAGAGGGCCACATCCCGGAGTTCATCAAGGCAGGTGATGCCGGCGGCAGCGAGGGCCGGATTCACCAGAGCACGGCCCAGGCTCCAGACAGCGAGGACTCAGAGAAGATCATCAACGTGATCCATCTGGCGTCCTCAGCTCCCGCTTCCTCGTCCCGGGGAAGCTCTCAGGCCCGTGCCGAAGCCAGGCGGGCTTCGCACGGGAAAGAAATAATGAAAGCCGAACTCGCTCCGGCATCCAAGAAAGCCCACCGCGACCGACCCGCCATCTCGTTCTCGGATCGAGATCTAGAGGGAATCCAGGTCCCTCACAACGACCCCCTGCTCCTCACCATGAAGCTGAGAGACTTCACCGTGAAGAGGATCCTCGTCGACTCCGGCAGCTCCTCCGAGGTCCTCTACTACGACTGCTTCAAAAGGATGAAACTCTCCGAAGCAGACCTCACGGAGGTCCGAGCACCCTTGCTAGGGTTATCCGCCACGCCAGTCTATCCCAAGGGTAGGATCACCTTGGAGACCCGAGTTGGCGGAGCCTCCGTGTCGGCCGACTTCCTGGTCGTGGATGCCCCTTCTCCCTACAATGTCATTCTGGGCAGAACGTGGCTCCACAAGCTAGAGGCAGTTCCTTTTTCCCTCCACCAAAAGCTGAAGTTCGTCCATGAGAACAAGGAGGGCGAGATGGAAGTAGCCACAGTGGAGGGAGACCAGCAGCAGGCCAGGCAGTGCATGCTGGCCGCAGTCCCAGCAGTGAAGGAGCCCGAGCGCGTCAACCTGGCCGAGTTCGAGAAGGGCCTCGATGAGATCGGCCGGGACCCTGAGAAGAAGAGCATCGAGGACCTGGCCGAAGTCAGACTAGACCCGGCAGACCCAGACCGGTTCTTCCTGATTGGCACCCAGCTGTCAGACGAAGAAAGGGCCGAACTCTCTCGGTTCTTGATGCAGAATGTGGACGTCTTCGCTTGGAGCCCAAGCGAAATGCCTGGGGTCGACCCTGAGGTCATGTGCCACAAGCTCAATGTCGACCCCGACCACAAGCCGGTAGTGCAGAGGGCCCGAAGGACCGGGCTGCAGCAGACAGATGCGGTCGTCGAAGAGATCGACAACCTGCTAAAAGCAGGAGCCATCCGGGAAGTCCAGTACCCGGTATGGCTGGCCAACACGGTGGTGGTCAAGAAGAAAACTGGGAAGTGGAGGGTGTGCGTGGATTTCACCGACTTGAACAGGGCTTGCCCTAAGGACAGTTTTCCCCTCCCAAAGATTGACCAACTGATCGACGCCACCGCTGGTCACGACCGAATGAGCTTCCTTGACGCCTACCGAGGCTATCATCAGATCCCGCTCTACGAGCCTGACGAGGAGAAAACATCATTCATCACCCCCCGCGGCACTTACTGCTATAAGGTGATGCCCTTCGGGCTGAAGAACGTGGGGGCGACCTATCAGCGCCTCGTCACAAAAATGTTCCAGGCCCAGCTCGGCCGATCGGTAGAGGTGTACATCGACGACATGGTCGTCAAATCTGTGCGCTCCAGCGACCATCTGGCGGATCTCGGCCAAGTCTTCGGCATCCTTCGCGCGTATAAGCTCAAGCTAAACGCTTCCAAGTGCGCCTTCGGCGTAGCCTCTGGCAAGTTCCTTGGCAGCTTGGTAACGCGGAGGGGGTTAGAGGCCAACCCGGACCAGATCACTGCCATCCAGAGTATCCAGAGTCCCTCTACCACAAAGGTAGTTCAGAGGCTCACAGGAATGGCCGCCGCACTCAATCGCTTCATCAGCCGGTCATCAGATAAGTGCAGGCCTTTCTTTCAGCTTTTAAAGAAAAATTTGAAGTTCCAGTGGACCCCTGAGTGCGACCAGGCATTGGCCGCACTCAAAACTTATTTGATGTCACCACCATTACTCTCCACCCCAACTTTGGGGGAGATCTTGTATTTGTACCTTGCGGTCTCGGATCACGCAGTGAGCTCCGTCCTCATCAGGGAGAACGAGGGAGTTCAAAAGCCAATCTATTACACGAGCAAGACCCTGCTCGATGCCGAGACCAGGTACCTCCTATTGGAGAAGCTTGCGTTGGCTCTCGTCACCGCCTCCCGCAAGCTCTCCCATTATTTTCAATCCCACACCATTGTGGTGATCACGGAGCATCCACTCCGTTCAATATTCAAGAAAGCTGACTTTTCAGGGCGCATATCAAAGTGGGCAGTTGAACTGGGGCAGTATGATATACAGTACCGTCCCCGAACTGCAATCAAAGCCCAGATTCTGGCAGACTTCATAGTGGACTTCGTCTCCCCCAACCCGGCTCCGACCCAGCTCGGCACGGCACTGGGGGGCACAGGGCACGAGCCGATAGTAACAGAGGTCCAGCAGTCTCCCACCTCGACATGGAAGATCTTTGTCGACGGGTCGTCCACCTCCAAGAGAGCTGGCGCCGGCATAGTTCTCCAATCGCCAGAGGGACTGGTCATAGAGCAGGCCTTCACCCTGGACTTCAAAGCGACAAACAATGAGGCAGAGTACGAAGCACTGATTGCAGGGTTGAACAGCGCCCAAATCCTCGGAGCCCAGCACCTGGAGATCTTCAGCGACTCTCAACTGGTAACTAGCCAGCTCGCTGGAGACTACCAGGCCAGGGACGACAGGATGGCGGCCTACTTAGCCCTCGCGAAAAAACTACTCTCCCAATTCCAGAAAGCCGAGGTCAGGCAAATATCCCGAGATACCAACACGCACGCAGATGCGCTTGCAAACCTGGCCTCCGCTGTCGAAGCAGGAAAGAAGAGGACCATCGAGGTCGGGTCAGTATCAAGGTCAAGTCTAGAACTCCATTCATCTCGGCTTGTCCTCTGTGCTGACTTCGGCCCTAGCTGGATGGATCCAATCGTCGCCTACTTGAAGGACGACCAGCTCCCCGAGGACAAGACTGAAGCCCACAAGATCAGGCTCAAGGCAGCTCGGTTCTGGCTCTCCCCCGAAGGCAAACTCTACAGGAAGTCCTTCACAGGTCCATACCTCCAATGCGTCCACCCGACCAAGGTGGACGACTTCCTGTACGAGATCCACGAAGGAATTTGCGGCAGCCATATAGGAGGACGGTCATTGGCCTACAGAGCAATCAACCAGGGTTACTGGTGGCCCTACATGCAGAAGGACGCCCAGATCTACGCCAGGAAATGCGAGAAATGCCAGAAGTTCTCCCACTCCCTCCATCAGCCAGCACAGGATCTGAGTCCCCTCTCCAGCCCATGGCCCTTCGCTCAATGGGGCCTGGACATTGTGGGGCCTCTTCACCGAGCTCCAGGGAACAAGAGATGGCTGATAGTGGCTACGGACTACTTCACGAAGTGGATAGAGGCTGAACCGTTATCTTCCATCACGGACAGGGACTCCAGGAACTTCGTTTGGAAGAACATCCTTACGAGGTTCGGCATCCCCCGGACCCTGATTTCGGATAACGGGACTCAGTTCGATTCCAAGTCCTTCAGAGACTTCTGCCAAGAGCACGGCATCAGAAACCATTACTCCACCCCGGCATATCCACAGAGTAATGGCCAGGCAGAAATCTCTAACAAAGTGATCCTGGATGGCCTGAAGAAGCGACTAGACAAGGCAAAGGGCAGATGGACAGAAGAGCTTCCGAGCGTGCTGTGGGCATACAGAACAACTCCAAGGAGATCCACCTCGGCAACACCCTTCTCTCTGGCCTACGGGATGGAGGCGGTCATTCCCTTGGAAATCGGCCTTCCTACCCTGAGGACAGAGCTGGTCGACCAAGGCCGAAATGAGACGAACCTGGCAATGGAGCTGGAGCTGGCAGATGAGCGACGAGAAGCAGCAGCCCTGAGACTGACCGACTATCAGCAGCGGTTAGCCAGGGCATACAATCAAAATGTCAAAGAAAGAAGGTTCGCCGCGGGAGAGCTCGTTTTAAAGAAGACCCTGCCAGCTGACAAAGAACCAAACGAGGGGAAACTTGCCCCGAACTGGCATGGCCCGTTCAGAGTAGTCTCACTGGCAGGAAAGTCAGCCTACAAGCTCGAAGACTTGGAAGGCAAGCCATTGCCGAGACCATGGAATGCATCCCACTTGAAGAAATTTTATTTCTAAAGATGTATCGAGCCTCAAAATCAATAAAAGCAGCTTTCATATTGTCATCGACTTGTCGTCTCTCTCTGACTGATTCCGACAGCATGGGTCCACCGCCCTGGAAAAGACCTCGAGTCCAGACTCGGTCGTTTCCTAAAGCTCCTGGCCTTGGGCCACGGAGAAGGCCTCGAGTTCAGACACTCGGCCGGATTGGGTCCACCGCCCTGGAAAAGACCTCGAGTCCAGACTCGGTCGTTTCCTAAAGCTCCTGGCCTTGGGCCACGGAGAAGGCCTCGAGTTCAGACACTCGGCCGGATTGGGTCCACCGCCCTGGAAAAGACATCGAGTCCAGACTCGGTCGTTTCCTAAAGCTCCTGGCCTTGGGCCACGGAGAAGGCCTCGAGTTCAGACACTCGGCCGGATTGGGTCCACCGCCCTGGAAAAGACCTCGAGTCCAGACTCGGTCGTTTCCTAAAGCTCCTGGCCTTGGGCCACGGAAAAGGCCTCGAGTTCAAACACTCGGCCGGATTGGGTCCACCGCCCTGGATAAGACCTCGAGTCCAGACTCGGTCGTTTCCTAAAGCTCCTGGCCTTGGGCCATGGAGAAGGGCTCGAGTTCAGACACTCGGCCGGATTCCTAATATCAGGGTTTTTACACCCCTCAAAGATCATTGCCGAGCTCATGCTTCCACGGCCGAGACCAGTGGAAGGATGACTTCACTTCGGCACAAAGCAGCTCGTCTCGGCCGAAGCCAACCATTTCGGCCAAAGGCAGCTTTCCAGAAGAGAGCTGCGCCAGCACTCAAACACAAATATAAGCATTCCAGAACAGTGCAAAGAAAGAGAAAAAGAACTCAAAAGCATTGAACACTGTTTGGGTAATCATAGAATTCCTCCTTTTTATTCATTGTAAACTGCTTTATTACAAGAGCTACAGAACAGAAAGAAAAGTACAGAAAGGAGGATCACAGTCCTCTAGAAACAGAAAATAAAGTAACTGGGAGACTCTGGATCGAAGACGTCGAAGACGCCGGATCGCTGCCTGGAGGTTCTGAGTGATCCTGAATTTCACAGAGCTCTATAATACGCTTTGGCTGGCCAGACCAAAGCATCGCACAGCCCCTCCAATTCGGAGGCCCTGGACCTCGCTGGGCTCTTCTTCTCTCCATCAACGAAACCCGACCCATCGCTTGAAGAAGCCCCAGGTCCAGCGGGGCCTCAATCCCGCCTTCCGTACGACGGGCGCACAGGGCCGTCGCACAGGACTGTGTCGGACGAGAAGGCGCCACCGTCCCCCGGTTGCGTTGCAGCGCATCCTCACTCTGCCTGGCCAGGGACGGATGGCCATGAACCCGCGTTCAGAGAGCGCGTGGTCCACGGGGAGTTCCTTCAGAGAGCGCGCAGACCACGACGGGCTTCCCCCTCGGAGAAAGCCGTCCACAGGCGCAAGGGTTCCCCCCGGATCAAATAACTTCGGACACCTCCCGGACATGGTTCCTACAACTATGTTCTTTCCTTCTCCCATGGCGAGCCTGCTCCCCCTACTTATAGGATGGAGAAAGGCTCAGTCTCCGAAAGGAGTTATGAGGGCGAAGTCTCCCACGCGTTACTGGGGATGCACGACTGTTGACCAGCGATCCCTATGGCGCCACGTGGAGACGTCCGTCCGATTCCCTCGTCAGCCGTGCCACCATGTTTATTGCTATTTATGGTCTCCAGAATACGGAGAGTCGGCACTGACAGCTACGAGGACCGTTTGACCCCTTCTACCTCAAGGGCCACGCCGCACAGTAAAGGCATTCAATACCATTCAGTGCACATTCAGAGAAGAGAGAGAGACAAATGCAAAGAGAAAAATACACAAGTAAAGAAGTCTTTTCATTAATAGTGGAAAGAATTACAAGGCTGAAAGAAAGGGGCGTTACAAAAGAAAGACCAAGGACATGAGAAGAGATAGAGCTACTCCGGTCTCGGCGATTCGACCAGATCAATCACCGTTCCCAAGGGGCCAGAGGCTTCGGCCGAGACAGGGACCTCGCTTGGAGCGTCGCTGACAGAAGGGGCTTCGACTGGTACCTCAGTCGAACCAGGAGCAGAAGATGTCTCGCCCTGAGGCACGGCCAAAGCCTCGCTGGCGACTGGGGCATCGCTCGAGACCGGGGCAGCCGGAGTGTCGTCAGCAGCAGGAGCTTCGACCGGGGCGCTTTCAGCTACAGGGGCTTCGACCGGAGCGCTTTCAGTTGCAGGTGCGGAGCTCGACTCGGGATCCAGGTCCGAATATTTCGGCAGGTCCTGATAGACAGGATGGTCTTCAGGGACCCCCGCACGTCTCAGTGCGGCTAGGCATCCCTCCTCGAACAGAATGGACGTGATCTCCTCCACCTGTTTCTCGTACAGCTCGGTGGCGCGATCCACCCCGTTCTGGAAGACAGATTGAGCCTCAGACAGAAGAGAGGCCTTCTCGTTTTCCAGGTCGGCGTTCGCCTTCACCAGCTTCTCCCTCTCAGCGCGACCAGCCAAGACCTCCCCTCGCAACCTCGCTACCTCAGCCGTCGACTCAGACTTCAACCCGGCCAACTCCAACTCTAACTCGGAGACCTTCTTGTTCTTCGTCCAAAGCTCGCCTTTCATATGGTTGGCCCGGGACGAGAGTTCGGCGACCTCAGTCAGAGCCGATGCCAACCGAGCGGACTCTCCAGCACTGGCCACCTTGAGCTCTTCCATCCCCTTCCGCTGCTCGTCCATCTCCTTCTTCAGCTTCTCCCGCTCAGACTCCAGACGGGTCACCCTCGCAGCGTTACTATCCCTCCTTCCTAGGATGGCTAGGAGCCTCTGCACGTTCTGCAAGTGAAAAAAGGAGGTTCAAAACAGGAACAGCCGAACTGGGCGACTCAAAAGAATACACAGAAAAACACTCACCAGGAGGTCAGCCTGGATCGCTGTCATTATCAGACTCTCGTCGTCAAACTTCTCATGATCCTCCATATCCCGAGGCAGAGCACAGGCCTTGGCAAGGGCCCCGATCACCCGGGCGTTTCCCAGCAGTCGGTCTTCAACGTTCAGGGGTTTGCCGGGCTGTGTTTCCATTCTCGGCTTCCACGGTGCTGGGGCAGTTCGGGGACCGGAGGCCGACCCGGATCCTTGCCCCGCCGAGATGAGAGGCTCGCGCGTTGGCCCGACAGTCGACCTGCTGACTGGCGCACTCTTTTCGGCCGGCGCACTCTTTTCTTTCGGCGCGCTCTTCTCGCCCCCCTTTTCGGATGGAGCTTTAGCCCCAGGGGCTCGTTCAGGAGTTTTGCCCTTCGACTGCAGATCAGCCTTCGAGCTCTTCTCCCCCGCCTTGGACTTCTTCTTGGGCGGGGACCCCTCCTTCGAGCGGTTCCGGCGAACGTCGCCGGGCTCCCCCGCTCGGAGCGGGGGCAGGGAGCAGAGGGAGCACCGGCGCCCACCGAACCCGAAGCAGCACGAGTACCGGCAGGCGACGGGGCTCCAGAAGACACTGACCTCTGCCTAAACTTAGCAGCCAGGTCCTTGACAGCAAGCTCCCTCGAGCTTCCTCCATGTCCTCTCCTCGATCAGAGAGATAAGCGTCCACTATCTGCGTCAAGTCCGGCAGCTCCGGATCAGAAGTAGACGCCTCAGCACCAGACGCAGTTCGGTCGGCAGCGGGATCGGTCAAGGGGACCCCGCTAAACACCGCGACTGATACGGTCGGACGGTCAGGGTGCGTCTCGTCCACCTCAGGTACTCCGGTCCTCTGGTAGTGGCCGCGATACCTCGGCGTGTACCCGAGCAGCTTCCAAGCCGACCTGGTTTCGTGCCCCTTATACCGTTCAACCTTGTTGATGTCGTCGGTATTCCTCCTCCAACCTTCGCTAACAGCTCGGCGTCGCCTTGCAACCCGCCTCTGCTCAACAGGCAAAAAAAGGTATCAGTTCGGCATCAATGAGGTAAGCAAGGTAAAAAGGAGAAAAGCAGTGATGATTACTTGGGACTTCCCCAGGGCGACGTGGGACCCGACAGCCTCCTGTCTTCACCTGGGCCGAACTCCCAGTCCCCCGAGACACAGAAGAAATCCTCCTCAGCATTCTTACTTGAATCCTCCAAGGCTAGGACGAAGCCCCTTCGCTGCGGCTTCACACGGAGATAGTATCTTCCCTCCCCAGCCTTGCAGATATCATATGTATCCTCGATGTCGTGAGGGCCTAGGTTGGTCCCTAAGATCTCGTTCAGCTTCGCTGTGCCCATGATGACCTTGTAGCCATTGGGCATCAACTGGCCCGGGGCGAGGGACCAAAGGCTAAGGCAAGCCCTAAGCAGGGGGTGCAGTGGAAACCTGACCCCACCCTCGATCACGGAGATCAGAGGGAACGGCATCCAGCCGCCGTAGCAGCGATACAGGGCAGCGTCGGCAAGGTCCGCCGGTTTTAGGAGGACCCCCTCCGGAATATTGAAGGCAGCCCTAAACTCGGCTAACCCCTCATCGGAATCTACCCTGAATCTAGGGGTGCCCATGTCTAGAAGGGATGACGACGAAGAAAAACCCTAGAAATCAAAAAACCCCAAGAAAAACCCCAAGAAGAACCAGACAGAAGAACAAAGCGACTTACAGGGACGAAGAGGCAGATCAAAGGCAGATCCAGACGCGTTCTACGGTCGTCCTCCTCGAACAGATCTCAGGAACCAGAGCAGAAATCGAAAGCAAAGGCGAAGGCGAAAGAAATCGGGAGCGAGAAAAAGAAGGGGACGACCCTATTTGTAGAAGGGGAACCCTCATTTGGGTACCGCCTCCGAATTCGAAGAGACTTCAAAGCTCGTGCCGGTCCCATCAATAAGACCCCATCAATAAGACAACGCAATCGGCGCAGAAGCTACGCGTGTAGCCGTCAACTCGGTCCCCAAGACGAACAGGGCAGGGCATTTATTGCTTTAAAGAGTTGAAGCGACACCAGGCATAAAGAGTTGAAACGACACCAGGTAATGATCACCGTATCCCCAGACGGATTCTTCTAGCTTTCAACCCCTAAAGGCTAGCACACTTCAGAGGTCAAAAGCTAGGGGGCAATTGTGTGGGGAGATTTCCAGAATCACAGGATTAAGTTAATCGCAGCCATCAGATGAGGCTAAGCACTCTCACGTGCCATCCTCGTGCCATCCACGTGGCACCAATCTCACTCCGGCCACCAGGACGAAGGCCTCGGCCGAAGTCAAGCATCTCCGGGCCACTAGCGCCGAACTGGTCCACCCCGGGTGCCATCTCGGCGGGGAGCTCCACCTCGGCTGAGCCACCCCGGGTGCCATCCCGGCAGCAAACTCCACCTCGGCTGAAGAAGCCGGGACAGAAGCCGAAGCAAGAGAGCCTTCACTTGCGCCCCTCATCCCCCACGTCATCAGGCACGTGGAGGGATAGGGGCACGAGCTAGTGGGACAGACGCGACATCCAGCCGCCCACAATCTTCGCCAGATCCCTGACAGAACGGCATCCAGCGGCTGAAGCCACATCAGGGCAGGGCCCGAGGGCAGATCCGCTGGTACCCCTACCGCCAAAGGCGCCCAACAGGGCCTGGTCCAACAAGACGTGCATTAAATGCGATGTGGGCTGACCCGACGGGCATTTAATGCATAGTGGGCTGGATTGGACCGCAATTAATGCAATGTGGGCTGATCGTGACTTCCCAGTCGAATCACGGGACCCACACCATAATATCTCCCAAAGATACGTTCCAAAACTCTATAAATAGAGGCCCAAACCACCATCTAAGGTACGCACATTTTCATACACAGAGCCGTTACTCTGTCTCTCTTCTTCCTCTCCTTCCATTGTTCCAGTCCTCTCACTGACTTTGGCATCGGAGAGCCTTGCGCCGCCCAGGCCAGGGTCCTTTGATCGTTTGCTATTCTCTTTCAGGCTTTCGGACGGCACCCCAGACATTCCCAGTCATCATCATCATCGGATAAGTCCTTTAAGGCACCTCCTTATTGTGGGTCATTATTTTCTGCACCTACAACCATGTAAACATAAAAAAAAAAAAAACATCCATCTACATTCATCAACAAGGAAATGTCCTATACTTTGGCCAATCAATGAAATCGCCGACTATTTTATCTCTCAACTTGCTTACTCCATCCTGCAGCTCAACCTTTCCATCAAAGATCTCATCTATAATGATTCTATAGCAACCTTCATCCTCGGGAGATTCCCCCATCAGTCTCCCATAGGCGTTAAATGCATTAATTTCTATAAAGTAGAACTCATCTGTGTAGTTGCGGCTGCGGTTGTCGGGTTTGAGTTTGATTCTGGACGTGTGGATGGCGGTCTCACCTACAGACATAGACATGATTAGGAACACATGATATTAGCATTTGATAAGATCCAATAAGGAACAACATACACACGCAAACTACATCGCCAAAATCAAAACTCAAATGTATCCAAACAAACGTGCATATAAATAACTACAGATTTATATCCATGGTGCTGACACATCAAAAACACACCTGGCCCCTATTCATTACTTGGGGTTTAAGTCTCCTAATCCTATTTATATGTTGTTTGAAGGATATAATTAGATATGATTGTAATTTAAATGAGACGAGGCTAATGGTACGTCAGTCACTTAGTAGGCTAACTTTCACTCAACCATTGCAGATATCCAAATCTTGACTTGGACATGTTGCTATAAAACAATGGCGTGAGATTGTTGACAATGACCACTTCATCAGCTTTCCTCATCTGGGGTTGGTTTGCTTAGCTCATTGGATGTTATACTCAGTAATGGTCCAAATGCTCGACAAGGACATTGGCACCATCCAATACCATCATGTGGCATTTTCTCTTTCCCACAATCATTTCTATCTACTTGATGAGGACTGATCCTGTGCCGACGTGGCATTTGTACAGTTGGATCATGTGGGCCTCATTTTCTTCCATCTAAATCATCCATATAATACAAACCCTAATGAATATAGTAGTCCAGGTTCCATACAAACCCTAATGCTTTACATAGAGCATTAATATGTAAAAAAGACTAATTCAACAATTCTATATCGCTATTAATGAAATTTTTTTTTTTTTTGCTAATGGATAAAATTGTATTAAGGAGAAAAGGGAGAACAGGGCAATACCCCCTCCCCCCTCCCCCCCCCCCCCCCCCCCCCCCCCCAAAAAAAAAAAAAAAAAAACAAAAAGAAAAAAGAAAGGGAGGCTTAGAAAAAATGCCTACCCAGACTTAAGCAACCCAAAGGAAAGGGTCTGTGTCATTAAATGGCTTTAATCAAATAAATGTGGAGTTCACTTGGGTTAAAGTAGCACCTGCACATGAAAATGCTGTCCCCTCCATTGAACTCCCAAATTATATGTACTCTGACTAGAAGATCCATGAACAGATGAAATAGACGGCGATGATGGTCCATCATGAGACATAGTGCCTGTAAAGAACAAAGAGGACTTTTTAAAATTTTGTCATCATGAAAGAAATGATGTAAGAGATAAAAAATTGAAGATTTTTCCATTCACCACCAATATTATTTTCAAGATACTCATGTATACAAAAAGTACGTAGTTCTTAGTGTATTAAAAGATTTAAAGAGAATGACATACATGGGCTCTATAATATCATCTAATATTATTCCACCTCATTTCCAATATCATCTTCTAATGCTTCTGCTAAAACATTTTCAATCATTCTTGGCTCAAACGCTAAGGGATCTTCAAAATAATCAACGTCCTAGTTCCGTTTCTTCGGAACGTCCAAGACAACATGCCAATGCTCTGTGGGTCTATTGTGATCTTTGCAATAGAAGACTTGAGTTGCTTGATGTGCAAGAATAAATGGCTCATCATCTTCCTTTGTATTTCTTTTTAACCTACTCATTTGTGTGCAAGGTTTGTATCCTTGGCACTTGACCTGCAATCAGTCAAGGCCCTCATTGAGACCCCGCCGGTCTGCGTAGTTTTGTTCATTTCTGCATCTGCCATATAAAAAGCATACCCATTTATCTTGTATGTGTTAGGTTTATGGGTTTTGGGTTTTGGCTCATTTTGTAGGCCCAATGTAATTAGGGTTCAAGGGTAGTTTAGTATTTGATTTTCCTATATATTATCCTTGTGGTTGTAACCCTAGTAGTATGGGAGAAAACTCTGATTAGTGAAAACTAAGAAGAAGGCGAGCTTTGTTCGTGGACGTAGGTGTGAAATCACCGAACCACGTAAAACTGTGTTCTCCTTCTTTGTGGCTTGTTTGATTGCTTATTGATCGCACGCTTCCGCACACACGATCACAACATATTGGTATCAGAGCATTGTTGTGGTACGCGATCAGTGACGGAGATCAGATTGGATTCAGCAGCAAGCCCGATCTCACGCTGAAGTCGATCTCTGTTTTGGAACAGAGATCTTGCAGACCGGAGAAGAAGAAGACAGAAGAGGCAGCCGTTTCCAGGAACAGAGAAGTAGAACCAGGTAGCCGTGCCGCCGCCGGAATCAGACCAGAGGAACTGGTCCGGCCGCCCATTCGCAGTTGCAGATCGCCGTCGTCGCCTGAACTGCAGAGAAGATCCCTGTCGTCACGCTGCTCTCGCCAGAACGAAGCAGAGCCCATCTCTGCCGATCGGTCAGTTTCCCATTGTCGCCACCGCAGCCGTCGCCGGAGATCCTCTCCGTCGTCGCCGTCTTCGCGCCACTCCGGCCGCCCTCTGTCGTTGCCACCGGAGAAGAAGAAGACAGGGCAGCAACCTGCCCTGTCGCTGGTTCTGTTCCAGAACCGAAGAAGGAGAAGGAGACTCCAGTTGGGCCAGGTTCTGCGCAGGTCAGTTCGGGTCAAGTCCGACCTGCTCGCTCCAAAGGCCCAGCCTGCAGTGGAAGTCCAGTCCAGGTCAGGCCTGACCTGGCCCAGTCCGCGCAGGAGAAGCCCGTTCCAGCAGCTGCTGACGTCAGCGCCACGTCAGCGAACAGTACGGTCAAAGACATATTTGACCAATTGGACGGCCAGAATTGTTTTGGGAGTTTCGGAGGCATCCGGACTCAGAATTGAGCTCCGTTTTTTTTGTTGGATTCGTATCGACTAGATCTACGATCTAAATGAAGTGGATTGTTAGTTTGACAGTCAGAAACAAAATGGCAAGCTCATCATCAGCAAAGACAACCATCTCGAATGCAAAATTCGAAATCGAGAAATTTGATGGTACCAATAATTTTGGTATGTGGCAATGTGAGGTTAGAGATGTTCTAAGCCAACAAGAGTTGGAAATTGCTTTAGAGGATAAGCCCAAAGAGATGGAAGATAAGAAATGGTAGAAGATCAATCGTCAGGCATGTAGCACCATCAGATTATGTCTCGCGAAGGATCAGAAATACTCAGTGATGAGAGAAACTTCTGCAAAAGAGTTGTGGCTGAAATTGGAGGAAACGTATATGACCAAGAGCTTGGAGAATCGGATCTATTTGAAAAAGAAACTTTTCCGCTTCGAGTATCGTCCAGGTATTTCTATGACTGAACATCTCGATGATTTTAATAAGATTATTGCTGATTTGATGAACATTGATGTGAAAGTTGATGATGAGGATAAGGCATTACTTCTTCTGAATTCACTTCCCGATAGTTATGATCATTTTACTCACACTTTGATCAACGGGAAGACTGAGGTTAAATATGATGTTGTGTCTGCTGCTTTGATGAATAATGAATATCGGAAGAAGGACAAACAGGCCCACAGGGATTCATCATCTGATGCATTGACAATAAGAGGCAGATCAGATGTTAGGACATCTGGTAGTAAATCTCGTTCTAAATCGAGAGGAAAATCAAAACCACCTGCAAAAGATGAATGTGCGTTTTGTCGCAAAAAAGTTGAAAAACAAGGACAAAGATAAATCTGATGCAAACATTGGACACGATGGAGATGATGATTCTGATTTTAATTTGACTGTTTCGTCATTGGTATGTCATTCTGACGAATGGATTTTAGACTCGGGTTGTACCTATCATATGTGTCCCAACAGGAAATGGTTTTCCAGCTTTCAAGAGTTGGATGGTGGAACAGTTTTGATGGGCAATGATAGTGCTTGCAAAACAAAAGGGATAGAAAAAATCCGTTTGAAGATGCATGATGGAACAGTTAGAGTTTTGACAGAAGTTCGGTATGTACCGGATTTGAAGAAGAATCTTATCTCATTGGGTGCTTTAGACTCCAAAGACTTCAAGATTACCTTGGAAGGTGGAGTTCTAAAAGTTGTTTATGGTGCACTTGTGTTAATGAAGGGTGTCCGAAGAGGTAATCTGTATTTCTTGCAAGGGAGTACAGTTGTAGGTGGAGCAGCAACAGTATCTCATAGATCAAATGAGACTGTTACAGACACTACCAGATTGTGGCACATGCGTCTAGGGCATGCTGGGGAGAAAGCATTGCAGGGTTTGGTTAAGCAAGGCTTGTTGCAAGGTGCAAAGACCTGCAAGTTGGGATTTTGTGAACATTGTATTTTTGGCAAGCAGACAAAAGTGAAGTTTGGCACCGCGATCCATCGCACTCAAGGCACACTAGACTATGTTCATTCGGATGTATGGGGTCCTACCAAAGTGGCATCTTTGGGAGGTATGCACTACTTTGTTACATTTGTTGATGACTTTCCCAGAAGAGTATGGGTGTACATCATGAAGCACAAGGATGAAGTCTTGAATGTGTTCTTGAAGTGGAAGAAAATGATTGAAACATAGACTGGCAGAAAGATCAAAAGGCTTAGGTCAGATAACGGTGGAGAGTACAAGTCTGATCCGTTCTTGAAAGTATGTCAGGATGAGGGGATCGTGAGGCATTTCACAGTTAGTGGGACTCCACAACAGAATGGGGTGGCAGAACGCATGAACCGCACTATATTGGAGAAAGTTCGGTGTATGTTGTCTAATTCTGGATTAGGCAAAGCGTTTTGGGGTGAGGCAGTTGCTTATGCTTGTCATCTCATCAATAGGTTGCCTTCTGCTGCGATCGAGGGTAAAACACCCATTGAGGTATGGTCTGGAAAACCCGCTACTGATTATGATAAATTGCATATATTTGGTTGTCCTGTTTATTACCATGTCACAGAGAGTAAGTTGGATCCAAGGGCCAAGAAAGCTATATTCTTGGGTTTCAGCAGTGGTGTGAAAGGATACCGGCTATGGTGTCCAGATTCAAAGAAACTTGTTCTTAGCAGGGATGTGACTTTTGATGAAGCTGCTATGTGTAAACAGAACAAGCAAAACGACTCTCAGGAGGAAAGCAAGACCAATGGTAAATCGAAACAGGTGGAGTTTGATATCGTCCCAGTTGAGTTAGAGGGTGATGATACAGATGAGGAGGAGACTCCAGCTCAAAAGCCTCTACAAGAGCAAGAAGAAGAAGATTCTATTGCAGCCAGTAGACCAAAAAGGAATATTCGAAAACCTCAACGGTTCACTGACATGGTGGCATATGCACTTCCAATGGTTGAAGAATGTGTTCCTACTACCTACAAAGAAGCAAATAGGCATTCAGAAAGTGTAGAGTGGCAGAATGCAATGGATGAGGAAATGAAATCTCTTCATAAGAATGACACTTGGGAGCTAGTACGGTTACCTAAGGGGAAGAAAGCAATTGGGTGCAAATGGGTCTACACCATGAAGGAAGGATCTCCAGGAAAGGACAGTGTCAGGTACAAGGCTAGATTGGTGGCTAAAGACTACGCACAGAAGGAAGGCATTGACTACAATGAGGTATTCTCTCCCGTTGTGAAGCATTCTTCGATTCGTATTTTGTTAGCCTTGGTGGCACAATTTGATCTTGAGTTAGTGCAACTCGATGTTAAAACTGTATTTTTGCATGGTGATTTGAATGAGGAGATCTACATGACCCAACCAGATGGGTATAAGGCTGCTGGTAAAGAACATTTGGCTTGTAAACTGAAAAAATCGTTGTATGGTTTGAAACAATCTCCGAGACAGTGGTACAAACGATTTGATAAGTTTATGATTGGACAGAAGTACACACGGAGTTCTTTTGATCATTGTGTCTACTATCGCAAACTACGAAATGGAACCTTCATTTATTTGCTCTTATATGTCGATGATATGCTTATAGCTTCTAAGAGCAAGGTGGAGATTGAAAAATTGAAGACTCAGATGAGTAATGAATTTGAAATGAAGGATTTGGGCGAAGCCAAGAAGATACTTGGTATGGAAATTCAGAGAGACAGGGTGCAAGGCAAGGTTTGTCTATCACAGAAATAATATTTGAAGAAGGTACTACAGCGTTTTGGTATGGATGCAAAAACAAAACCTGTGAGTACACCACTTGCTTCTCACTTCATGCTTAGCGCTGCTATGTCTCCTAGCACAGATGATGAGCGTCAGTACATGGCTCAGGTTCCTTATCAGAGTGCTGTTGGTAGTTTGATGTATGCGATGGTGTGTACTAGGCCCGACATTTCACAAGCTGTCAGTATAGTAAGCAGATATATGCATGATCCAGGAAAAGGGCACTAGCGGTGAAATGGATCCTACGGTATATTCTGGGTACCATGGATGTTGGTTTGTTGTTTCAGCGGGATGATAGTATTGGTCAGCATGTGGTTGGATATGTGGATTCCGATTACGCTGGTGATTTGGATAAGCGTCGGTCTACTACAGGTTATGTGTACACTCTTGCAAGGGGACCGGTGAGTTGGAGGTCAACATTACAGTCTACAGTTGCTTTGTCGACTACTGAGGCAGAATACATGGCGGTGACAGAAGCCATTAAGGAGGCTATTTGGCTTCAAGGTTTGCTTGATGACATGGGGATCTTTCAGGAGCACATTGATGTCCATTGTGATAGTCAGAGTGCAATTTGTTTGGCAAAGGATCAGGTTCATCATTCACGTACGAAACACATCGACGTACGGTATCATTTTTTTGCGGGAGATTGTTGATGAGGGAGATATACTCCTTAAGAAGATTGCGACTGCTGATAACTCCGCAGATATGCTGACTAAGGTTGTGACTGGGGTCAAGTTTAAGCATTGCTTAGACTTGATCAACATTCTGCGAGTTTGAGCACTTTCAGGTGCTGGCGCCTACGGGCGCATTTGGAGGCGTGTGATTGCATGCCAAGGTGGAAAATGTTGTGGCCTGCAAATCTCGCCAAGGTGGAGATTTGTTAGGTTTATGGGTTTTGGGTTTTGGCTCGTTTTGTAGGCCCAATGTAATTAGGGTTCAAGGGTAGTTTAGTATTTGATTTTCCTATATATTATCCTTGTGGTTGTAACCCTAGTAGTATGGGAGAAAACTCTGATTAGTGAAAATTGAGAAGAAGGCGAGCTTTTTCGTGGACGTAGGTGTGAAATCACCGAACCACGTAAAACTGTGTTCTCCTTCCTTTGTGGCTTGTTTGATTGCTTATTGATCGCACGCTTCCGCACACACGATCACAACATATACAAACTCCACATTGATATGATATTGTCCACTTTGGCTCTAAGCCCTCATGGATTTGTTCTTGGGTTCTACCCAAAAGGCCTCATACCAATGGAGTACTTAGTCCAACTTATATGCCCATGATCTTTCCCAATTCTAGCCGATGTGGGACTTTGGTTGCACATCCCCAACAGTATGCATTATAAGAAATGGATTCAAAACTTGTTCCATCGGCAATCCTTTTCAGGATACTATTTTCTTCATTTTGTAATTGTTGTCTAAGCCAAGGTATGTAAACCATCATCTTCTCGTATATTTCCTCTTCGGTTTTGAACTATAGATCTTTGGCTTTGAATGTATTCAACGTATATCCTATATTCATTTATGAAATGTGAATGCACTAAAAAAATAATTCGTAGTAAACATAAGTGGTCAAAATTTACTTACTCCTTCCGATAGCATTCTCAATATTTTGGAACAATACCAATTTGCGTGTTTGCTGATACTCCACATTTTCAAGATAGTAGTTGTAAGATCCCGACCCCAATCCTTTTGTTTAGCATTATTTTAATCGCGGTTTAGCTTTTTAAGTGAGATTTGATTTAGTTTGACCGCGTATTTGAGTTTGACTAGATTTTTCCTTAGTCTTTGAGATTTTTGTAGACCGTTGACTTTGGTTTGACCCGGTCCATATGATTTGTATTTTTATGAGAAATTACTTTCGATTTCTAAAAATTCTGAATTTGGTTTATTTGGACTCATTTTATGAAGTTTAACAACTTTCATGTTTTGACCATTATGATTTGATACTCAGAAATCACGTTTTTCGAGGAAAAGGGCAAAACTGACCTTTCACATTAAATCTGTCCATGAATTTCGAAAATTTCAGAATTTGGGAAAAATATACTTTTTGGAAAGTAGATATTTCGCCGATCGTTTTTGTCTTCTTCGTCGTTTTCGTTCGGGGCCCGCTAGTGTGAGTTTCAGCCTTGTGAAGTTTGGGGCCCATGGGACCCAACCCATTGTTCTCTTTATAAGGAACCATGGGCTCTTGTCTTCCCCATTTTTCCTTTTTCCTGCAACAAGGGAGGAGATAGGGTTTCTCCCAGCCCCCTTTCTCTCTCCTCATGTATCCCTTCTTCTTTGATGCTAAATGGAGATTTGAGCTTCCCATTTTCTTCTCCTCTCTCCAAGCTTTCCATAGATGTCTTTTGCAAGAGATTTGGGCTAGGAGAGACCACCTTTCCATGCATTTCTTCTTGGTTTGAGCTTTTATAAGGTGAGCAATGGATTTCTTTCTCCAAATCTTTGTTTTCCAAACCATTTTGAAGGGTTTTGTCATATATGCAATGGGTTTTCATTGAGATTTGCAATGGATGGATTTCTAGGGTTTCTTCTTAAGCTATTTTGGGGGTTTTATGATTTTGGAGCTTGAGGCTTTAAGAGCACCTTCATGGAGTGTTTTGCACCTTCTCTTGACCAAGGCAAGTAGATTATCCAACTAATATGATGACTCTTGCTTGGTGTGAATAATCCCATGGATTTTTGTTCTACATTGTTTTCTTCTTGTAAATGGATAAATTTAACTTTGAATTCTTGCACATTGGTATTGTTTATGGCTTTCCAAATTGATGTTTCAACTACTTAAAAATCACTTGGTGATGCATCTCCTTGGATCCACTATGATTGTCTTTATGCTAGTATTTTTGATATAGAAAGGTTTTTGTTTGTATTTGATCCATTTGATGGGAATAGAATTCTTTAGTGCATTAGTGTTTTAATGGATTTGAATTGGCAAGGAGAAACCCAACCATATGTGAAAATGTGTAAGAAGGGAAGAAGGGAAAGAAAATCAGAAAAAAAATGCAAAGAAATGGAGAATTCTGCACTCGGGCTGGACTGGGCAGGCCCAGTCCGCTCGAGCGACCCACTGGGTCGCTCGAGCGACCCAGCTTCTGTCTGGGTCCGCTCGAGCGGACCTGGGTCCGCTCGAGCGAGCCCAGCTCAGTCTGGGCTCGGGTTCGGGCCTGGATTTGGGGATTTTTGTGGGCCAGATTGTTGGGACTTCCTTGGGCCATTCAAAGCCAGTTTTTGGGCCAGTGTAAAACCTGATATTGGGTCATCTTAGGTCAGTTTTGTGGGCCTGTTCAGGTTGGTTTTGGGCTGCCTTAAAAATCAGTTTTGTGGGCAACTAAAGGTCTAGTTTGGGTCGTTTTAAAAATCAGTTTTTGTGGGCCATTCAAGTTTGGTGTTGGGCTGTTTTTAAGACTGTTTTGTGGGCCTGTTCAAGGCCAGTTTTGGGCTGTTTTCAAAACCTGTTTTGTAGGTCATTCAAAGACTAGTTTGGATTAGTTTTTAAGAATTTGTTTGTGAGATATTCAAGGATTAGTTTTGGACCGTTTTAAAACTTGTTTTGTAGGCTTGATTAAGGTTGGTTTTTGGATTATCATTAAGGACTATTGGACTTGGATTAAGGCCAACTATAGGCCTGTTTTAAAGAGTTTGGATTTTCTTGTAATACTTGGAAAGTTTGTGAAATGGGAATGGGATCATGGTGAGAATGAATGTATGTGGAATTACCCGGGAACCTTCCGTGTCTCAATGCGCACTTTATCATTTAAACATTATGGATTTTCATTGGCATCAAACACACTCTCTATCAATCAATGTTTAAAGGTTAAATGTGCATTGAGATGGTTCCTTGGTAAGTCATTAAGTCATTCTCCACTGTCCATTCCATTTCAAGTCAGACTATGTATTTGTGTTTGTATTTGTATTTGTATTCTTGGGTAAACTAATTTGAATATCATCGGTGATTTGCTATAAAATCATGTGTCTTCCCATGTTCGAAAGGGTTGATCGTATGATTTTATGCAATCACTTTGATGTATATTTGAACGGTTTATCATGGATATTCGTGTGTTTTCTCCGATTCGATTTGAAAAGAGATTTGGAGTATGTTCGTCACATTCGGGATTTCTTCGATAAGACTATTGTTTTGACAACACTAGTATTTGAAAATAAAAACCTCGAGGCAAGACGGGGCCAGAGCTATGTAGTGCGAGCCCATGAGCCAAAGAGGCTATGATTTCGAAAACAAAACCCCGAGGCAAGACGGGGCCAGAGCTATGTGGTGTGAGCCCCTGAGCCAAAGGGATTAGTATTATGTTAGATTTGTATCGGTTTGCGTTTGAAAACTAAAGGCACCACTAGGCTTAGGCCACCTTGTCGGGCTGATCACCCGGCTTGGGATCTTTAATTTGTCCGCCAGCTGCAGCTTGGATTCTGTCTGTACCGACCATGGCAACGGTTTTATCTGCCGGTCCCATTTGTATGGCTACGGTTCTGATTTTTGATCTGCCGGTCCCATTTGTATGGCTACGGTGCTGATCCTATTTTTAGTACCACGTTCAGTGGCTACGCTCTGTCTGCTCTTATTACTTCGGTAATAGGAGGATTTAGCTAATTGTGGTTGCCAGTGTTTTATCTGTATATTGCTTTAGTTTATGATTCTCGTTGGTTATACTTTTTATGCTCAGATTTGTTTAATGTTTACGATATCGATCTTTATTGTATTGTCGCTACTATTTGGGATTTGAAATGTATTTCCGACGATTAAATGTTTTATGCAGGCTTTTATCTTTTCGAGATATTCGTACATTTGATAATGTTCTTTATTCGTTTTGATACTTATGTTCTGCCATTCGATCGTTTTAGCATGCTTTACTGTCATTATTGTCTAGACTATTTATCCGGTTTTACGATGATTTCATCAGGTTTTATATATGTTCTTTTTGTTCATATTATTTGTTTATTTGCTTGCCAGACCGTCGTGTCTGACCCTTTTCGTTTGGTGCCAGTTTCTTCTCTTTCTGTTTTAGGTGTTTGATCAGAGGAGGCGGTGGGACCGCCGGTCTGACGTGAGAGGCTGCCCATTGATATCATCTAGATGTCAAGTTTGGCACCGGAGTTCGTATCAACCTTTGAGGGTAGTATTCTGTCTAGTTGGATATTGTTGTACGGCTTTATTAGCCTTTTTATTGGGTTTGTAATTAAGACACTTGTTAATTGTAATCTGAACATGAGGGAATTAATTAGTCTGTTACTACCAGCTCAGTGTGTTGTGATTTATGGCTTGCGCCGGTTTTATTATGAGATGGCTTTATGACATTGGTGGCGTGCGACACGGAACCCGATGGCCACGGATTCCGAGTCGTAACACCATGTTTAGCTTCAGCGAAAAATATACTCTGATTGTGTTGGAATGTGATTATCCTCATTCACGCGGATCTTGGGAACTATAACAAAAAGTTTCAAATTTATCCCAAAATTTCGCACCCCGAGATCGGTTCGCTGCAGGTCCCGGTTTCGGGGCGTGACAGGTTTGGTATCAGAGCTGTGATGGACCGCGCTCCTGCTTGGTTCTACCGAGGTCGGCGGACGTGGGAGTCCGTTTGGTTCCGACCCTTTCGTAACCGGGGGGCAAGGGCGTGCATCAACATTTCTTTCTTTTTTTATGGGTGTGCCAGATTTTCTATTTTTACTTGGAATTGCAAGTGGTGATCCGGAGATCAACCTTCGCAAGTAAAAAGGAAATCAACTTCTTTCAAGTTTCCCATTGCACATATATTTAAGAAAATAGACATTTTTCTTGATTTGCCGTGAAAGGCGATTTTTTTGGCATTTATAGCCGATTTTGGCGTTTATAGCCGATTTTTGGCGTTTATAGCCGATTTTGGCGTTTATAGCCGATTTACAATCCTTATCAACAATGAAAGACAAGAATTGTGATTTTTGTCTCTTTTGAAAAAATACAAACTACAATGAAAAGCAAGAAAAGGAGGATCTAACTTCTCAGGAGATTGTGGGGGACTCGTTTAGATTGACGGTCGCAAGCCATATGTGGGCTTCGCCATCATCCATGCATATGAGAACAGAGGATGCTATTTGATTCGCTTGGCTTGGCTATAACCTCAGGTTTTTAGAGGACAAAGACCAAAGGAGGTCCTATGTCCAATAAAAAGCCGAGTAGACGGGCTGAAAAGCCACATCTAAGCCATTGGAGGCAGGAGGAGAAGGCAAGGACCTTGGGGGGTATACCTCCCAAGGGACTTTTGTCACCTTGTTGCGGTGGCCGGTGTAGAACTTCCGCAGAGTTTTCTCTCTTTTTCCTTTCTCTGGATTTCTGTCTGTGTGCTTGTGCTTTTTTCTCTGATTTTTCTGATGCTCTCTGATGTCCTTTCTTCTTGGAGAGCCCTCCTATTTATAGGCTTTTAGGTAGCCTTTTAGGTGGGTTTATGGGCTTTTATTGTCATTAAGCCGCATAATGGGAGGAGTTACAAAATTGAATTGTTTATTTTGTAACTCCTTTTTCTTGGCTTCTGATTGGCCGGAGGAGATTGAGGGCATTTAATCGCCTTTAATCGCCATGATGGGAGGAGTTTCATAGGTTAAATGCCATGAATCTCTTGACTTGCAACTCCCGAATGCTTGCTTCTGATTGGGCCGTCCAAAGAAATGGATTAATGACTGTAATAAAGCTAGTCAATTAATCGCATTAAGTGGTCGCCGAGCAGCTGAAGGAGTCGCGGGCCGTGCCACGTCTTTTGGAATTCTTCTGTCGATGATCATCGATGGATCTTCATGTAGATCGACATCAGATGACCATGTAATTTCAGGTGTTTGTTGCCAACAGCGGGTCGGTGCCATCTGTCCTGTCGATTTCTCGATCGGGTCGGGTGGAAAGCACACTTTTTTTTGGTTGACCGGGTGGCGATCAATACTGTCTTCGATACTCTTGATGATTTACCCGTGTTTTGGACGGATGTCAGAGGACTTGGTGTCTCAAAAGCATGAATTTTGGAAAGTACCAGAGGCTGGGCCCTTCGAATCGCGAAAAAAACAGCGAAAACCGGGGTTTCCGGGGCTTTCCCGGCGACCCCGGGTCCAAGGTCGCCGGCGACCCTGGCCCAGGGTCGCAGGGGCCTGCGACCTTGGGCCAGGGTCGCAGGGGCCTGCGACCCTGGGGGGGTTTTCCCCCTTTCGTGTCCCGTTTTGCGTCCGTTTTTGCTTTTTTCTGATTCTTTTTTCTTCTTTACTTTTCCTTGACATTTTGACCATTTATTGGCCTAATTTCTTTGTAGGAAACCTGATGAGAATCCTTGCATTTTATTTTGCAAAGTTTCCAATTTCCTGAGAAAGCCGAAGACTTTGTCGCGCAGAGCTGCCGATTTTCCGTCAGAAGCTGAAACTGGGTCAAACGATGTCGGAATGACCTGAAATTTGGTGTGAAGCCTCCTGAGCAATAAATAAGACCAACCATAGGCTTTTGTTTGAGTTTTGAAGCCGTTTGGGGTCCTATCACCTGTAGACTTACTTTTTGTCGCGATGAAGATGTCGCGGTTTGATGTGCGGTCAACCGATGTCCGATTGACTTGAAATTTGACAGGGAACCTATTGGAGTCATTTTAAGATGATCCATAGGCTCTGTCTTGGAAATCATGGTCCCGGAGAGCTTTTGTCGCCGAGGGCTCCTTTTCGGCTGTCGGAGAAGTGAAGTTAGGCCAAATGATTTTGAAATGGCCCGAAACTTCTTGTGTACTCCTCTTTTGGCTGTCTGGAAGAATCTTGCAGTTTTTGTTTGATTCTGACAAGATTTGATTTTTGGAAGCAGCATTGCCTATTTATGGCAGGTTGCGACTTCATGTAGCTCTTTGGATCTTGAAAAGGCAAAGTGACATTTTTGGTGTCAACAAATGCCCCCTCGAGGTACAGCGGCGAGTTGCTTAACTTTTGTAGTCGATGTGCCTCGAAGAGATTTTTGAAGGAGAGCCTGTGACTTGACCAAGAGTCTTTGAGCAATCTTTCTTTTTGGTATTTGTAGCCTTTTGAGCTTCCAGGGGAATTTTATGGTAGTGAAAGGGATCACGTACCATCTCGAGGCAAAGTTTTGAAGATGACATCAGGGATGTGGATTTGGGTTTTGACCTTGTGACCTAACAGGCTATATATGGCAGGTTAGGGGGTCGGGTTTGGTTTTGATCGTGTGACCCAACAAGCTGTATGTGGAATGTTGGGGGATCAATTTTGGTTTTGATCTTGTGACCTAACAGGCTATATGTGGCAAGTTAGGGGATCAGGTTTTGGTTTTTGGTTTTTGGTCTTATGACCTAACAGGCTGTATGTGGCAAGTTAGGGGACCAGGATTTGGTTTGATGGAATGTCAATTTCAAGAATTTGGCTCAATTTGGTAGATGAGGCTGGATGGTTTGATTTTTGGAAGCTCATGGGGCTTGGAATTTTCTTTTGTATGGTCCAATCAACTCAAAAGAGGCATGGAATCATTTTTGTATGCTCTTGGTAAGAGGGATTTCTCTTTGACTAAAAGCCCAAAATTTTTTTTTTTTTTTTTTTTTTTTTGTGTCTAGGTGGTCAAACCTGGCTCATATGGGCTAACCCATGGGACCTTAAGCTTTTGAAATGGCTTAGATCTCATATGGTGTCATTTTTGTAAAGAATATCCAAAAATATCTCATTTGGATAGAGAATATCTAAGAATATCTTTACTTGGAGAGAATCTCTCATGATCCCTTTATTTTTGGGATAGAATATCTCAAGATATCTTTCTTTTGGGAAAGAATCCGTCATAGATTGTATCTTTTAGGAGAAAATCTCTTAAGATCCCTTTATTTTGGGATAGGATATCTCAAGATATCTTCTTTTGGGAAAGATCCGTCATAGATTGAATTTTTGGGAGAAAATCTCTCATTGATTTCTTTTTGGGAGAGAATCCCTCAAGATATCTTTCTTTTGGGAAAGAATCTTTCTAATTTCTTTCTTTTGGTAAGGTTACTAATTAGTAACACTTACCTCTTTCTTCTTTCCTTCTTTGGTTTGCTCTCCTCTATAAAAGCAAGGAGGAGGTTAGATCTCTTGCTCTTACTACTTTCTTTGGCAATAATCTCAAGAGGGCTTCAAGACCAAGAGCTTTTCTTCTTCAAGATCTTCAAGAGTTTTTCTTCTTCTTCTCCATCAATGGCTTCAAGTAAGTTCTTCTTTTTCAAGAAAACTCCATTGTAGGAAAAAAGTTCTTTCTTTTTTTTTTTGTTTCTTTCTTTTTCTTTTCTTCTTTTTTTTCTTTTTTTTCTTTTCCACGTGTTTTCCCCTTTTTTTTTTTTTACACGTGTTTTTTTTTTTCTTTCTTTTCTTTTTTTTTTTTATGTTTGTTTTTTTTTTTGTGTGGGCCGTACGGACAGATCCGTACGGATCTGGCCGTACGGCCACGTGGCCTGTGGGCCACGGCCTGTGGGCCAGCCCGTTTTTTTTTTTTCTTTTTCTTTTTTTTTTCTTTCCTCCCCCTTTTTTTTTTAGAGAGTTTCGTTTCTTTTTTTTGTTTTCTTTCTCCTCTCTTTTTTTTTAGAGAAAGTTTTTTTCTTTTTTTTTTGCTCATCATGATAATGCATTTTTTTCGCAAATCTAGATGTTCATGCATGCCTTTAATTTGTAAATTAAATTTGTAGCATGATGTGATTGCATACCTGAAAGTGTTTGCAAATTTGGGAACTTGGAGCTCGCAGTGATGTTGAGCCCTTCCTGATTTTGCGGAGACTTTTAGGTTTCGAAAGTTTGGAGTTTCGGAGCTCGCAGCGATGTTGAGCCCATCTTCAAGCTTTCTATTTCTTTCGGGATAGTTCCTTTTCTTCGGAATTGCCCCGTCATCATGTCAAAATTTCGCCAGATTTTTTTTTAGCGAGATTCTGTCATTTTGATGTTTGATCTTTTTTTTTTCCATCCTTTTCAGGTGGTTCCTCCAGAGCGAACAAGGGTAAAGAGCCTGCTACAAGCGTACCTCGTCGATCTTCTAGGTCCTCTAATCCGGCCGTTCAGCAGGCTTTCGAGAAGGTCCAGTATGTTGAGAGAAATCTGGAAGAGTGCGACTCCCTCAACAGAGATGAGATGAGGCAGCGACTGATCACTCTCAAGGGAGAGGAATTCTATAAGATCATGGTAAGCAGTCGTCCATGGGTGATGGAAGATCAGAGCGTTTTGCCCAAGCCTACCTTCTTCTTTGGTGATGCAGTCCCTGATGACATTACATACCAGAGGAGATCTTTTCAGTTTTCCTTCACAGCAGATGGTGAGAAGAAGACTGTTACTACCCGGTCGATGTTTGATCGCACCGTCTCGATTCTGAGCCTTGCCCCCACGTGCCCTAAGAGGGAAGATCCTCCAAGTTGGGTGAGAAGGACAAATGTAATCAAGACCGGGGTTTTTGTTGGCGGTTCTCCTGGATATACGGAGAGGTCGCCTGTTGACATGGACTTGTTGATGCCATCAAGCGGCTACCAGGGCTCTGATTATCCGTCGGTCGATTTGAGACCGATGGGCCTTGGTATTTTCAGCGGTGACGGCAGCAATTGGATCAAGCCTTTTCGACTTCGAGGTCGTTTCAATGCTGACTCAGAGTGGAAGTCGTGGACTGATCGCGTCATGCTGATTGGTGGCGCCGTTTTGAAGGAAGCCGGGATTTTTGATGCGGTCCGCGCTTTTAGGGAGACCGTGATCTTTTCCGACGAGGCCTTCATGGCTATGCTGGAGTCATTTCTCCCACAAACCAATACCTTCGTTGTGACGAATGGTGAGATTGGTTTTTCTTTGAAGGAGCTGAGCGCTATTACCGGATTGCCCATCCTCGGCAAACTCTATGAGGAGTTTATGCCGATTGACAGCGTCCTCGAGGGGCGGTCTGAGGAGTTCAGGCTTCTATACTTTCAGCTCGTCGCCTTCTATGATTTTTTGAAGGAGAAGGGGGGTTCGAAAGTTAGATCCAGCAGTTGGAAGAGTTTTTGCTCTTCATTCCCCAACTGTTTTGATAGTAGGGAGCCTTCTGATAGCATGACCCAGGAAGCTGGAGCTCAGGATCCAAAGAAGATCTTGGTCATGCAAGAAGAGTTGAGAGATTTCTGTGCAAGTACAAACGCCATATGTCCTGACATTGCACTGCGGAGAGATCTCGCTGTTTACCTCACTTATTGGCTTGGTGAGGCTGTTTTTGCTGGAGGAGATGGAACGCACATCCGGCCGCATTGTATTTTCCCGGCTTGTCAGATGGCGTTTGGAGAGCAGCTTGCTTTGGTGCCTGCTCTTTACTCCTACCTGTGTACCGAACTGCAGGCTGCTGCTTTTCTGGTTCGGCTTGGGCTTCCCATGAATAGGGTATTTTCAGCCCATATCTTTTATTCGTGGTATGTATACCACTGTCCTGGCTTCCATCGGCTGGGTGCTGCACAGGATGATGATCCTCTGATGATTCGACTGGCTAAGGGCAAAGCCGTGTCCGAATCGCTTTTGTTTGCCCGCATGAGGATCCGACGGTTCAGGGACGTCGAGATGGGGCAATCTTCAGTAAAGCTTTCTCCGGAGTTGCGGAAGAAGGCTTTTGATTTTGGTGCCTCCCGAGACTCTACCAGGGCGGGGTCGGGAAGGCATTATTCCTTGACAAATGCAGAGAGAGAGTGGCTTTTCAGCATACGTGTCGGCACAATGGTGTACCGCAGACATCTTTTCGTCGATATCCAGCCGTATGTACCCTCTCGCTTTGCTTTGCAGCTTGGCTTTTCTCAAGGCGTTGTTGGAGCGCCTTCAAGCATGGTGAAGCGCTTTGGAGGCTTACAGGACGGGAGAAATGCATGGGCTTTCTATAGTGCTGAAGACACTACAGCCATGATTTCTTATCCTGTGTTGCTGACTTCCCGGACTGCCGGCTTTGCGAAGTGGTTCGCGGAGAGCTTCTCGGCATATCGGGGACTTTCCAGGAAGGAGCTTGATGTGAAGCTGGCATCTGGAAAGGGCCTTGGAAAGTCGGATGGCATCCGGCGAGAGGAAGTTTGGGCCTTCCTTTCTGGAGAGAAGCACAAGATAGGCTTTCTCGGTGACCAGGGCGTCATCGGTTCTGAAGCTGTTCGAGAAATACCTGACGAGGCTTTGGAGCAGCTATAACAGGAGGAAGCCGAACTTGGCGCTTGGATTCAGGCGGCACAGAGGCAAGCTTCCGTGGAGTCTACTGGCAAGAGCAGACCATCCAGTGATGAGTCAAGTGGGAAACCAGACTCTGACGGCGGGGCAGGTTCCTCTAAGAAGCGAGCCCGCAGGAGTAAGAGGAGGAGGAGTCATCATAGTAGCAAGGGGCAGCATGAGGACTCTCCTAACTTGGAAGTTCCTCTTACTATCAATGAGGATGTGCCAGTGGATGCTGACGAGCCTCCGGAAAAGAGAAGCCGAGAAGAAGAGACCGTCGGTGAAGGTATGATTCTTCCTTTTTCTCTTTCCATTTCTTTTCATGGGACTTTTCCATGTTATGATTTGCTTCTTGTTTCTGCTTTTCTTCTTCTTTTTTTTTTAGCAGAGGAAGACTTGGTGATGCCTGAGGTCCCAACCGATGAGGTGGTGATGGATCCTATTGAGGCACCTGAAGAAGAACCGAGGGACTCTGGAGTAGATCCAGAATCTCCAATTGGTACGACTTCTTTTGCTCTTTTCTTTTTTGTTTGTGACTCGGTTTGCTAACACATTTTTTGTTGCCAGCTGACTTGCCACAGGGTTCTGATGACTTTGAACCATCGATGGACGCAAATGTTGATGATGCTTTCGATGAGTTCATGGAGGAAGAAAGTGTTCCGCCAGTCGTCGAAGAAGGTATTTTGTAGTTATAACTCTGATAATGATTCTCAAACAGGGTCATATTCATACCTTTTTGTGTTTCCTTTGCAGGTTTTGAAGTGGCAGAGGAGGATCCGTCGCTTCCAGAGCAAGAGATGCCAGAGGTTGATCCAGAGGTAGAGATTCCTGGGACCAGCTCTGACAATATTGAGGAGATTCCTCGCGCTGAGATTCCTTCCCGAGCAGGAGCAGCTTCAGCTGGAAAGAGTTCTTTTGTTACTCTTTCAACAGATGATGACATGAGTAGCCGACCAACGGAGTTGGGCGAATCCTCAGCTGGGCCATCTCTTCTTTTTGCGAAGAAGGTGGTAGTGCGAGTTGTGAGCTCTTGGATTGAGACTCTCTTTTCTGGGCACTTGGAAGTCGGATTTGGCATGATCCAGCATGTGCAGGAGATTCTTAGTGATGCTGAAGAGGCTGGTCTGGATGTCACAGGTGCCAGGGCGATCGTTGATAGGATCATTGCACTGGGTGACAAGTGGTTTGAGACCGTGAGTTTGGCTGATGACCAGTTCTTCAAGGAGATGTTCCTGGACCCTGCTGATAAGGCTAAGTCTGACCTGGATGAGGCTACAGAAAGCAGGAAGCTGGCAGTCCGAAAGAGGAACTTAGAAGAGATAGCCATTATCAAGCTGACACATGACCTCAACATCCTTGACAGGGAGGTCGATGAGGCCAGGAAACGTCTTGAGCATTTGCAGGCACAAGTCGCTTCCAAGTGGACTGCCATAATAGAAGCTCGCGACAGGGAGAGTGCCCCGATTCACCAGGTTGCAGATGCCGAACGGGTTCTCAAAAGGAAATCTGATGAGGATGAACAATGGCAAACTGCTCGAGGTAAGCTTCCTGGTGTAAGAGAAGGGGTACAGCCCACTCCAGCATCTCATGGCAAGTTCCTGAAGAAGCGTGCCTTGGAATCCTTGACGGCTGAGGCTAAAAGTTTGCTTGGGGAGCTGAACTCTTGGCTGGAGACCATTTTTGACTGAGCTCCTGTATACAGAAACCATCCTTCTTTCTCTTTTTTTTTGGTACCACATGTATTTTTTGGTACTTATTTTTTTTATAGTGCTTGTGAACACTTTCTTTTTTTTTGGTACCACATGTATTTTTTTTGGTACTCTTTTCTTTTTTTTGTTATCCCTATGCTCACTTGAATCTTTTTTTGTGATAAAAGTAATTACTAAATGGGATGCTCTTTTTTTTTTTTTGTTATCCCTACGCTCACTTGAATCTTTTTGTGATAAAAGTAATTGCTAAATGGGATTTGATCAAAAGGTTGTCATTTTGTGAAAATCTTTTGTCAAGTGATTGTTTTGGCATGAAAGCCAGGTTTTTGTTTGTGGCATGGAAGCCAATTTTGGCATGAGAGCCAGCTTTTCTTGTGGCATTGATAGCCGAGTTTTTTTTTTTTTTTTTTGTGTGTGTGGCATCTATAGCCAATTTTGGTGGCATTGATAGCCGAATTTGTTTTGGTGGCATTGATAGCCGGTTTGTTTTGTGGCATTGATAGCCGGTTTGTTTTGTGGCATTGATAGCCGGTTTGTTTTTTTGAAATCCAAGTTTTTTTTTTTTGTTTATGGCATTGATAGCCGGTTTTGTTTTGGTGGCATTGATAGCCGGTTTGTGGCATTTATAGCCTGTTTGTGGCATTTATAGCCTGTTTTGATAGCATTTATAGCCGGTTTGGTTTTCAAAAAATGCAAGTATCGACTTAAAGTCGCCTCCCTGCTGAATGTTCTTGCAAGTATCGATGGAATGTCGCATCCTTGCTCATTCGGTTGCGAGTATCGATGGAATGTCGCATCCTCGCGGATTTGGGTGCAAGTATCGATGGAATGTCGCATCCTTGCTTTCAAAAACTTTGGTTTTGCGGGTACTGACTTGATGTCGTTTCCCCACGATTTTTGAAATTTGTGGTTTTCTCGAACCTTGGGTTATGGATATCAACTGCAATGTTGCGTCTCCACAGTTTTTTAGGTTTTTTTCGAACCTTTGAAATTTGGGTTGTGGATATCAACTGAAATGTTGCGTTTCCACGGTTTTGGATTTTGCAAGTGTCGACGAAATGTCGCTTCCCTGCGTTTTTGGAAGTGTCGAACGTGGTTCGCTTGCTTCCGATTTGTGCGAGTATCGACTAAGCGTCGCTTCCTCGCGGTTTTTGAAAAACCATTTTTTTTTTGTTTAAATACACGAGGGTCATGAGTTTTGACCTAAAACCATTTTGACGGTAAAAGGCAGGGTGGACTAGGGTGGAAATCCCTGAATCCGGATTTTGTTTCAAACCATGAATTTTGGGTTCAAAGGTTGAAAATTTTGGTCAAGTTAGGGAAAGGTTCCTGAACTTGGATATATATTTTTTGAACAATGAAACGATGAAAGTAAGCATTGTTTTAGATTTCTAGAAATTTCAGCATTTGATATGAAAATTCTAAAAAAGGGTGGGTTTAGCGAGCGTGTACCTAGAAACCAGTTTTGGCCATACAGGCATTGCTCTTACCCAGTTGGGTAAGTCTTCAAGGGTAGTACCGCTTTAAGAACTTGCCATTGATGGGCAGCATACATCTGTCACCTTCCATGTTTAGGAGTGCGTATGCGCTATTGGAGAAAACTTTGTCGATGACGTAGGGTCCCTCCCATTTTGGCTCAAATTTGCCTTTGGACTTGTGAGCGAAGACCATTGGTCTTTTTACCGCAAGAACCAAGTCATTCTTTTTGTAGGCGCGTTGCCTGACCTTTTTATCGAAAGATCCTGCCATACGTGCTTGGTAAAGTTCAATGCTTTGTTGAGCTTCGAGCCGTCTCTCATCGAGATTGTCCAGCTCATGGAGTCGCAATTTGACATTGCTTTCTTGAGTCATGTCATTTTGCAAGGATACCCTCAAGGAAGGAATTTGTACTTCCAAGGGCACGACAGCTTCGCATCCATAGACCAAGGAGAATGGTGTGCTATGGGTTGGTCCTCGAACGGTGGTTCGATAGGCCCACAAAGCTTCAGACATTTTGTCGCTCCAGTCTCTTTTGTGATTAGAGACCATTTTTTTTGAGGATTTTGCAGAGTGTCTTGTTGAAAGCTTCTGCTAACCCGTTTGCTGCCGGATTGTATGGAGTCGAAGGACAGCTTTGGATTTTGTATTTGTCGCAGAACCTGTAGAATCGATGATCCCGGAACTGTGGTCCGTTATCATGGACGAATCTTTTGGGTATGCCGAAACGACAAATGATGTTGGTGCGTAGGAACTGAAGGACTGATGAGGTCTTCATTTCGTTAAACGCAAATGCTTCTGACCACTTGGAGAAGTAATCCGTAGTGGCGAAGATGAAGCGATGACCTTTCCTTGAAGGGGGAGATGATGAAGGGAGTTTGAATGCTCTCTTCAGATTTACCGGATGGTTTGTTTTCTTCCGGTGATTGTTGAGGAGCTTTACCTTTATCTTTCTGGAGATTTTCGGCAAAGGATGCTGTGTGCTTCTCCTCTTCTTCTTTTTCACCTTCATACATCTGTGAGTCTGCGAAGTGGACTTCTTTACCTTTGAAGGGTTTTCTGTCCGCAAAGACTCGATGTATCATGCCGTCGTCGACAACAAACTTGATGCATTGATGTAGAGTTGAAGGGACAACACCATTCTCATGGATCCAAGGGCGTCCGAGAAGGATGTTGTAGCATGAAGGGGTCTTTATTGCATACACTGTGACCTCAGAGATAAGATCACCGATCTGCAATTTGAACCTGATTTTGCCGATAGGCCTTTGAGTACTCCCATCGTATCCAAAGATAGATACAGATGTGTGGCTCAGTTTGCTGGGTGGGATGCCCAACTCTTTAAGAGCCGATGTGGAGATGAGGTTGAGTGCAGAACCTGGGTCGATCTGAACTCTATGCATAGGCATTTCCTTGATATACCCTGTGAAGTACAGGGGTCGGTTATGCCTGGTTTCGCCAAGTAGGAGGTCATCCTTTGTGAAGGCGATGGTTGCACTGGCTGCTTTTTTAACCGAGAGGCATTCAATGCATGATCCCTCAGTTTTCTTCTTTTCTCCCTTTGAGGAGGCTTCTGAGTTTTTGACCCGGTAATCCATTTCAATTTGGAGGACTTGCGGGGCATGTTTGTCGACATCCTCATTCAGTTTTTGTAATTCTGAGATGAGATTATCACGAGTGTGCGGAGACATTCGCAACAAATCTAGGATGTGCAGACGTGCAGGTATGTGCTTGAAGTGTTCAGTCAAGTCATACTTGAAAGCCTCCTTAGGGCCTGCATGTTCATCATTGTTGCCACTAGGGGCGCTTACAACATCTTTTCCCGAAGGATTTACATATGTAAAGGAAGATTGGTTGTAATTTTTGTGGTAGTCCCGGCCAGAGCGGGTGCCTCTACCAACTTCGAGAGCTTCTTGAGAAGGGTCTTCGTTTGGAAGATTGTCTTCAGGATCAAGAGGCTGTCGTTTTTCATTTGCTGAGGATTCATCAGCAGCAGAGTTACCATCCTCAGTGATTGTGTGGCATGGAGCATTTTCCGGGAACAGGTCCTGAACAGCATCCAGCAATCTTTCTTCTTCGTTGACTAATTCATCGTCCCAAGCATCAATGGCTGGGAATTCTTCAGTCAGGAAGGGTGTGAACTTCGAAGTCATAGTCTCAGGAGAAGAAACCTGAGAGGGTGTCATCTCAGTGAAAGTCACGTGAGACGAGGTGGCTTCAGAAGATACATTGCTAGGCGTCGCCGGAGTGTAAGTGCTCTCATCTGACGATGCTTCGGAAGAGCTATAATCCCGAATTATCACATTACAGGAAGCTCTGACGGGAGACGTTGCCTGATCGGAGTCAGACTCATCCTCGGATGTGAGAGGATCGTCTATCCAGCAATTTTCTCCATTTTCAGGAGTTAAGGGAGGATGTACCTGATGGTCTTCAGGGACTTCAGGCTCTGGATTGCGAGGAGGCTCGTTGACGCGTTCTTGCTCTTGTTCTAGAGCGAGTCGCTGCAAGATCCTTGCATATTCTTCAAGATCAGGTATGGGAGCCGGATCTTCTTCTTCATCATCTCTTTGTGGCTCAACATTGTTGATTTCCACTGGAGTAATGAGAGGTGCTGGGTCAGCAGCATTTTCTTGCACAGCCTCTTGGTCTTCTTCATCATCAGACCAGGATCCTTGTGGCTGTAGGGGGTTATACCAGATTACTGGCATAAGATGAGACTCAGGAACCCATTCTTCATCGGAGAGATATTCTCCTGTTTCAAGGGACTCCTCCCACTCATCTGTGTAGTTGGATTCGAATCCATCATCGGTGTCGCTGGATTCGTATCCATCAATGGAGAATCCAACTACTGAATTGCAAGAGTATGATGCCTCCTGCATGGCTTCTTTAAATTGAGGTGGCATGAAATCACTGAGAGTGAATTTCCTTACCCCCTTTGAAGTCTCTGGAAGGGATGTTTTTGTTACCTCCAGTGAAGCGGTAGAGGAAGCCTCTGCCTTTTCTTTGACCTCTGGTTTTGGCTGGGTCTTCTCTTGCCGTTTGAGCTTGAGGAGATGTTTCCTAGCCTGCCTTCGCTGTTGAGCTGTAGGCTTTATTTTCATGACCTCCCAATTTTCATCTTCCAGGAGATCGGGATGTACCCATATCGGTTGTCCGTCTGGTGTTGGGTAAGGAACCAGTTGCTCGGACGCTTCGATTGAGTTTATCACCTTGAAGGAAGTAGTGATCTTCTTCTTCGGTGATCTTGATGTTTGTCCACATGTCACCATGTTGACGGAGGCAGACCCATAGTTTTTGTCAAAGGTGATGACTCCGTTTTTCCACATCTCATTTATTTTCTCTCTCACAACGAAGCATTGATTGAGAGGATGCGAGATCATCTGGTGGTATGGACAGTACCGAGGATCGTTGGTTTTGCCAACATAACCCGGTCTTTTTGGTTCAGGCAAGGTGAGCTTGCCGTTTGCTACAAGAGCCCCGAAGATTTCATCAATATCTTCATCAAACGGGTATTTCTTCTCTACTCGTTCTTTGAAGGCATCAGAGAGTTCAGGTCTCTTACCAGCAGCTTTGTTTTCAGCTTTCTTTGGTGGCTGAGGAGCTGGCTTGGTCTGCACATTGAGGACCTCTTTCTTCTTTGGTTTAGAGGTTGCAATGGCGGTTGGCTCTTTTCTTGATGATTTCTGACTGTTGAGGTATTTAATCACCGTTTCAGCTTCCATGGAAGCTTCTAGGAGTTCTCCCAGGTTTTTTGATTTGTTGCCGATGATCATGGAGCGGATTCTGGCTCTCATGTTGTTTCGGCAGATGTCGACTAGCGACGCTTGTGGCAATACATCAGAGCATTTGTATGCCATTGCTTTCCACTTGTGAATGAAGTCATATGTTGATTCATTCTCCCCCTGTTTTAGGCTGCACAGCTGAGCCATAGTAGCGGGGTGATCCTCACCTTTGAAGTGAGTCAGGAAGCGTGTCTCTAGCATGGCCCAATTTTGGATTGAATCCTCCGGCAGAGTGGAGTACCAATCGAAGGCCGTACCTTTTAGGGTACTTGCAAAGAGGCGGATCTTGAGTGCATCTTGATCCGCGATAGCTCCCGTCAAGATCTTGAAGTGGATGACGTGCTGTCTGGCTGATCCTTTCCCCGTATATGTTTGGAGAGTAGGATGCTTGAATTTGGTGGGGAACGGGACCGAGTCCATCCATAAGGGATATGGTGGCTTGATCCCATGCTCCTTGAGTATATCCTCTTCTTTTGCTTTGGCGAGGATACCGTCTACGTCCTTTTTAGTAAGGGCGCGTGACTCATTTTCTTCTCTATTTACCTCGTCGTCTTGATGATTCGGAGGAGGTTCATTGTTCGCCTAATTTTGGAAGGCGAGGAGAAGGTTTTCCATCAGAGTTTCAATCCTCTGCTAGCCCTGTTCCAACTGCTGGATACAGGTGATCGCATCTTCTGGAGGTGGATTGCGGGGTGGTGGCTCAGAATTTGTAGCCAAGACATTCATCCTTCGTGATTCGAACGAAGAAACTGTCCTGGTGACTGAGCTGGGGCTCATTCTTTTCGAAGAAGAGCTTGAGGAAGGATCACTCTGCTGTCCTTTGCTTGAAGGAGCAGGGGATTCTTCTGAATGTCTTCTTGTCCTTGAGACGCTGCGGGTCATCGGACGTCGGACATGGATTTTTGTTACTGATTTTTGGCGCCTTCTGGTTTTTCCAACCATATGGACGACAGCAACTTGGTTGGGTCTTTCTTTTTCGACCCATTTGGGAGAGACTTGAAGTGTGGGAGGCTTGGTCCTTTGCTTCTCTAGTCTCTTTTGTCGGTATGACGCGCGGCGGCGTATACGACGAGCAATTTGAGCTTCGGTCAGCTCTGACTGGGCTTTGACAATGAAGGATGTGCTCCCTCGGGCGCAGCAGCCGAGCCTGTCTTCTTTGTAGCTGGGCAAGGACAGGATGCGAACCCTATCCTTCGCCAGTTGCAGCGAAGCTTTGAATTTGTGAAGTTCGGCCCCTGTAGAGATGAAGGGTCGAACTGCAGATTTGTAGGCCTTAGCAGGTGCTTGTGGAGGCCTTGTGATGCATGACTTGATTTTGGGCTTGTAGGAACAAGCCGGCTCATGCTGGGTTGACTTTGAAGTCGGGTTGGAGATGGGTCTCTCCTCTTTCATGTAAGCGAGAGGGTAGAACTGGTTCTCCTTGAGTGGGGCCAGGAATGCTGGCTTAGTGGATGCCTGGGACCTTCTCTGTTTTGGTGAAGGTCTTGGGGACCAAGTCTTGGGGTAGACCTGGTTGTTTGTAGGTTGAGGCTTCATGGGGCTGCCACGGGCTTCAGGCCTTCTAGTGCTCGCCTTTGGTGTCACGGTAGTGACACGTTGAGAGGCGAGTTTCTGCTTCTTGGAGGGAGCAGCTTGTTCCTCAGGAAGTGGGAATGGTCCCAGCGTCCCGAAGACGATAGTCCGGAGAGTCGAGGTCGACCCGGAGTTCACAGAGTTGCCGAGGGAGTTGACACTTCGGCAGCTGATGGGGCGCTTGTAGGTGCGCGTGGTTTGCTTCTGTTGAAGCATGAGTTGGTGCTTGCTTTCGTCGAAAGTAATGGTTAGTGTTTTAGAGTTTTATTTTGTTGCAATTTGATAGGGTGCATTTCATTTTCATAAGCTTGATCTCTCATTCATTCATGATTTTTATCTTAAGATTTTCATGCTTGATTTTCATTCATAATCTTTGATTTTATTCATGTCATGCATGTTTTTCATAATATTTATGAATCTTAAGTTCATGAAGTTTTCTAGTCCCATGTGGGTGTTTTTGGTGTCATTTCCAAAATTCAAGCTTTTCATGTTTTTCTCTTTAAAATCAGTTTTTATTTGGAGATTTCAAGTCATTTATATTTCATTTTTAATAGTCTTTTTCTGACTTGATTCCAAGCTTGAATTGTGCCCCAAAGTTCATTAAAGACCAGCCCTCACTCTCCTTCAAAGTTCTGAAAAAATCAGACATCTGGGCTGCCAGCAGGTTGGCCGGCTGTGTACCCGGTCGACCGGCCAAGGCACCCGGTCGACCGGGCACACAGTGCAGGCCGACCCAGGGAAAATGGCCGTTAAGGCTCCAACGGATATATTTCTGACCGTTGAGCACCCGGTCGACCGGGCCCTGTTCCAGGTCGACCGGGCACTAGCCGTTGGACACTTTTTGGCTATAAAAAGTGGATTTTTGTTGGGGATTGAGTGCTGAACTTTAAGGAACTCTTGAGGCCAAGGAAGAACTACACTTTAAGGAGATTATTGAAGGACTAATGGGGCTAATCCATGGACTCAATCTTTGATTCAAATCTCAAATGGGTGTGCTCTCTTTTCTCATTTAATCTCATGCTTTGTATTAATCTTTGATTTCTTTTAAAAGCATGCTCAAGTTTCTTAATGTTGTGTTCATGCATTGTTAAATCTTTGAACTTGTTTAGTCATGAGGATACAACATATGTTTAGCTATTCACATGAGTTTTGTTTTCAAGTTTCTACACTAACTTGCTAGAGTTAAGTTGTAATTTTTCAAATCAAGTTTCTTCATCTTGAAAACTCATGTGTTTTTTCATTCTACTCTTTCATTTAAATATGATCAACATCTTTGCATCATTTAGTGTTTCATCCTTCTAAAAAGAGTTAGAGTGTTTTCTAGCATATGCATGAATCTTACACTTTCTCATTCATATGCATATGTCTAGAGTTTGGCATTTCATTTTCAAATTAGCCTATTTAGAGGCATCTCATTGCACTTAATAGTTCTCTTATCCATGCATCATTAGGCATATTAATTAAGAGAAAATCACTCGTTGTAAAGGTTGGTGCTTAGCCTTTAAAAGCATTTGTTGAGTTGTAATGGTTCATGCTTAGCCTTGAAAAGCATGGTGATGTGTTTGTAAGGTTCAAGGTGATCCTAAACCTTAACTCGTTTTAGTGAAAATCCGGTAGGGTTACCGGGAGTGGATGTAGGCACGGTTGCCGAACCACTATAAAACACTTGTGTTATGGTGAATGCTCTTTTGTGCTTACTTTATGTGATTGATGTTGTTATTGTTGAATGTTCCTAGTTGCTTTGTCCTTGTGTATGATTAACTTAGGAATCTATCTTTTTCACAAGATTATTAATATTCATCAAAGCATAAGCAACTTAAAAGCCAAAAAATTGAAAGTTGGTCAAGGACTTTGAGCTCACCCTATTCACCCCCCCCCCCCCCCCTCTAGGATTCGATCTTGGACTTTCAATTGGTATCAGAGCCTGGGTGCTCTTGATTAGGTCTAACAACCTAGAGTTAGAATCCTTAGAGTGAGTTTTTATTTTGTGGTCATCATGCAATCTCATTTAGGTGAAGGAAATGCCACCAATAGACCACCCTTGTTCAATGGAACACACTATCGTTATTGGAAAATTCGAATGCAAGTGTTTCTTGAATCCCAAAGCCTTGATGTTTGGAACATCATTGAAGAAGGCTATGATCTCCCCACTATAATAGAAAAAGACTCTGAAGGTTTAGTCACCTCTATAAAATTGAAACCTAAGAGTGCTTGGACTCAAGGTGAGAAGGACAAAGCAAATTTGAATGCTAAAGCTAAAAACTCTCTTTATTGTGCCTTGTCTCAAGAAGAATTCAATAGAGTGGTAAATTGCAATACTGCTAAAGAAGTATGGGAAACTCTAGAGACCACTCATGAAGGTACAGATCAAGTCAAGATAGCCAAAATCCAAATGTTAACTTCTAAACTTGAAGATATTAAAATGCTTGAGGAAGAAACATTTGATGAATTCTACACTAAGGTTATGGAAATTGTCAACTCCCTTATAGGTCTTGGAGAGAAGATGTCTGAATCTAAAACTGTTAGAAAAATTTTAAGATCCCTTCCTAAAAGATTCAAACCCAAGATTGTTGCCATAACTGAAAGTAAGAATGTTGACACTATCAAAATTGAAGAACTTAGAGGAAATCTTCTCACCTATGAACTAGATTTTGAAGTCCCTAGCAAGAAGAAAGGTGTAGCTCTTAGCTCTCAACATAAAAATAATGATAATGAGAGTGAGAGTGAGGATGATGAAAACACTATCTTGCTCTCTAAAAAGTTTAAAAATCTCCTTAAGAACAAAAAGAACTTCAAAAATTCTGAGGAAGCAAGAAATGAAAAATCTCAAAGGAACTCCAGGGGATCCTTTATTAAGAAGGATGTGCAATGCTACAATTGTAAAGGATTTGGTCACATTGCTCAAAACTGTTCCTCCCCTAGAGAGTTTGAAAAGAAAGACAAGAAAGGAAAGAAAGTTTTAAATATAACTTGGGATGATGATGAAGATGAATGTAGTGAAAATGATGATTTCCAAAATGATGAAGATGATAACTCCACTTCTTGGCTTCTATTTACACCTATTGAGGAAAATGAAGATCATAATGCATTAATAGAAGATACCATAGGGAAAGATGAAGCAAATGATGAAAATGATGAAAATGATATACATCAAGCCTATGAAGAGCTATATGATCTATGTGAAGCCATAACCAAGAAGAACAAAAGCTTAAAAGTTGAGTCTAAAAAGCTTGTGAAGGATGTAAATGCCTTAAAAGATCAATTAATCTTGAAAGACAATGAGATAAAAGATGTTCAATCTAAGTTGATTAGTTCTCATAACAATCTAGCTGAAGCTGAAAAAGAAATTCATAAATTACAATGTTTGCTAGAATCTAGTCAACAAGAATCAGAATCTCTTAAAATGAAACTTGAAAAGGGAAAACATGTTGTTGATAAATTTACTTTAGGAAATGACAAATTTTACCAAATGTTAGGTATGAACAAAATCTTTGGTAACAAGAATGGTATAGGTTTTGAATGCTCCTCTAGTAGCAAGAAGAATAGTTTACAACCTATTACTAGAACTCATCTCAAACCTATAGACAAAAACTTTTTTACCTCTAGATGGACTTGTCATTTCTGTAATCGTATAGGTCATCTAATCCCCAATTGTCCTTTCAAGATTAGGTTGTCTCAAAACCATCCCTCTAGAGCTCTTTTCAAGTTTGTTCCAAAATCCACTAAAACTCCATTCATTAAGACTACTTGGATTGAAAAAGGGAAAAGTTTCAAGAACTTCTTAGTCCATACTGCTTTAAAGGTTAAGGAAAATTCTAGATGGTTTTTGGATAGTGGATGCTCCAAACATATGACTGGAGACCGTTCTAGATTCATCTCTCTTGAGGACTATGATGGAGGAAATGTGTCATTTGGAGATAACAGGAAGGCTCAAATTATTGGAAAAGGTTGTGTTGGAGGAGATCAAATGCCTACCTTAAAAGATGTCTTCCTTGTGGATGGATTAAAGCATAATCTTTTGAGTATTAGTCAGTTATGTGACAAAGGAAACAAAGTTATATTTGATAGCAAATCTTGCAAAGTTCTGAATGAGAAATCCCAGAAAGTTTTACTCACTGGATTAAGAACTAAGGATAACATCTACACTATAGAAGAATGCTGTGAAAACGAATCCATGAGCTTAATGACAAAGGATCAAGAAAACCAGTTGTGGCATCAAAGATTGGGTCATATAAATTACAAATTGATGAAGATCTTATCCAAAAAGGAAATTGTTAGAGGAATACCCAAATTAGATGATTTTAAATCTGAATTGTGCAAAGCTTGTCAAATGGGTAAGCAAATCAAGAAAAGCTTTAAAGGTCTGAAAGATATATCCTCTTCTCGTCCCCTTGAGCTCATACATATGGATCTTATTGGCCCAGCACCTGTTCAGAGTATTGGTGGGAAGAAGTATATCCTGGTTATGGTTGATGACTATTCCAGATTTGGATGGGTAGCCTTTCTTCATGCTAAATCTGATGCAGTAGATCACATTATAAGGATTTGCAAGAAAATTCAAGTTGAGAAGGAGTGCAAGATTAAGAAGATAAGAAGTGATCATGGAGGAGAATTTGAAAATGAAAGATTTGCAGATTTTTGTGAAAACTATGGAATTAATCATCAATTCTCTGCTCCTAAAACCCCTCAACAAAATGGAGTAGCTGAAAGAAGAAATAGAGTTATCCAAGAAATGGCTAGAACTTTGCTTAATGAGAAAAATCTTCCTCGCAACCTATGGGCTGAAGCTATTAACACTGCTTGCTATCTTATTAATCGTGTTTATTTGACAAAGAACACTAACAAAACTCCTTATGAGCTTTATTTTGGAAGAAAACCAAATCTGGGGTATTTAAAAGTGTTTGGGAGTAAATGCTATATTTTGAGAGATAGAGAGCAGTTGGAAAAGTTCGATTCCAAATCTGATGAAGGAATCTTCTTAGGATACTCTGATAAAAGCAAGGCATATAGAGTATTCAACCTCAGATCCATGACTGTTATGGAGTCAGCTCATGTTGTGATAGATGAGACGAATCAAATTAAGAAAGCTATTCATGATGATGAAGAAGAGACATCAGTTGAGCAGACTACTCCATCTGAAATTGAAGATAAAATCCCCTCTGCTTCTAGTATGCCCACAAAGTTATTAAAAGATCACAACTTGGATAATATCATTGGAAACATCAAAAGTGGGGTCATGACAAGAAGACAGGTTCATAATCTATGTGCTCACTACTCTTTTGTTTCACAAATTGAGCCCAAGAACTTCTCTGAAGCAGAAACCAAGTCTGAATGGATAGATGCCATGCAAGAAGAATTAAATCAGTTTAGAAAGAATGAAGTGTGGGATCTTGTACCTCTTCCTGAAGGCAAAAGTAAAATTGGCACTAAATGGATTTTCAAGAACAAGCTGGATGAATCAGGAAATGTGATAAGAAACAAAGCCAGACTTGTGGCCAAAGGATATGCTCAAGTTGAAGGAGTTGATTTTGAGGAAACCTTTGCTCCTGTAGCTCGTTTGGAGTCCATTCGAATTTTACTGGCATATGCGAGTAGCATGAGAATTAAACTGTTTCAAATGGATGTGAAGAGTGCCTTTCTAAATGGTGAAATAGAGGAAGATGTTTATGTTACACAACCTGAAGGTTTTGAAGATCCTCATCACCCAGACTATGTGTTTAAATTAAAGAAAGCTCTCTATGGTCTTAAACAAGCTCCTAGAGCCTGGTATGAGAAGCTCACAAGTCATCTTCTTGAAAATGATTTTATGTGTGGAAATGTGGACAAAACCCTCTTCATTAAAAAGGTTGATAAAGATATTCTCCTTGCTCAGATATATGTTGATGATATAGTGTTTGGATCCACCTCTGATCAACTAGCTCAAGGATTTTCTGAATTGATGAGTTCCACTTTTGAAATGAGTCTGGTAGGGCCTCTACAGTTCTTTCTAGGATTACAAGTTAGTCAGACTGATCATGGTATCTTTCTTAGTCAATCCAAGTTTGCTCTAGAAATAGTGAAAAAGTTTGGCTTAGGAGAATCTAAGACTAGCTGCAATCCCATGGGATCTTCCACTAAACTGTCTAGTGACCTTCAAGGTAAGAAAGTAGACCAGAAACTGTATAGAAGCATGATAGGAAGCCTTCTTTACCTTACAGCTAGCAGACCAGACCTATCTTTTAGTGTTGGAATATGTGCTAGGTATCAATCTGATCCCCGAGAGTCTCACTATAAGGCTGTTAAACGTATCATAAAATACATTCATGGGACTTCTCATTATGGTATCTGGTATCCCCGTGACTCAACTCTTCAATTAATGGGATATAGTGATGCAGATTGGGCAGGCTCTATAGATGATAGAAAAAGCACCAGTGGATGTTGCTACTTCATAGGAAATTGCTTAGTAGCTTGGCATAGCAAAAAGCAAAATTCAGTGTCTCTGTCAACTGCAGAGGCTGAATACATAGCTGCTGGTAGCTGTTGTGCTCAATTGTTGTGGATGAAACAAACTTTATTAGACTATAATGTTCCACAACAATGCATGCCCATCATGTGTGATAATTCCAGTGCCATCAGTATCTCTAAGAATCCTGTTCAGCATTCTCGCACTAAGCACATTGACATTCGTTATCATTTTTTTGCGTGACCATGCTGATCAAGGCAATATTGAACTAATTTTTGTACCTACAGATACTCAGTTGGCTGACTTATTTACTAAACCCCTTGGAAATGATCGATTCATTACATTGAGACATCAGTTGGGCATTGGCCCTTGCCCTGAATTCTAATTTGTTGTTGGCTTATCACCTGTTATTTCATTTTCTTTTAATCCTATAAACAGGTGCTACTAACAAGGTTTTGTGTTTTCTAGTTCTTGGGCAGGATCCTTTGCAATTGGATGTCAAAGGGGGAGAGATGTCTCAAGTGTTGGCACCAACTAAGGGGGAGAAGATTCTAGGGTTATCTAGTTTAGGGGGAGTTTTTGTATGTAATTTTTGTAATGTTGTGTCATTGCTCTCACAAGGAAAATCCAAAGCTCCAAAATATCCAAATGCTCCCATTCATCCAAAGCTCCTTAATATCCAAAGAAGATGGTGAAGTTGGTGTTCAAGTTTCTAAGGAGATTGAGAGAGAGTTCAAGCTTCAAGAGTTGCCATCAAATTGCAAAGGGGGAGATTGTTAGAGTTTTATTTTGTTGCAATTTGATAGGGTGCATTTCATTTTCATAAGCTTGATCTCTCATTCATTCATGATTTTTATCTTAAGATTTTCATGCTTGATTTTCATTCATAATCTTTGATTTTATTCATGTCATGCATGTTTTTCATAATATTTATGAATCTTAAGTTCATGAAGTTTTCTAGTCCCATGTGGGTGTTTTTGGTGTCATTTCCAAAATTCAAGCTTTCCATGTTTTTCTCTTTAAAATCAGTTTTTATTTGGAGATTTCAAGTCATTTATATTTCATTTTTAATAGTCTTTTTCTGACTTGATTCCAAGCTTGAATTGTGCCCCAAAGTTCATTAAAGACCAGCCCTCACTCTCCTTCAAAGTTCTGAAAAAATCAGACATCTGGGCTGCCAGCAGGTTGGCCGGCTGTGTACCCGGTCGACCGGCCAAGGCACCCGGTCGACCGGGCACACAGTGCAGGCCGACCCAGGGAAAATGGCCGTTAAGGCTCCAACGGATATATTTCTGACCGTTGAGCACCCGGTCGACCGGGCCCTGTTCCAGGTCGACCGGGCACTAGCCGTTGGACACTTTTTGGCTATAAAAAGTGGATTTTTGTTGGGGATTGAGTGCTGAACTTTAAGGAACTCTTGAGGCCAAGGAAGAACTACACTTTAAGGAGATTATTGAAGGACTAATGGGGCTAATCCATGGACTCAATCTTTGATTCAAATCTCAAATGGGTGTGCTCTCTTTTCTCATTTAATCTCATGCTTTGTATTAATCTTTGATTTCTTTTAAAAGCATGCTCAAGTTTCTTAATGTTGTGTTCATGCATTGTTAAATCTTTGAACTTGTTTAGTCATGAGGATACAACATATGTTTAGCTATTCACATGAGTTTTGTTTTCAAGTTTCTACACTAACTTGCTAGAGTTAAGTTGTAATTTTTCAAATCAAGTTTCTTCATCTTGAAAACTCATGTGTTTTTTCATTCTACTCTTTCATTTAAATATGATCAACATCTTTGCATCATTTAGTGTTTCATCCTTCTAAAAAGAGTTAGAGTGTTTTCTAGCATATGCATGAATCTTACACTTTCTCATTCATATGCATATGTCTAGAGTTTGGCATTTCATTTTCAAATTAGCCTATTTAGAGGCATCTCATTGCACTTAATAGTTCTCTTATCCATGCATCATTAGGCATATTAATTAAGAGAAAATCACTCGTTGTAAAGGTTGGTGCTTAGCCTTTAAAAGCATTTGTTGAGTTGTAATGGTTCATGCTTAGCCTTGAAAAGCATGGTGATGTGTTTGTAAGGTTCAAGGTGATCCTAAACCTTAACTCGTTTTAGTGAAAATCCGGTAGGGTTACCGGGAGTGGATGTAGGCACGGTTGCCGAACCACTATAAAACACTTGTGTTATGGTGAATGCTCTTTTGTGCTTACTTTATGTGATTGATGTTGTTATTGTTGAATGTTCCTAGTTGCTTTGTCCTTGTGTATGATTAACTTAGGAATCTATCTTTTTCACAAGATTATTAATATTCATCAAAGCATAAGCAACTTAAAAGCCAAAAAATTGAAAGTTGGTCAAGGACTTTGAGCTCACCCTATTCACCCCCCCCCCCCCTCTAGGATTCGATCTTGGACTTTCAAAGCTGCCATTGTTAGTTTTTTCGAAAATTTCTGAAACAATACCACATCCATTAGTAATCACAAGAATATAATGATCATAAATGGGAAGTTCTATGGTTTCGTCTTTTCAAATTGCTCGAGATAGACGACCCAAGCAATATGAGGAAGGCAAAATGCCATAGAGGGTACAATTGTTCTGATCGCATGTATGGTAAGCCCAGAATGGGCATCCCAGTGACTGCTAGAAGCAATTGTGAACTTAAATTCGACTTATCGAGAAGCAGAGCTTGCTCGAGGTAAGAAGAATATAAAGTTGGAGTTACAGATGTGCCGGTCGCAATACACTAGAACCTGAAAGGGCGTACTAGTACCGCTAGACACAAATGTTTTGAGACCGCATCTATGAGATGAGATTCTCTGTTTTGAAAGGTCAAGATTGGATTCATCAAAGAGAGCAGATGGTATTCCAATCTGAACACGGGCTCAGCGATTTCCGCGAGCGCCAGTGCTCAGAAAGAAATGAACCATGATTTCTCAGATCTGAATCTAAAAATGACGAGTTTTTTTTTTGAAAGGCCAATATCGGGTTCATCAAAGAGAGCAAAAGGCACTCTAATCTGAACACGGGCTCAGCGATTTCCGCGAGCGCCAGTGCTCAGAAAGGAGAAGACCAAGATTTCTCTAATCTAAACCCAAAATGACGAAGGTTTTTTTTTTTGAAGTTTTTGAAGATTTTTTTTTTTTTTTTTAAAATATTTTTTTTTATTTTTATTTTTTTTTTTTTTTTATTTTTTTTTATTATTTTTTTTTTGAAAAATTTTTTTTATTTTTTATTTTTTATTTTTAAATTTTTATTTTTAAAAATTTTATTTTTGAAAAAAAAATTATTTAAAAGACGAGAGAGTACACATAGGCCTCCTAACCCGGTCTTATGAAATCTTGATTGATAGAATTGCCCCCAGGTAAGGGTAGGATTACTTAATGAACCCGTTTGGAGGACCCTTGCCTAGAACAGTCAAGCTGTCTCCACACTCTGGACAAGGCTTTTCTTTGAATCAACCATGATCAAAGAACACAGTTGGTTTAACCTTAGTGGTCTATGTCTTTTTTTTTTATTTTTATTTTATTTTTATTTTTATGAATTCATCGAAGAGAAACCATGGCCCAAAACCTTAGTCGAACAGGCTCAACATTTCTGCAAGCGCGATGAACGATAGGAACGGATCAAGGTTTCTCAATTTTGAATCCAAATTGAGAAATCTAAAATTTTTTTTTTTTTTTTATATATATATATTTTTTTTTATTTTAATGAACTCATCGAAGAGAACCATGGCCCAAAACCTTAGTCGAACAGGCTCAACATTTCTGCAAGCGCGATGAACGATAGGAACGGATCAAGGTTTCTCAATTTTGAATCCAAATTGAGAAATCTAAATTTTATATATATATATATATATATTTTTTTTTGATTTTTAATGAACTCATCGAAGAGAAACCATGGCCCAAAACCTTAGTCGAACAGGCTCAACATTTCTGCAAGCGCGATGAACGATAGGAACAGATCAAGGTTTCTCAATTTTGAATCCAAATTGAGAAATCTAAAAAAAAAAAATTTTTTTGAAAAGAGAAAGAGTGGAAATAAATTCAAAGAATTAGAAATTTCCAAACAAAAAATCTCATCTCATTTTTTTTGCAGAATTCAACATAGGCCACCGATTATAAAGTAGCCAAGGAATCGAGAAAAGAGATATAAGCATAGAGCAAAATATATGATATGCAAATATTTCATTTTCTAGCATCGTGTTCTCAAATAAACGAGTCCACCGGGTGATGCCAGCTTGATGGACCGCGCTCCTGCTTGGTTCTACCGAGGTCGGCGGACGTGGGAGTCCGTTTGGTTCCGACCCTTTCGTAACCGGGGGGCAAGGGCGTGCATCAACATTTCTTTTTTTTTATGGGTGTGCCAGATTTTCTATTTTTTACTTGGAATTGCAAGTGGTGATCCGGAGATCAACCTTCGCAAGTAAAAAGGAAATCAACTTCTTTCAAGTTTTCCATTGCACATATATTTAAGAAAAGAGACATTTTTCTTGATTTGCCGTGAAAGGCGATTTTTTTGGCATTTATAGCCGATTTTGGCGTTTATAGCCGATTTTTGGCGTTTATAGCCGATTTTGGCGTTTATAGCCGATTTACAATCCTTATCAACAATGAAAGACAAGAATTGTGATTTTTGTCTCTTTTGGAAAAATACAAACTACAATGAAAAGCAAGAAAAGAAAGATCTAACTTCTCAGGAGATTGTGGGGGACTCGTTTAGATTGACGGTCGCAAGCCATATGTGGGCTTCGCCATCATCCATGCAGATGAGAACAGAGGATGCTATTGATTCGCTTGGCTTGGCTATAACCTCAGGTTTTTAGAGGACAAAGACCAAAAGGAGGTCCTATGTCCAATAAAAAGCCGAGTAGACGGGCTGAAAATGTCACCTTGTTGCGGTGGCCGGTGTAGAACTTTCGCAGAGTTTTCTCTCTTTTTCCTTTCTCTGGATTTCTGTCTGTGTGCTTGTGCTTTTTTCTCTGATTTTTCTGATGCTCTCTGATGTCCTTTCTTCTTGGAAAGCCCTCCTATTTATAGGCTTTTAGGTAGCCTTTTAGGTGGGTTTATGGGCTTTTATTGTCATTAAGCCGCATAATGGGAGGAGTTACAAAATTGAATTGTTTATTTTGTAACTCCTTTTTCTTGGCTTCTGATTGGCCGGAGGAGATTGAGAGCATTTAATCGCCTTTAATCGCCATGATGGGAGGAGTTTCATAGGTTAAATGCCATGAATCTCTTGACTTGTAACTCCCGAATGCTTGCTTCTGATTGGGCCGTCCAAAGAAATGGATTAATGACTGTAATAAAGCTAGTCAATTAATCGCATTAAGTGGTCGCCGAGCAGCTGAAGAGTCGCGGGCCGTGCCACGTCTTTTGGAATTCTTCTGTCGATGATCATCAATGGATCTTCATGTAGATCGACATCAGATGACCATGTAATTTCAGGTGTTTGTTGCCAACAGCGGGTCGGTGCCATCTATCCTGTCGATTTCTCGATCGGTCGGGTGGAAAGCACACTTTTTTTTTGTTGACCAGGTGGCGATCAATACTGTCTTCGATACTCTTGATGATTTACCCGTGTTTTGGACGGATGTCAGAGGACTTGGTGTCTCAAAAGCATGAATTTTGGAAAGTACCAGAGGCTGGGCCCTTCGAATCGCGAAAAAAACGGCGAAAACCGGGGTTTCCGGGGCTTTCCCGGCGACCCCGGGGTCCAAGGTCGCCGGCGACCCTGGCCCAGGGTCGCAGGGGTCTGCGACCCTGGGGGGGTTTTCCCCCTTTCGTGTCCCGTTTTGCGTCCGTTTTTGCTTTTTTTCTGATTCTTTTTTCTTCTGTACTTTTCCTTGACATTTTGACCATTTATTGGCCTAATTTCTTTGTAGGAAACCTGATGAGAATCCTTGCATTTTATTTTGCAAAGTTTCCAATTTCCTGAGAAAGCCGAAGACTTTGTCGCGCAGAGCTGCCGATTTTCCGTCAGAAGCTGAAACTGGGCCAAACGATGTCGGAATGACCTGAAATTTGGTGTGAAGCCTCCTGAGCAATAAATAAGACCAACCATAGGCTTTTGTTTGAGTTTTGAAGCCGTTTGGGGTCCTATCACCTGTAGACTTGCTTTTTGTCGCGATGAAGATGTCGCGGTTTGATGTGCGGTCAACCGATGTCTGATTGACTTGAAATTTGACAGGGAACCTATTGGAGTCATTTTAAGATGATCCATAGGCTCTGTCTTGGAAATCATGGTCCCGGAGAGCTTTTGTCGCCGAGGGCTCCTTTTCGGCTGTCGGAGAAGTGAAGTTAGGCCAAATGATTTTGAAATGGCCCGAAACTTCTTGTGTACTCCTCTTTTGGCTGTCTGGAAGAATCTTGCAGTTTTTATTTGATTCTGACAAGATTTGATTTTTGGAAGCAGCATTGCCTATTTATGGCAGGTTGCGACTTCATGTAGCTCTTTGGATCTTGAAAAGGCAAAGTGACATTTTTGGTGTCAACAAGCTGGTTAGTTTCTAGGAAATAAAATACTCTAGAGACATTAAGACGTGTGGTGAGGACTCGTTAGATTGTGTCGATTTGTTTTCTCGTGTCATTGTTTCTTTGGATTTGAGTCGGCTTTTCTTTCAGTTCGGGAGATTTTGCTTGTCTTTTCTTTTAGTTCTGTTGTTAGGAGATTTGGATGACCAAATTTCCTCCTTAGTGGCGGAGAATTTAAAGTCTCCATACCCTTGTTCGGTGTCTTTTGTCTGTGCTTGCGTCGGAGACTGAGAACCTCGTGGATTTAGTATGTTGTTTTCGGAGAACCTCAGCAGACTTTCGGCCTTCAGCATCTCCGTTGTGGTTAATGAGAGAAGACATATGCGTTTGCCCGTCAGAGTTGGACTCGAGCAGTAGTTGAAGATCCCCTCTCAGTTAATTGAAGATCATCATGCAGCGTACTAAGGTAAGTAAATGTGGATTTTTGGGTGAACTCAGACCATCTTTTCAAGATGAAGGATGCAAGAGGCATGTTACCTGTGGATTTTATGAAGGGAGAAGTGATCTTAGTTAGTAAGATTAGGAGTGGTACAAGAAACTCAGGGATTTTCCAGATTTAATGAGCTTTGTCATATTTTGGTTGAGAATTTTGGTGACTTGTAGCTTAGCCAGTGTAGTTTTCTGAGGCAATACCAAGTGGATGGTTCGTTGTGGTCGAGATAATTTCTGGCAGCAGAGGAAACGTTGTGGACTTTACCGACTTTTAGGGTATTGGATTGGACAACGTGCAGATGCAAGGGAGTACCTCAGTTTTGGTGATGTCCATTTCTTATTTAAAATGATTTTCTTGATATTTTCATCTTTGATATGTTTTCATTAATATCTATGATTTATCCTTGTAGTGTTTAAAAATGGATTTATGTTTCTTCTTTGAGGCTTATTTTGAATTAAAAACTATGTTATTATACTCTTTTCAGGAGTTACATGATTTTGCCTTCATAAGGATTTGTGTTTCGGATTTATGTTTAATCTCCTTAAGATATTATTTTACAATGACCTTAGAATTTTGCTCTTGCTTTAATTTTCTTAAATGTTGATATCTACTTTTCAAAACCTTAATGATTTCAAATTTTGTATATGTTGGTTGGAAATGGATGGATGTTTTAATGATAGAATGTAGAGACTAGTGGATAAACTGATCTTTGAAAACATGTAACTAAAATTGTGTTTCTTTTTCAAAGTACGATGTGAAATTTCTATTTCATTGGTTCATTTTCTTTGGCTTTGCAAAATGAATTTCCTAAGGGTTTTGTGTTTAGATTATATACAGGTTTCTACTATGTTTTAAAGTTATGAGATTTATCTAAGTAATTGTTTAGTCATCATGTTTAAGATTTTAAGATTTGTTTCGCATTGATTGGATGAGTTGTAATAGTTTTTGGCTGGAGTTTGGTAGTGTGTGAATTGAAGGATTGATGGATGTCAGAACGTATACTGGTTCAGTTGGAGACAAAGTAAGATGTATGAGAGGTATCCGGTAAGGGATTAAGAGCAGCAAGTAGATAAAATCAGATCTGGGCAAGAATTTTGATCATAGCACAGAAAGATTAGAATTTGGAGATTGTGATTTCAGAACAAAGAAGGATTGACGGTATTCTTGGAGGCCAGAAGCTGATGATGCGTTCGAGGAATATAGTGAGAGCAAACGTATGGAATTTCAGAATTTTTCGGGATGAAGAGAATATTTCAGTGAAAACATGTCTACGATCACACCTTCATGTAAGCATCGGGAGCACCGTGTACAGCTTTGAAGGACTTAAGGCACAGAATTCCAAGTGATAGAAAGAGACAGAATTTGCAGTTCTTGGACCGACAGTGACTGATGAGATAAATAAAAGGAATGATTCAGTGCAGGAACGACAGATGACACCAAGGATACTTAGGAGTGTTGGGCACCAGTTTAGTTAGAGGGGTATGTTTTGAGCAGATATGTGGGATAGTGTGAAGCCTTCAACCGAATCGGAATGTGGTCGACCGTGCATCTCACCGTCAGCTGTGTTAAGAGGAGGTCTCTCAGTTGCCGAGTCGAGCATAGGGTGTCAGTGTTTTTGTTTGTCCTTTGGGTTTTTGGTTTTGATTTGGTTTAAGCCATTTGGAGGACCAAATGGGTTCTAAGGGGGGAGGATGTAAGATTCCGACCCCAATCCTTTTGTTTAGCATTATTTTAATCGCGGTTTAGCTTTTTAAGTGAGATTTGATTTAGTTTGACCGCGTATTTGAGTTTGACTAGATTTTTCCTTAGTCTTTGAGATTTTTGTAGACCGTTGACTTTGGTTTGACCCGGTCCATATGATTTGTATTTTTATGAGAAATTACTTTCGATTTCTAAAAATTCTGAATTTGGTTTATTTTGACTCATTTTATGAAGTTTAACAACTTTCATGTTTTGACCATTATGATTTGATACTCAGAAATCACGTTTTTTCGAGGTAAAGGGCAAAACTGACCTTTCACATTAAATCTGTCCATGAATTTCGAAAATTTCAAAATTTGGGAAAAATATACTTTTTGGAAAGTAGATATTTCGCCGATCGTTTTTGTCTTCTTCGTCGTTTTCGTTCGGGGCCCGCTAGTGTGAGTTTCAGCCTTGTGAAATTTGGGGCCCATGGGACCCAACCCATTGTTCTCTTTATAAGGAACCATGGGCTCTTGTCTTCCCCATTTTTCCTTTTTCCTGCAACAAGGGAGGAGATAGGGTTTCTCCCAGCCCCCTTTCTCTCTCCTCATGTATCCCTTCTTCTTTGATGCTAAATGGAGATTTGAGCTTCCCATTTTCTTCTCCTCTCTCCAAGCTTTCCATAGATGTCTTTTGCAAGAGATTTGGGCTAGGAGAGACCACCTTTCCATGCATTTCTTCTTGGTTTGAGCTTTTATAAGGTGAGCAATGGATTTCTTTCTCCAAATCTTTGTTTTCCAAACCATTTTGAAGGGTTTTGTCATATATGCAATGGGTTTTCATTGAGATTTGCAATGGATGGATTTCTAGGGTTTCTTCTTAAGCTATTTTGGGGGTTTTATGATTTTGGAGCTTGAGGCTTTAAGAGCACCTTCATGGAGTATTTTGCACCTTCTCTTGACCAAGGCAAGTAGATTATCCAACTAATATGATGACTCTTGCTTGGTGTGAATAATCCCATGGATTTTTGTTCTACATTGTTTTCTTCTTGTAAATGGATAAATTTAACTTTGAATTCTTGCACATTGGTATTGTTTATGGCTTTCCAAATTGATGTTTCAACTACTTAAAAATCACTTGGTGATGCATCTCCTTGGATCCACTATGATTGTCTTTATGCTAGTATTTTTGATATAGAAAGGTTTTTGTTTGTATTTGATCCATTTGATGGGAATAGAATTCTTTAGTGCATTAGTGTTTTAATGGATTTGAATTGGCAAGGAGAAGCCCAACCATATGTGAAAATGTGTAAGAAGGGAAGAAGGGAAAGAAAATCAGAAAAAAAATGCAAAGAAATGGAGAATTCTGCACTCGGGCTGGACTGGGCAGGCCCAGTCCGCTCGAGCGACCCACTGGGTCGCTCGAGCGGACCAGGCACTGTCTGGGTCCGCTCGAGCGGACCTGGGTCCGCTCGAGCGAGCCCAGCTCAGTCTGGGCTCGGGTTCGGGCCTGGATTTGGGGATTTTTGTGGGCCAGATTGTTGGGACTTCCTTGGGCCATTCAAAGCCAGTTTTTGGGCCAGTGTAAAACCTGATATTGGGTCATCTTAGGTCAGTTTTGTGGGCCTGTTCAGGTTGGTTTTGGGCTGCCTTAAAAATCAGTTTTGTGGGCAACTAAAGGTCTAGTTTGGGTCGTTTTAAAAATCAGTTTTTGTGGGCCATTCAAGTTTGGTGTTGGGCTGTTTTTAAGACTGTTTTGTGGGCCTGTTCAAGGCCAGTTTTGGGCTGTTTTCAAAACCTGTTTTGTAGGTCATTCAAAGACTAGTTTGGATTAGTTTTTAAGAATTTGTTTGTGAGATATTCAAGGATTAGTTTTGGACCGTTTTAAAACTTGTTTTGTAGGCTTGATTAAGGTTGGTTTTTGGATTATCATTAAGGACTATTGGACTTGGATTAAGGCCAACTATAGGCCTGTTTTAAAGAGTTTGGATTTTCTTGTAATACTTGGAAAGTTTGTGAAATGGGAATGGGATCATGGTGAGAATGAATGTATGTGGAATTACCCGGGAACCTTCCGTGTCTCAATGCGCACTTTATCATTTAAACATTATGGATTTTCATTGGCATCAAACACACTCTCTATCAATCAATGTTTAAAGGTTAAATGTGCATTGAGATGGTTCCTTGGTAAGTCATTAAGTCATTCTCCACTGTCCATTCCATTTCAAGTCAGACTATGTATTTGTGTTTGTATTTGTATTTGTATTCTTGGGTAAACTAATTTGAATATCATCGGTGATTTTCTATAAAATCATGTGTCTTCCCATGTTCGAAAGGGTTGATCGTATGATTTTATGCAAATCACTTTGATGTATATTTGAACGGTTTATCATGGATATTCGTATGTTTTCTCCGATTCGATTTGAAAAGAGATTTGGAGTATGTTCGTCACATTCGGGATTTCTTCGATAAGACTATTGTTTTGACAACACTAGTATTTGAAAATAAAAACCTCGAGGCAAGACGGGGCCAGAGCTATGTAGTGCGAGCCCATGAGCCAAAGAGGCTATGATTTCGAAAACAAAACCCCGAGGCAAGACGGGGCCAGAGCTATGTGGTGTGAGCCCCTGAGCCAAAGGGATTAGTATTATGTTAGATTTGTATCGGTTTGCATTTGAAAACTAAAGGCACCACTAGGCTTAGGCCACCTTGTCGGGCTGATCACCCGGCTTGGGATCTTTAATTTGTCCGCCAGCTGCAGCTTGGATTCTGTCTGTACCGACCATGGCAACGGTTTTATCTGCCGGTCCCATTTGTATGGCTACGGTTCTGATTTTTGATCTGCCGGTCCCATTTGTATGGCTACGGTGCTGATCCTATTTTTAGTACCACGTTCAGTGGCTACGCTCTGTCTGCTCTTATTACTTCGGTAATAGGAGGATTTAGCTAATTGTGGTTGCCAGTGTTTTATCTGTATATTGCTTTAGTTTATGATTCTCGTTGGTTATACTTTTTATGCTCAGATTTGTTTAATGTTTACGATATCGATCTTTATTGTATTGTCGCTACTATTTGGGATTTGAAATGTATTTCCGACGATTAAATGTTTTATGCAGGCTTTTAATCTTTTCGAGATATTCGTACATTTGATATTGTTCTTTATTCGTTTTGATACTTATGTTCTGCCATTCGATCGTTTTAGCATGCTTTACTGTCATTATTGTCTAGACTATTTATCCGGTTTTACGATGATTTCATCAGGTTTTATATATGTTCTTTTGTTCATATTATTTGTTTATTTGCTTGCCAGACCGTCGTGTCTGACCCTTTTTGTTTGGTGCCAGTTTCTTCTCTTTCTGTTTTAGGTGTTTGATCAGAGGAGGCGGTGGGACCGCCGGTCTGACGTGAGAGGCTGCCCATTGATATCATCTAGATGTCAAGTTTGGCACCGGAGTTCGTATCAACCTTTGAGGGTAGTATTCTGTCTAGTTGGATATTGTTGTACGGCTTTATTAGCCTTTTTATTGGGTTTGTAATTAAGACACTTGTTAATTGTAATCTGAACATGAGGGAATTAATTAGTCTGTTACTACCAGCTCAGTGTGTTGTGATTTATGGCTTGCGCCAGTTTTATTATGAGATGGCTTTATGACATTGGTGGCGTGCGACACGGAACCCGATGGCCACGGATTCCGAGTCGTAACACCATGTTTAGCTTCAGCGAAAAATATACTCTGATTGTGTTGGAATGTGATTATCCTCATTCACGCGGATCTTGGGAACTATAACAAAAAGTTTCAAATTTATCCCAAAATTTCGCACCCCGAGATCAGTTCGCTGCAGGTCCCGGTTTCGGGGCGTGACAGTAGTCCTTTCCATTTTTATAAATAGGGTAGGCGCATTCACCATCTTCACCCATCCATGTCACCCTTCCTTGCTTATGGCTTTTGTTTTTACCATCAAGCAAATAATTCATGGTGTATAAGATGGATTCATCCAAGAGATACCACTCTGCGATAGAACCCTCGGAAATGTCTTATGTCTTCATCATCTTGACACAAGAAAGTGAAATTAATTCCCGCAGCTAAATTCTAATTAATAAGAACATTCATCAATTTAACTCAAATACTTTACTTACCGCTCAAAAGGATACATCCATCGATATCTAATTGGTCCGCAAACCGGTGCCTCCTCCGCCAAGTGCACAACCAGGTGTATCATAGAAACAAACAATGAAGGTGGGAAATACTTCTCAAACACACATATTGTTCCACAATGCATTCTTTCATCTTTGAAAGTTCGATGCGATCTATAACCTTCGAACAAAAGACACTAAAGAAAATTGATAATTGTCGAATAGCAGCACGTAATGGCCTCTGTGTCTCAAATGCGTGCATCAGCAACACTGGTAGTAATTGTTGCATGATAACGTGGCAATCGTGTGACATAAGATTCTTGAGCTGTCCGTCCTCCAAGCTCGCCTTGTGTCTCCAATTTGCACTGAACTCGATAGGAACCTTCAAATTATACAAAGTTTTAAAAATCAGATCTTTTTCCAGTCGGGACAAAGTGTAGGGAGCTTCTGGACAAATCAACTTGCCATTAATCTCCACAGGCCACAACTTTCTCTTGATTTTCATCGCCTTCAGATCTTGGCAGGCTTGAAGATTATCCTTAGTCTTATCCTATGTATGCATGATTGTCGTAAGTAAGATTTTTGTTACATTTTTCTCCACGTGAATTACATCCAGATTGTGGCGAATAGGCAAATCCTATAAAAATGATAAATTTATGTTAGTATGGAAGTTCAATCTACCACATTACTTATAAATTAAAAGAGATTATAGCACACCTTCCAATAAGGCAAGTAAAAAAAGATTGACCTCTTTGACCAAGCAATGGTCTCATTCTCACCAGCGCTTCTCTTTCTCTTCTTGCTCGCTTCCTTTCCAAAAATAGTCTGAATAGTTTCCATCTTGCCTAGTACTTTTGTACCACTTAAACGCCTAGGATTCTTCTCATGTTCTTCCTTGCCATTAAATTGTGACTTTTGTCTCCTAAATGGATACTCCATATTTGTTAGAAATTTTTTGTGGTCCATATAAGAAAATTTATTTCCTTATTTTAGCTGAATTGACCTAGTCCCTTCGCCACAAACAAGACAACCATACTTGCGGTCCTACAAACCAACAAATGACCATATACTGAAAAATCATGTATAGCCCGTAACAAAATTACTTTCATCGTGAACCTACTACTAGTGTAAGAATCAGAAGTTAGGACTCCAGTGGACCATAATTCTTTCAACTCAGCAACCAATGGCTGCAAGTAGACATCGATGTTATGACCGGGACCATTCTTCCCTGGAACCAACAATGTTAATATAGTAAACTCTTTACGCATACATAAAGATGGAGGAAGATTGTTGTGGCTTTCATACGACTTGTTATGTGTGTATGAGGAAATGTGAAAAACATTGTGATCAACAATCAATTAAGCTCCACACAAGAAGAGACAAAAACACACACACATTGACTTATATGGTTCAACAAGAGTGCCTACATTTACAAAAAAGGAACTCGACTTTCGTTAATCAGTCTCACGTGGTTCGATAGTCACCGATACCCCCGGAAAAAAGAGCTCTAACCTTTCTCATAGAATCTAGGGTTATAGATTACATCAATATATAGTATCTACTTTCTTGGCCCGCAAGAAAACCCCAACACAATTACAAAAATACCCATGACCCTGAACATGGTCATTGGCCAACCCAATGAACCTATCCGGTTAAGCAAAAATAAAATACATAAATGCAAGATTTTTTTTACCCACTTGGAGTTTGAAAGGGAGCTATTCTTCTCCTATCCTTCTATTCTAAGCTTTGGAATTGGCTCCTTCAACTGGAAAGGACGTCATGCCTAACCTTTTCTCCATCTTCCATGTATATGTTAGGAAAATTGTGTGGCCCGACTGCCATTGGGCCCACGCCAGATTGAGCCCGGCGGTGTGCCGCGGATGAACTCCCAACAAGTCTTGATCTGGTGAGTCAGATAAGGATCAAACTCTTGGTGGTAGAGTTTGGATCAAGTTCAGACTCTTAGTTGGCAGAATTCCCACGCTGGTCAGGAGATGTGGGATTCCAGGAGGGGTAGAGTCCGTTGTAGTCGTGACTCCTAGGGATTGCTTTATATAAGGGAGATGGGAACCCTTGCTTGATTATCCAGTAGATCTGAGAGCATTCGCAGTGAGTTCGCAGGTCTACCCAACACCGGAACGCACAAGGTTCTCGGCGAGTTTGGTTCCGACACCCATTTGGGACAGCTAATTCTTTCGGTATAACAACCGGATATGTATTGCGGCTCTCTTTTTGAAGTGCAGAAATACAATACGTGCCATGAAAGTTCAGAAATGCTAAGGTCTTTCAAGCTGTAAAGTGTAAATCCGTCCTCACATTCCACCAATTGAAGTCTCAAAGAAGAGTCCATATGTCTCCCCAAGCTAGATGACCGCTCCTTTTTTCAAAGAAAAGCATGGGACTCGATTTTTTGCCTCCTTGATTCGCCAATTCCAAAATATAGGAATAGAGGATTAAAAATTTTCCTTTCCTTTCCTTTATTTTTTCCCCTCCATCTCTAACCTTTTCTTTATATTATTGATCAATTTTATTTATTTATTTATTTTTGTGTGTGAAGGAACTATCTTCTTGTAAATGCTCAAGCGCCTGGATGAAGACAATTTAAAATTCTAAAATCCCAAGAATTGGAAGTATCACACAAGTTCTACAACTAAAGCATGAAATAGAATTTTCTTCTTTAGAATTCTCCACATCAGGCCTTTTTTTAAGCGGGGACAATGTATAAAAATTGGAATGTAACAGAAAATTTCTTGAAAGTTCTCGCATTAAAACAGGAAGCCAGAGAGAATCTTATATGGAAAATTACGAAAATTTCCTTTGTAGAAATTGAAATCCTATCAGGGAACAGATTACCCCAAGCTCTCAACCGAGCAAAAATTCTTATGTCAGTGTTTTGAGAATTTGGATGACCATTTTTTTGGCAATTCACACAATTTTTAATTTATTTGATACACAACTAATAAGAACTAACAAGAAAACAAATTAAAAAATAACATGGAAAATAGAAAATAAATCAAATCAGCAACTAGAAAATAAAGGAGAATCATACCTGTGTAATGTAACTATACAGACTTTCAAAACATCTGCATAATCAAAGGATTCGAGCAGGTCGCAAAGTGGATCCCCCAAATCGAAGACCATATGCTCAACCCCAAAATTAAGGTCAACATTCTTGATTGACACCACATCATCTAATTCGAAAGCTTCAAAAGCCCCATAGTACTAAAAATCTTCAAGTTTGGGTGCACAGATCCGCACCCCTTCATTCAAGTGGAATACAATCCACAATTGTCAGGCTCGTGAGCATCAAGTTCTCTCCACAAGGAATTGCTACGTAGTCTAGATTAACACAATTGTCTAGAACTAACGTCTCCAGTAGTTGACTAAGCAAAGAGTATAGTGCCCAATGCACTTGTACTTAACTTTATCCTCACCAAATGCAAGCTCTTGAGCGCACTAAACTTGGTGACCTCCATTCGCATTAGATCACATTGGGTTAATTTAAGTACACGCATTGCCTCACGTTCATAGACACACAGTGGCAACTCAAGGAACTCGTTTTCACGAAAACTCCGAAAATTGAGATCAAGCACTTCAACATTTTTAAAGACTGCAAATTTAATGAAGCATTTGACATCCGCTATAGATTCTTTTGGGTTTGACGGGACAAGTTGAAAATTATGAACTTTAGCTCCAAGGTGATGGAATACAAACCCACGAGCGAAATCAAGGTAAACCTGATTCAGTGGAGCCATTGCTGGGTCTGCTATAGTTCTGAAGAAGTTTTCATTGAGCTCAATAGCTGCAGAGTCTCTCCATATGTGCTTCCCACCTCTTTGATAAAACACTTGTCCTTGCTGCCTCTTTAAATGGTAGAAAAGATACAATGAGCAGGAGGATACAATCAAGTAGATAAGCAAAGAAGTCTGAGTTACTGTTACACCCCGTCCCGAATTAATGATGATTAAGGCTAATTAATTGAGATTTATGCTAATTAAACATAATTAATTGAATTAATATTGGTTGATGACCAAGAAGAGATAAACAAGTCTCTAATGATTGAATTGAGCATAATGAAGTGAGATTGAATGAAATTAAGATCATTGAATAGAGATTTGGTTTAAGTGAGTATAGATAAGGACTTCTTCGTAAATACGGATTTATGCGTATTTCGTCGAATACGGTAATTCTTGACACCATCGCGTATATCTCGATTAATGCGTTAACTTTCATAACGTACACAGTTAGTTTTGACTTAAGATTAGTCAAAAGAGCCCTCATTTGACTTAAAGTGTAAATGAGTATAAGAAAGTGGACTTAAATGCAAAATGATAGCTTATATAAGCTAAGAGATGGGTTCATTTCATTTCAATAGTAAACCCTAGGCAACTTCTCCATCTCTTTCTCTCTTTCTTCCATTTCCTCCATTAAGAGTGAAGATTGAGAGCTTGCAAGTGATTTTGGAGAGTGGATTCATCTTCTTCCTCACCCCATTCTCCATTATTAGAACTTTTGGAGCTTTGGCTAGGACCCAACCTTTTTCTCTTTGAACTACAAGTAAGTGCCTTGGACTTTTATAGGGTTTTCAAGTTCCATTAGGTGTGTGAAGGTGATTTCTAGCATGAATAGCTCATAAGATATCTCTCTTGCATGTTTTATGAAATTAGGGTTTGATTAAAAAGGGTTTGACCTCAAATCCAAGCTTAGAAAGAGGGGTTTTGCTCAAGAAGCTTCAAGAGAGGCAAGTGTATACATTTTCTATGTGATTATGTTAATATCTAAGCATTGCCTTGTTTAGAATCAATGGTGTAATTTTCATTATAGATTGGAATGGGATTTATTGTGAATGAATGATGGATTAGAAATGGGTATTTGAATGTATATGAGTTGGTAAATGAAGGAAGACAAGATATCCTAATTATGTGCATGTATGAAGTGGAAATGTAGGAAAAATGGAAGAAGAATGGCAGAAATCGGTGGTTTGGGAACCAGTCCCGGACCTGTCCGATCGATCGGCCATCAGGTCCGATCGATCGGACTGTGTCTTAACTGAGACATATTTCTGTCCGATCGATCGGACCTGAGCGTCGATCGATCGGACTGTCCCTTAACTGGGACGTGTTTTTATCCGATCGATCGGACCTGTGCGTCGATCGATCGGACTGTCCCTTAACTGTGACGTATTTTCGTCCGATCGATCGGACCTGAGCGTCGATCGATCGGTGGACTCAGTTTGAGTCCAGTTGGATTTCGAGGTTCGTTCGATCATGGATGTTTCCTATGAACTTAATTACTCTCTAAACTAGTTTTAAAGCTAATTATTATGAGATTATAGATCAATTGAATTAATGAAAAATAAAAGGAGATCTCAAGTGATTGAACCCTAAGTTTAATAACATAACGAATGTTCAATGGATTATAGACTAGACCCCCATGAGTGATAATTACGGGGACTCTATTGTACACATTAATTAAAAGTGATGCCCATCAAGAATAGCAGGTACATTAGATAACCAATGGTTACACTCGAATGGTTGGTTGGAATCATGAAAGAAATGAGTGGAATTCCTAATTATCCGAATTCCCTCATTGGCATGTGTTTGTATTGTACTGTAATTAATATTGTTGAACTCTAGTTCATATCTAGGGTGTCGAGAGCAATGTTTAGTTCATTTTAATTGCTTTACTAGACTTGTATGTCTTGAATTGAATCTAGAAATAGATTAAAATGATAACTCGTAAGATTGGCACTACATAGCTATTTCATCAAATGAATTATGATAAATGATTATTCCTACTGCAGTAGATGGATTTGGGGGCGTTCCGGAGCTCCGTGGTGATGCTAGTTGCCCCTGGCCCGGGCACTAGCTAGTAAGTCCCACAATATTAAATGACTGTCATTGAAAGATTATGACTATACTATTCATTCCGCTTGGAAGATGAATCCTTCCTTTGAGGGAAGATGGTAAAATAATGAAAAGTAATGAAATGAATGCTATTGTAGTTGCCCAATTGTTTGTGTCCATTAATTGGCTAATGATATTATCTATGCAATGAATTGTTAGGATTGATAGAAATACAGTTGAATGAAATTATGTAGGTATTAACATGTTATATCACAGAATTATGTATGCATTGTTGAACCGTCGTGTTCATTAGTGTTATTGATGGCATTACAGGCCCACTTGCCCATGCCGACCCTGCAGCGTCCCCAGCGCCAGCGGAGGAGACCGCTCCGGTTCCTCCAGGAGGATTGTTAGAATGGCATAGACGGGATACTAATTGATACGAGTATCTGAGTGCGTCATGACATGGAGATTCATTTTGGGGTTTTCTTTTGGGGATGTTTAGATTCTTTTGGGAGAACTGTTTGGAAATTCAATTTTTGGTCACCTTGTATTGTATGTGAATATACAATGGTTGACAAAATAATTCATGTATAACAACCTCACTTTTGATTGGGATTATATATTGATAATGGTTGATGTTAAATATATGTATTCCGCAATTTGTATATTTGACAGGATATTATATGATTATCCCTTGTGGGTCTCGTTTTAATTTCGGTTAATTCGGGATCTACGGGAGTAAGTATGGGATCGCGATCCGGGGGTTTAACGGATCTCGGGCCCGGGTCATGACAGTTACTTTCCATGGTTTTGAGGCTCTAAAGGAAGAGAATGCTCTAAGGGTTTTTTGGGTTGTTCTCTTCTTCCTGTCTCTATAAGATGGTAGAGTGAAGGAGAAAAAGAGAAGATAACCCTGGCATTTATAAGTACTAATGGCGTGCGTACTAGTTATAGTAACTTTTGCTAATATAAGTACTTAACAGTGAAATATGATAAAGATTTGCCTGCTGTTATGCGTACAAGGGTAATGTCTTGAGATATTCTCTTGAAATAGATGTTATTGTGTGCCAAATAATCCAAAATTCATGCATATTTGCCTGATGCTATGTGTACAAGGGTGATTTCGCAAGGTATTCTCCTGAAATAGATGTTATATATTGTGTGCCAGAGAATCCAAAATTTATGCATATATATTTGCCTGATGCAATGTGTCCAAGGGTGATTTTGCAAGGTATTCTCCTGAAATAGATGTTATTGTGTGCCAAAGAATCCAAAATTCATGCATATTTGCCTGATGCGATGTGTACAAGGGTGATTTTGCAAGGTATTCTCCTGAAATAGATGTTATTGTGTGCCAAAGAATCCAAAATTCATCCATCTTGCATTAAACCCATGTGCAAATTCATGCATCTTTCATTAAACCCATATGGAAAGCGTCTATGTAGAAAAGTCCATTCGTGAGGCCGATTGTGTTGTTTGTGGAGCCAAATAAATTGATTAGTCCAACAACAAAATTAATGGGCCATGAACCATTTGATGAGTCCACTCAACCAGTGGGGCCAACCTAGTTAGATGATCTTAGCCCGCGCTTGACCCATTTATTAAACGAGTCAGAAATTGCTAGCATGCACCCACTACGGGTCAATTACCCAACCCGACCCACATGGGCATAACAATTTGCATTACGGGGTTTTGGATTGACCCACACAACTTACACCCAAACCTTAATTTAATAACAAGAGTCCCCTAAGGATTTAACCATACCCAAATTTTAAATTTGACCCAAGCCGATAAGTTAATTTATAAAAATGAGATGAGATCTAAATGAGCAAACCGTAACTTTCTAATTCCTATTAGTGTAATTTCAAACCTATCATGATAGACAATATGGACAAGCTCTGCTTGGGTTATGATAAGTCTAATGTAAATTTACTTTTTATAAAATCTTAAATTAGACGTAGGCTCAACTGATAATGGATTGAAAATTTAGGTCTATGCCTGGCCCATGTTGCTATAATTCACCATTCTCTCAAGCTTGTTCTGGTGTAAGCAAAAAATAGTATGCAAACTAGCATGAACTCAGCCATTATTGATTATTCTATTTTATTTTTGTCATATCTGTTGTGTTTTCTTCATATCCACAATTCTCCTAAGAGAGGAGCACATAGACATTTTCTTAAGTAAGTTAACAAAGGGTCTACTTGAGGAAAAAGAAAGAGAACAAATTATTTATACAATAAGTATAGTATACATTTTTCTAATCGTGGCTATCAAAAAAGAACTGGTAAACGAATAGAAACAAATTAACGTTTTCTTAAAAGTAAAACAGATAATGTATATAAAAAAAGTTACTTACCATAGAATTAAGTAATGGATATAAGTTATAGCTGCAAGAAAAGGACAAATGCGATATGTGGGTCATGCGAGTTAAACGAGTTTACCCTAACCTGACCCGTATATTATACAAGTCCAGTTGAGCGGGTCATATGCAGGTCGGGTAGGGCCTGATCGGCAAGCCAGGTTGGCTTTTGTCCGATCTAAGTCTGTAGTAGCACTTGGGCTGCACTAACATTGCTTTAAGAAATTTATCCCACTGGCTTGAACATAAACAAATTAATAAATTTATGTAAGCAAGATACCATACTAAAGAATCTGGATCCTCGGTTGTAACTCAGAAAAATCATAGTAGAAAAACTCCACAGTGAAGGCCGCCTATTGAAATTCAAACAGCTCAAGCTGTACCCGCTCCCTGGGCCACGGCACAACACGGCATAACTTATAAGTTAGCATCATTTGGCATGATCTGCAAAGTTTGTAGATGTTAAGTGTGGCCCATGGAGAATGCGCTATGTAGTTTTTTTATTTTTCACACGAAGACTTTTCCCAAGTAAATCGAGGTGAGGTTTTGCAATTCGTAACTTCTGTAATTCGAGGTGAGGTTTTGGTGATTTGCAATTCCTAACTTTCAAGCAACTAACAATCCCAAGCAATTCGAGGTGAGGTTAGGGCTAATCTTTTTTACTTTTTTGGTTATTAGAGAAGAATTCTGACATTTGAGTTTAAGAAGGATCCATTCTTTGATAATTAACCCAAAATCCAAAATAGTTGAGTTTTAGGGCCAAACCCTGTGTTTTGGGGACTTACCCATGACTTTCATGTGTATGTTGGAAGCAGACCCAAAATTCTCATGTGGGCTTTGAAAGGAGACCCAAGTGCGTCCACGCAAGGGGGTGTTCGGTTCTGGCCCCAAGACCATATATGTAGGTCCACCCCTGCATGACATGAAAACTATGGATTGATTTAAGTTGATACGGGATGTTTTTTGTGGAAACCTCTGTGGATTAAGAATCCCTACAACTCTCCAAGACAGAGACTTAGAGGATGTAGACTCCCAAACGAATGGGAAGGGGAAGGCAATAGACTCCCAAACATGGCCAGCGGCTTGCTTTTGAAAAGAAAATTGAGAAATTAGTTCGCACCCCTGTAATGGGTTTCCCATTTATCGTACAAATCAAGCTCATTCCAACCATTGATTCTTCAGGCCTCACAGATTATTAGCTTTACGAGAGTACTTTTATGGTTTATGATGGTAGATGTTTTGAGAAGATTGACCATCTAACATGCACAGTGGTTCGGATTGATTATATAAGCGGGCTCATTTTATTTTTTTTTAATTCATCTTGCTAAAGGGGCTGGGACTTAAGAGAGAGCTCGCATACATGCACGCGAGAAGAATGCCCACACAAGTGGGAAAGAAGCTCGTACAATCAGAAAGAAAGCCACACAAGTCGAAAAAGGAGGCGTACCCATAATTCAAACCCTAGGCAGCCATGTGAGATCCGTCGCCACTTACCAATGAGGTAAGTCGCCATTCTCAAGTGCACTCATTGTTAATAGTAAAAAATCTAGGACTTGTTTTTCTAGAACAAACATGAGTGTTTCATATAGAAATCTAGATTAATATTATATCAGATGGGTAGATTACTCAAATTTATGGTGGATTGAACTTGTTCTGAAAGGTAAATCAGATGTTGAACAAAAAATTTCTGCAAATAATTTGGTAATCAAGGGTTCATGGATCACCTAAGGGTTTCTTTGAGTAATTTATTAGGCAACTAAAGTAAACTTCGGAAATGTAATTTCTACCAAACTGTATCAGTATTTCTATTCGTGAGGTCAAATAATTTGAAATAAGATGACAGCCAAGGGGGTTGGACTGAGGTGGACCACACATAAGTAGAAAGAAAGCCCACATATGTAGGAAAAGGAGCCCACAATTGTTTAAAGAGTGGCATAACAAAAGATGGATCCTTCGGTACCTACGTCACATCCGGGGTACCTAGGTCACATCCGGGTTCGCCAACTGAGTAACCCCCATGAGTCAACAACTGTCAACCCATTGAAAGTCCATATAGCTTAAAATGAACATCCCCTATAAGGCAGAGCATACCCAGACAGGGGATAGGTTCAAAGTAAACAACAGCAGCAGGAGTGTTGGACGGTTCGGAGAAAAGCCCAGATCTCATTAGATGGCCATCAAGAATGTTAGGATTTGAGTATTGGCAAATTCACTGGGATGGACAAAACTGGGGTCAATGAAATGTATTTTCTGTTTATTTTAGATGGACTGTATCAAGCATGCAAAAGAATGAAGATTGTTTGAAGATTCAACGCGTCAAAGCACTCTTCAATCGGATCAGTTCATCCGATACCCTACACCAAGAACTCTCTGAAGCCAAATCCTCTCTTCACAATTGGCTCCAAATTCTGGAGACCCACTTGTGCCAAAAATCCAGAACCAGATGGTTGAATGAAGGCGACAGAAACACCTCTTTCTTTCATGCTTCTGCCAAGTCTAGAGGTGCGATCAACTGTATATCTAGAATTCTCTCTGATGGTACCTGGGTCGAGGATCCCAGTCGAATTCAGCTCCTGGCTATTGACTATTTCTCCTCAGTGGCTTCTTCCCCCTCTCCAGCGCCAGCAGAGGCTCTGTTTCAAGTTGATATCTCCAAAATCTCCCCTCCACAGAATGTTCAATTGTCCTCCTGTCCCGATGCAAAAGAGATCAGGCTGGTTGTTTTTTCTCTCAACAAAGATAGTGCTCCTGGCCCTGATGGTTTCTCTAGCTCCTTCTTCATTGCCTCCTGGCCAATCACTGGCGCTTCTGTGGTCAATGTTTGTTCAGCACTTCTTTTCCTCTGGCAAGCTTTACAAAGCTTCTAACACTTACCTCCTCACCCTTATACCCAAAATTCCATCTCCAAGCTCCTTTCAAAATTTCAGGCCAATTAGCCTCCTCAAATTTTCATAAAAAATCTTTTCAAAAATCCTGGCTTCCAGGCTATCCAAGACCCTCCCATCCATTATATCTCCTAACCAGGTTGCATTTGTCAAAGGTAGATCCATCCATCAACATATTGCTTTGGCCCATGAACTCTTCCAAAAACTCAACTCCAAGCTTAGTGGAGGTGCTCTATGTATGTAGCTTGATATCACAAAAGCTTTTGATAAGCTTATCTGGCCTTTCCTTCTCAAGTCTCTTGCCTTTTTTGGCTTCTCTAAGAAATGGATATCTCTCATCAAAGAATGTATCTCCTCTCCCAAAGGCTCGGTGCTCATCAATAGATCCCCCTGTGGGTTTTTCAAATCCTTCTGTGGCCTTTAGGCAAGGGGATCCCCTATCCCCTTACCTTTTCATTATTGCAGAGGAAATCCTTAGCCTCAACATCCAAAAATTGATAGCCAATGGCCTCATTTTCCCACTCTCCAAAATCCCTTCCACCCCCTGCCATCTTTTCTATGCAGATGATACCCTTCTATTCATCAAAGGCTGCAAGTCCAGTTTGGTAGCTCCAAATCAGGTCCTGGGATCCTATCTGTCACGTCCCCAAAATACAACCAAGAGATAACGTGAAAAATAAAACTAAACATTCAATTTTCCGTGTTTAATGCAACACAAGCTCCCAAAATATGGACCCACAAAATTTCAAACCTTGATGAGTCATAATCAAACATTTGCGGAATCATTAAATCAATTGGTATAAAAAATCAAACCAATACATAACTAATTGAATATTTAATGTTAAAGTTTCTAAAATAACCTAAACAAAATAACTAAATAAAATTAGGTTCATTATGAATAATTTACTACTAAAATAGTCTTTATGATAAAAGTCACTCCGACGCAGACTCAAATGGCTCTGTAGCCATCATCGGCTCTCCACTCAGGTTCGTCAACTGGCTGAAACGTTTGACCCTCCACCGTCTCCCTGGCAGGGTAGGGATCGGTACCTATGCACCAATAAACAAAGTAAACAGCAAGTACGAAAGCATAATTTATAAATAAAATACAAGATCAATGTGAGTAATGACAGGTAATGATCATAAGAGAATAATAATGTGACAATGACGAAAAGAACGTATAACCTAAATTCAATATACACAACAGAGCAATACAATAATCACACAGAAGCAATGCCACTGTTTTGGGTGGTCAGCCCTAACTATAAAGCGGGAAAACCCGTTCGAAGGCCAGCGGTCTGTTGACACCAAAAATGTCATTTTGCCTCGCAACCTGCCATAAATAGGCAATGCTACTTCCAAAAAATCAAATCTTATCAAAATCAAACAAAAACTGCAAAATCCTTCAAGACAGCCAAAAGAGGAGTACACAAGAAGTTTCGGGTCATTTCAAAATCATTTGGCCTAACTTCGCTTCTCCGGCAGCTGAAAAGGAGCTCCCGGCGGCGAAAGCATCGGAGACACCAAATCTTTGATCAGAGTCGATGGATGGTCTCACACTACACCATTTGGGTGATTTTGCAACATTTGAGATTTCTTATTAGTAATGCATATCTGGCCGTTAGGTAATTTGTCACATTTATTATCCGTTAGCAATATTCATAACTGTCACTAAGTATATCTGCAAATACTTGAATTATTTTGTAACATTTCTGGATATTTTGTGACGATTAGAAATGTGTTACTAAATAAAAAGAGGAAAAATAAAAAAGAGGAAAATCACATTACAAAATAAAAATGAAAAATAAAGCGGGAGTTATTTCTTCCCTCATCATTCTCGCACTAAAAATGAACATGCCACTAAATCGTGGGCCCGAGGACTGAGTTCCCTCTCCATTTTCGTTGGCGCCATTTCTTCCCTCCCTCATTCTCTTTCTCTTTTTCTTATAATGAGATCGATGTAGTTTCCGTTTCTCCTTCTCCCGTCTCAGTCTCCCAAGGTTTGATTGGGTTCTGCTGGTCCTCATCTCCCCACTACAAGAATCCGCACTTTTCTCGGCGTTTTTTTCCCGACGTAATAAAAAAATGCCGGGAAAAGTATAGCTTTTGCCGGAGCAAAAGTTTATTTTCGCCGGGAAAAGTATAGTTTTCCCGGCGATATTTATTCGCCGACAAAGGTCGTATTCTTACCAGCATTTTTTTATTTTCGCCGGCAAAAGTCCAACTTTTTCCGACATTTTTTTTGTTTTCGCCGGCAAAAGTTCCATTTTTCCGGGCGTATTTTTGTTTTCGCCGGAAAATGTCCCAATTTTTCCCCGCATTCTTATTTTTCGCCGGCAAAGGTTACACAATCCCCGCCCCCCCACCCCAAAACAAAAAGTCTACGTGGACTAACTCATTGAGTTAGTCCATGGACTAACCCTATGATATCTATCCCTATGATATTTATGGTGATATTATGTCATATCACAAGATATATCCGTAGAAATCATAGGGTTAGTCCATGGACTAACTCAATGAGTTAGTCCATGTAGCATGACTGACCCCCAAAACCTATCGCGCCTTGATTTTGGGCTCTCCCCCTCTAATATATTGTCCCATTTTATTTCGTTCGTCCCCATCCCTCCTCTCACTCTCTCCCTCTCTGACCCTGGCCCTCGATCGCTCATCCCCATCCCTCTCTCGCTCTCTCCCATCCTCATTTCCATCCCTCTCTTCCTCTTCCCGGAATCTCTCTCTCAGGGAGCGCCCACCCCCCTTCAGCAGGTTCTCTCTACTCCATCGCCAGGCCCATCTCGACCCTCCCATCATCTTCTCCTCTCCATTGTCGGACCGTGCGCAGAAACGCCAAATAGGGTGAGGGAATAACAAACCACTACCCAAAGGACTCATCCACCCTCTACTAGCTGCTGTTGCTGGTTGCTGTGGAGAACGATGAAAGCGAGTGGTGCGATGGTTTCAGCAAAGAGATGGAAGCTTGGTAGCAGACGTTCTAGGTACGCACAACAATTTTTTTTTTGCTCTTCGTTTCTTCCCTGTTGCTTTTCTTTCTTTTTTCTTCTGGGTTGGGTTTTGGATTCTCTGCAGGTATGGGGTGGTATTAGGGTGGCGGAATGATTGGTTCAGCGGTTTGGGAGATGAATGGCTAGGGGATTTGGGGTTTTGGCTTCGTAGGGATGGGATTCGGGCAAGCGGTTGGTGTTGGGAGTATGGGATTTGGGGATTTGGGGTTTTGGTTTCGTATGGATGGGATTTGGGCAAGTGATGGTGTTGGAAGTATGGGATTTGGGGATTTGGTTTCGTAACGAGTCTGGGATGCGGATTCTAGGAGATGAAGGTCTCCTCCTTCCCGAAACCTCTCCTTCTTCACTGCTCCAGCCTTCTTCCTCCTCTTTGATTGCAGCAACATCTCCTCCCGTTTGTTCTTCCAGTCCTAGGGCTCACGACGATTTTTCTTCGAGGACTCGCTTTAATCTCGTCTCTCTCTCTCTCCTTCTCACGCAGCCGCTGCATTCTCACCGGCAGATCGAATGCAAACCGACCATCTTCTGCTGCGTGTTCCAGACTCAGGTTTGATTCTATCATCTCCTCGCTCAATTTGTTTTTTTTGTAATTCCCCCTTTAGATTGCTAATGATTTCATCGTTGAGTACAAATATCCATCTCACTCACTTTTTTCTTCCTTTTTGATATCTTTAATCTTATATAGGATTCCAGATATTTTTAATCCATCTTACTGCGTGTATAGGTTTTTTTTTCTTCTTCTTCTTTCTTTTTGTTTGTTGCTTTGATCTCGTCATTGGTGGCCTATGCCTGTGACAATGCTTCTTATGCTTGTGGCCTATGTCTCTGTGTGGTTTGTGATTCTGCTTTTACAAGCAGAGTGAGATGTTTCCTCTTGTTTTCAGTTTTTTATATATATATATAAATCTCAGCCTTCGAAATCAGCTTGTAATTACAGAAATTCATGAGCTATTATCGTATACAGTACATTAGATGCTTTGTTGCATGCAGATGGCACTTCTTGTCTCTAAATCTCAGGATTTGAGTTCATGCTTATGGGTCTTTTTCCCTATAAATTGATCATGTGATTTATATTAAACTCTCCTTCAGTTATGTCTCTAAATCTCAGGATTTGAGTTCATCACTGCTTCCGACTCCTTCACTTCTCCCTCCTTCTTCACTGCTTCTCAGGTAATATGCTTTGTTGCATGCAGGTGGCACTTTTTTATTTTATTATTAGAAATCTAAATCATATTTATTACTGTATTTGTAGATCTGTAATATGTAACATCAATCCCTTTTTAGTGTTTGTATATCTGTCAAAAGTTCATTTGTTCACTTGAATCTTCGTGTTCTTTTTAGATACTTTGGTATTATTTTTATAACTAGTAATGATTTGCAAAGCAGTTTGTGTTTTGTTGCCATGATTGTTCCAAAACTCATCTGGTCAACTAGGAATGATGCTCAATTGACTCAATACAGTTGCATGATGGTAAGCAGGTCAATCCCATTTTGGTAAAACCAACCCTGGTTTCATTGCAAAAACTGGTTGTGTGGTGAAATGTGAGGGTTTCCTATTTTGAGTAACTCAGAGAACAAGAAGAATTTGCTTACTGATTATTTTGCATTAAATAGTGTAAGTAATATATGTTAGACTGCTAAATGCTTTCATGTACTGCTAAATGATGACCTTCATTTGTACATTTTCCAAGTTATCTGTACTTGGTTTATGAATATCCAAAAGGGCCTACAGTATGGTCTGTTTGATTTTGCCCACCGGGTGTTTGAGTTTTTGTTTATAAGTCATGCATGCAATTATATTTTTTAAAAATTGGAAAAAAAATCAGAGGAAGGGTATGCCTTCTTTTAATATTTCATTTCTTACTTTGTTTTTGCTCGCGCGGGCATGTTTTGCCCATAATTCCATTTTTTTTAAATATATTGATCTATTTTTAAGCTTCTGTGCCTCTATGACAAGTAATTCTTCTTTTTCCAACAGGGATGCTGAAGAGTTGGCTGAAGTAGAAGCTAAATTGGTCGGCGATTTTTCTTTTAGAGTTTTATGTTCTAAATGTTCCTTTTGTATTTACCTGACATTTTTTTGGCACTTGTCAAATGACTAGCATGCTGATTTTAAGCCTATTACAGCTGCCACTAAGACAGCTTCCAAGGTGAGATCAAGAATATAATAATCCTTTTTTTTCTTCTCAATTTCATTACATTCTCTTTGAGCCCTGAAACAATGTTGGACTTGGTTTACTTTTGACTCATTAAGTAACCAGTTTCGCTAACAATTCTAAGCGAAAAACACTTTTTTTTATATATGTTTGGTATCCTTTGTATAAGTGTACTCTCATGCTTTATTGCTAATAGTAATTACCAATCTGCCAAAAAAATAAAAAAAGAAAAAGAAAAGAAAAAGAAAAAAAGACAGGTATGCTTGACAACATGCTAGCATCTTTGTTCACTATCATCATACCAATTCATTATAAATCAATAAGTCATGCCTGCTATTTTGATTGATTTTGAAATTTGTTTGACTACATGTCCATGGCATCTGGATTAGAAAATGATGTGTCATCCATGTTAACTTGCTTCTTGTACCAAGTCACTTATTTACTTATTTTTCTTATTACTTTGACCAATTGCTGTTGTCTTGCATGGCCATTGCATATTACATTGGTCATAACACTTAAAAATAAATAAATTAAGAAGTGCTAGTATCTTCATAGCTTTTGGTGGAAAAACAAAGAAGACAATCTAATTTTAACACTTTTGGTGGTAAATAGTTTTTTATTCTCTCCCCTATGAAATAAATTCTGCAACATGTGGGAAAAATTTGTGGTTTTAACATTGTCTTCTACTTTTCACCCCTTTGCAACCTATCTACTTTAATACGAAACATCAAATGTCCCCTTAGGTATCCTTTACACAATCTACAACTAATTAAAATATGAATCATCATTCATCAGTAACGAAACCAATGGATTCATTGAAGGGTTTGTGTCCGTGGTTTCTTTGTTGTAGGTAGAGATCTCTCCTGAAAGGTATGGTTAAGCTAAACTGATTTATACTGGAAATCAAGGCCTGACATGTATTGGTGGGCAGATCCAAGATGCATTGGGGATAATTAGTTCCATCTTTTTGGATTTAGTCTTAGGGGATAAATAGTATCCAGTTAATGTTTTTTATATCGACTTCATGAGGCTGTAAAGCAGCTTCTCTCCTTTTAATATTGTAGAGGATTCAGCTTGTTCCATTAATTGGGCGAAGGGGCTGTTGCAGCATTCCTGGAGGTTGGCCGGTCTTTTTTTTTCTTTTGAAAGGTGAGGTTAGCCAATCTTGTGGAGGAGATTTGGTATATATTGGTATACACTCTGACCTCTTTTCTAGCTGAATTTATCCATGTCAGGAGAGGCGCTGATAGTGAGGCTGATTTTATGGATAAATCCTCAAATTGCTATTAAATTGCAGTCAAGTCATTATTTGAGGTGCCCAAGTTGTATTGGTCTGATACTTACCGAGTTGGTGTGTCGTATCTTGTATGTGACTCCCTGAGATAATAGGCATATTGAGTGAGTCATATGGTTTCCATGGGTGACCAAGTTTTGGCCAGCTGCCAACATTGTGAATGATTTGAGAGTTGTCTATGAAGTGGTGCTAAAGAAAGACTGTTCAATTTATTAGTCGGGGTTGTTCCTACCTTGATGTCTTATACAATACAATGCATGATGGGTCCTCCTGAGATCTAGTTTGTCATAGGTAGAAGGTGTTCTTTCTGGGTATTGTAAGACATCTGGATCAAGAAGTCTTCTATTACATCCATATCATTATCCTGAAAGTGAACATGTTGAGAAGCTTGATGAGACGACATCGATTTTGTGTTGAAAAGAAGAATTGAGTTTACCTCATTTGTTACAATTATTGGAACTATAGCCGGTAAGAAGGATCCGGCTTCTACTGGACAAAACCACAATTAAGAGTAAACTTAGATATCCATGTTATTTTTCTTCACTGTAACAAGAGAGAATGGACCAAGTACCAGCTATTTTACTTCATTGAAAACTGAACTTGATCATACCATATGTAGTTTGACCTTCTAATTTCTTGTCAATCTGCCTGGGAAATTATTGTCCTCTATTAACATAGGCCATTGAGAAAGAGTCTCGGAGAACCTTCAACTTCTTTTCCATTAAAAAAACAGAACCTTCAACTTCTTGCTGCTGCTGCTCATTGTTTTACAAAATAGATGGTTTTGCATATTGCACTTTACATGACTGATGACACCCTTTTTTAACCACCCCCACAAAGAGTTTTAAAAGTAATAACCATTACTCTTCTTGCATCTCTTTTGACCCACACATGTTATTTGGCTGAGGTATGACTCTGTAGAAATCATCATTAATCTTCCATGCAAGAAGAGTTTAAAAAGTCATGATTTGCATAGGTTGCCTCCTCTTTGCCACTAGGATATACTCGAGAACATTGAAAATAACATGATGTTCTTAACTTACCTGATCTTGATAAATTCTTCACAGGCTGATGATGATTTGAAAAAATAGAGAAGACCCTTTCTCACTCAATTCTTCTCACCCATCTTTCTTAAGGTACTACTTCAACTAGAGCTGTTGATAGAAAGCAACCTCAGGAAACTCCCTGTCCCTTTTGCTACTCCCAACACGACCCTTCCACTTATCTAAGAGCTTATTCATTTCTGCAGGCATTCTCAATAACATTCTTTGGGGAATGGGGTGACAAGAGCCAGGTAGTCAGCAGGTAGTGCATACATTTTCTGTTCTCTTCATTTTTCATAATTTAAAAAGCCAACATACCTTCCTGAATTTCAGATAGCTACAATTGGTTTGGCCGCATATCAAAACCCATACGGTGTTGTTCTTGGTGGAATCATGTATGTCTCAATGTGCTAAATTTATTGTTTTTGTGTTTTTAGGATTGGTGAACAGAATATATTAGATGATGATTTTTTTTCAATTTTATTTTTCAAAAAAGATTCTACATTCTTGTGTTTTTGTTGTCAATACCAATGGCTTTATTTTTTCATCATCATTCATAATTATTAGTCTTTTCTCCCCTCCCCACCTTTGGCAGAGGACAGGCATTGTGCACCACTACAGCTGTTCTTGGTGGAAAGAGCTTGGCATCCCAAATATCTGAGAAAATGGTACCATATGTCTTGGCACTGTTGCTCTTTCTTTTCTAATTCTACAATACACTCCAATTTTAATTTTGTATAGGTTGGGTACAATCTCAGATTTTTTTTAATGAGTGAGGCCTATGTTTCAGATATCCAAACCTTTGATATGATGAGCCCACCCATTAGCCTGTGCAAAATTATCTCCAAGTTTGGAGAATCTTTACCCTGCAAATGGCAACTGGCAACTAGGTGGCTAATAACTGCAGCTACAAATCTACATTGAACAGATAAAAGGCTAAAGAATGGATGGCTAAAATCCTAATATCTGTAAAATTTTCTTTGTAGAGGCCTGCCTTGATTGCACTGTGCATCCTAACTCACTTCCCACAGCTTATTTACTTGAACCATTTTGTGAACGTAAGCTTAAATATTGATGCAGGTGGCGCTCTCTGGTGGAATCCTTTTCTTAGTTTTTGGTGTGCAGTCCTTCCTTTCAGCAGTGGGAACTCTGCCCGGGGAGCAGACTAACCTTGGTTGACAGAAGCAATCCAAGTAGAAGGCATGGATAAACAACTTGATGTAATGTGGGCCCACTAATTTTCTTTTATATAAGAAATGATAGGTTCCAAATGACAATTTCTGGGATGTGTTCCATTAGGATACTTGACCTCCAGTTGTTTTTTTTTATTGATTCTGTTAATTTCTTATAGGATGTTGGAACTTTTGTTACTTGCTTCTTCCCTCATATGTGCCTTTATTTATTTTTTTATTTGAAAGAATTTCCTCATCATTAATTTTGTTTTGTCTGATCTTGTAACTTCAGGAACCTAAGATTTTGGTCAGTGGCAACGACTTCTATGCCTTTCCTCGTCTTGACCAAAATGGAAAAAGAATGGCATGGGTTGAATGGGGCCACCCAAACATGCACTGGGATAAAGCAGAACTTTGGGTTGGATATATTTCTGAGAATGGGTGAGTAGAATTCTTTGCTGAAACCATCATTAATCATGTATCAGTTCTCTTTTATCTGATGGATGATTTTTCCACTTTGTTCTTTGATGAAGTGAAAATTCACTATTTACTCTGCATCTTAAATAACTCTCTTTAAGCTTGTGTTCTTATTTTTACACACTTGTGAGATAATTATATTCACATTGTGGGATTTGTGGTATACATGCAGATGAGAGAGTATCTATGTAGTTAGAAGTACTGAAGGTGGCCTATCAGAAATGGATCAGGAAATTCCATTGTTTTTAAAAAAAAAAAAAAATACTTAGTAACGGATATAAACCATTACAAATAGAAAACTTAGTAACGGACATAAACTGTTACAAATAGTTAACAAAATTAATAACCGTTACTAATAAATTGTAACGATTGAAGATGTGTTGCTGAAATTAATTTCAGTCACATTTGATAACCGTTAGTAATATTTCTAACGGTTATTAAGTGTTACTAACTTCCGTTACTCTTCATTTGTAACGCAATTGTGTCAACGTAATTAAAATAACCGTTACTAAATTTTTTTGTAACGGCTGTAGATCCGTTACTAATCGATTATTATGGTGTAGTATCAAAAGACATCCAAAAGGCTCCACGTCAAGTTCCGAGTCAAACCGACAACGTTTGACCTTACATCAACCCTCGAACAGCTAAATCAAGCCTCTCGGCGGCGAGAACCACCGAGGCCATCAGTCATCAGATAGAGCACATGGACGGCTTCAAAATGCTTACAAAGGGCTACACGTCAAGTTTCAGATCATTTCGACAACATTTGACCATACATTGACGCTCGGAAGTCAATTAGGCCTCTCGGCGACGAAGCTCCCTAGGACCATGGTTTCCAAGACAGAGCTTATGGATCATCTTAAAATGACTCCAATAGGTTCCCTGTCAAATTTCAAGTCAATCGGACATCGGTTGTCCGCACATCAAGCCGCGACATCTTCATCGCAATAAAAACAATTCTACTGGTGATAGGACCCCAAACGGCTTCAAAACTCAAACAAAAGCCTATGGTTGGTTTTATTTATTACTCAGGAGGCTTCACCCCAAATTTCAGGTCATTCCGACATCGTTTGACCCAGTTTCAGCTTCTAACGGAAAATCGGCAGCTCTGCGCGACAAAGTCTTCGGCTTTCTCGGAAAATTAGAAACTTTGCAAACCAAAATGCAAGGATTCTCATCAGGTTTTCTACAGGGAAATCAGGCCAATAAATGATAAAAAAATGTCAAGAAAAAATACAAAAGAAAAAAGAATCGAAAAACATAAAAAAACGGACGCAAAACGGGACAAAAAGGGGGAAAACCCCCCAGGGTCGCAGGCCCCTGCGACCCTGGCCCAGGGTCGCCGGCGACCATGGAGCCTGGGATCGCCGGGAGGGTCCCGGAATCCCCGTTTTTAGTCATTTTTCGCGATTCGAAGCGTCCGACCCCTGAGATTTTTCAAAATTCATACTTTTGAGATACCAAATCCTTTTGACATCCGTCAAAATTATGGGTCAATCATCAAGAGTATCAAAATCAACATTGATCGCCAATCGGTCAACAAAAAAAAGTGTGCTTTCTATCCGACCGATCGAGAAATCGACTGGACAGATGGCACCGACCCGCTGTTGGCAAACAATACCTGAAGTTACATGGTCATCCGATGTTGATCTACATGAAGATCCATCGATGATCATCACCAGAAGAATCCCAAAAGACGCGGCACGGCCCGCGACTCTTCAACTGCTCGGCGACCACTTAATGCGATTAATTGACTAGCTTTATTGCAGTCATTAATTCATTTCTTTGGACGGCCCAATCAGAAGCAAGCATCCGGGAGTTACAAGTCAATTGATTCATGGCATTTAACCCATAAAACTCCTCCCATCATGGCGATTAAAGGCTATTAAATGCCCTCAATCTCCTCCGGCCAATCAGAAGCCAAGAAAAAGGAGTTACAAAATAAAGAATTCAATCTTGTAACTCCTCCCTTTATGTAGCTTTATGACAATTAAGGCTCATAAATCTTCCTAAATGGCTACTTAAAAGCCTATAAATAGGAGAGCATTCTAAAGAATTCCAGATCGGAAAAAGATCGAAAAAATCACAGAGAGACTGAAGATAATCCGAAAACTCAGACAGAAAAAGGCATCAGAAATCCAGAGAAAGAAAGAGAGAAAACTCTGCGGAAGTTCTACACCGACCACCGCTACAAGGTGACAAAAGTCCCTTGGGGGGACACCCCCCCCCCCCCCCCCCCCCAAGGTCCTTGCCTTCTCCTTCTGCCTCCAATGGCTTAGACGTGGCTTTTCAGCCCGTCTACTTAGTTTTTTATTGGACATAGGACTTCCTTTTGGTCTTTGTCCTCTAAAAACCTGAGGTTATAGCCAAGCCAAGCGAATCAAGAGCATCCTCTGTTCTCATCTGCATGGATGATGGCGAAGTCCACATATGGCTTGCGACCGTCAATCTAAACGACTCCCCCACAATCTCCTGAGAAGTTAGATCCTCATTTTTCTTACTTTTCATTGTAGTTTGTATTTTTCAAAAAGAGACAAAAATCACAACTCTCGTCTTTCATTATTGATAAGAATTGTAAATCGGCTATAAACGCCAAAATCGGCTATAAACGCCAAAAATCGGCTATAAACGCCAAAATCGGCTATAAATGCCAAAAAAACCGCCTTTCACGGCAAATCAAGAAAAATGTCTCTTTTCTTAAATATATGTGCAATGGAAAACTTGGAAGAAGTTGATTTCCGTTTTACTTGCGAAGATCGATCTCCGGATCACCACTTGTAATTCCAAGTAAAATAGAAAATCTGGCACACCCACACAAAAAAATGTTGATGCACGCCTCGAGCCCCCGGTTACGAAAGGGTCGGACCCAAACGGACTCTCACGTCCGTTGACCTCGGTAGAACCGAGCGATTGAAGCATTGTCCATCACGGTCATAAACCTGTTCGTATTTGTAGGCCGGATAAACCAGTTCGAAATTCGGATATTACAGTGTCCGCACACATCGGTGATCAGCCGTCCAATTACAACTGCAGTGGTTCGAATATGACCCAATCAATATACATATATATACATATCATAGTAAAATAGACCTAATGATCTTGTAAAGCTCTGACACAGAAATCTAAATCAAAGTGAAGGGCTAGCTGCACAACAATCCACAATCGAATACCAATCAAATCATTCGAATAAACCTTTACAATATCTTAATCAAATGCCAAGCCACATCACGGTCCATATCCAATCAATATAGGGTATGCAGCTAATAGACCAACATCAATCTCAGTCTTGTATGCAAACCCGAAGGTCAAAAAAATAATCACAAGCCAATCCTAAGGTCAAATATAAGGTCTTGTACCCAAGAACCACAGAAATCTCTAAATAGATAAAAGATCAATACATTCCTTCTCAATCAATGGTGCATAGACCTAATTAAGGGTTTTCCAATAAAGATGGGTTGAGCTCGAATCCATTAGGATTTCCCTGAGGTTATACGAAGTACTAAACCTCACGTTAGTAAGATACCGTTTGCCCTGACGGTATTTACTCGGTCTAATGATCTAATTAATAGAGTCCAAAAATATAATTTTAACACATTGAAAATCAAATATATTATTTAATATTTAATTTGCAAATAATAATAAGAAACCACAATTTTAGAAAACTAATGGACCTTATCCAAAACATTTTCCACATCCATAATAAGCCAAAGGGTCTAAATTGAGTTTCTAAAACAATGAAGGTCGTTTTCCTAATTTCCATAAACTAAAAGGGCAAGGTGCACAATAAACAGAACTCCAACTTCTGTAGCATAGGTGATGGCCATCCTTTCCCATACACCCCCAGACCACCGAACTACCCATCCATCTTCCACCTACACCCGTTTTGCAACACAACATCTACAACAGCAACATGGTTTCTCTCCTGGAATATGGAGGCTGCTGAAATCGTGGGCTCCGCTGATCAAAACCAAGATCAGGTTCCATCATCATGGTCGCCCAGGCCCCCTCTTCAAGATCTATGGTCTCGATTGGTCATCAAGTTTCATCCCTTGGCCCCGCTATCAGATCTAATACGGAAACAATTTCGAAAGTGTCTCACGCCCCAACTGTGTAAACCCTCAGACGGTGAACCAAGAGGGGTCCACCTCACACAAGTCCACATCTCTAAGGTCGCCTCGCTGTGCCCGGCCCGATGAACGGACCAGATCTAAGATCATATCATCCAGTGGTTCCCACAATCAATACACACTAACAACTCTCATGGTTCTCTGTCCGGAGCTCTACTACGAATTTGGTCCGTACGGCTTGGTGGATTGGGTGAGTCAATAATGATAAATAAGAAAATCAATCCCAAATATTCCCAATCTCCGATCTCATCACAAAAACAATTAAGATCACAACATTATCATATGAAAAGGGCATTAAAGGGTTTTTACATGCATCAATACACAAATCAAGGAAGAACACAAGTATTAATTCTACAAATTATGGTTAAGTACTTGCCTGAGGTCCGCGGTTGATGGAGACGGTCTAGAATTTCTATTGCCAAAGCCCAAGGTGATATCCCAGAGAAAAGTTGGAAAAGAGAGAATTGTATGTGATAATAAAAGGGTGTGGTGTATAAATAGAGAATGAGAATAGGAGTTGTAATCTGACTTAAAGTCTAAAAATAATAGAGTTTGAGTTCTAAAAAAAATAAGAGTTTGGATTAGAAAAGAATTATACCCACTAAATTGGGCTCGGGTTAACTATGGGTCAAGACACCTATTCAACAAGCCTAACTCACCAAATCTAAGCCTTAACGTGGTCCCCACTTATACTAATCGCGTATTTAACTAAAATACAATCAATTACAAAATAATAATAAAATAAATAATTTATATAGATATTAAATAATCAAAAACGTGTGTGCACTATCAATGCAGTTTGGGTTAGCCTATCAATCTTACCAAAAGCAAACTCTTCCTTGGCAAATGCTCAGTCAGAAAGAAAAGGCAGATCTTGGACTTGACTAACATCCAGGAGTCCCCCCTCTCCTCCAAATATCTAGATGCCCCCCTCATCATTGGCTCGACGAAGAAGCACCATTTTAACCAGCTGATCGACAGGTTCCTGGCCAAGATTTCAGGCTGGAAATCTAGACTCCTCTCCTTTGCTGGCCACAGAATTCTCCTCGGGCATGTGCTGTGTAGCTTAGCAATTCACATTGCTCTGGTATTCCCTATTCCTAAGTCTCTGATAAAGCACTTGGAGCGCATGATGAAGAACTTCCTATGGTCGATCTGCTGAGCCTACCTGTTCTAGAAGACATTTCATTCATTGGTAGGTGGCGTATCTCCCTACTGAGGAAGGTGGGCTTGGCATCAGACGTCTCCAAGAGCAAAATGATGCTTCTTTCCTCGCACTTGGTTGGCAGAATGTCTCCTCTGACTCTCTTTGGGCGGCTTGGATGACTAATAGATATCATCACAAGTCTGCCATTTGGAGTTCTGCTACCCGTAAATCTGGATCCAGTATCTGGCATATGATTAGGAAGGTCGCCCATCTAATTCATTCTGGCAGTGGATGGATCATTGGCAACGGCAACCTGGTGGACATCTGGTAGGACAGTTGGGTGGAAGACCTCAGTTTTAGCATCCCTCTTTCCATCCTTCTCCTTCCCCTGCAACCAGAGACTCTGCTCCCTCAAGCTCAAGCTTGGCAATGTCTGGGAGATCCCAAAGGATATCCCTGCTAGCCTTGTTGACTTTCTGAGGCTGAAAGCGCAGGATTTAGTCCTTCAGCAAAACACTACTGACTCTCTCAGCTGGAAATCCCACCCTGGTCAAGATCTTTCTTTTAAAGAAGCCTGGGATCTTCTTCGTTCTAGAGGTGAGAAGATAACTTGGGCCCCTTTCATCTGGAATTCTCTGCTGCTTCCCAGAATCTCCTTCTTCGCTTGGAGACTCATGCACCGCAAGACTGCTACTAAGGATTGTATCCAAGCTGCTGGCATTAGCCTTGTAAACTGGTGCTGCCTCTGCAAGAACGACCTAGAAACTGTCATCCACCTCTTCTTTGCTTGCCCCTTTGCCACTGCTCTCTGGAATTGGACTTTTCTAATGGCTGGTGTTAGTATTGCAACTCCCCCTTCTCCTTCAAGTATCTGGAAGCAATTGTCTCTCAGGAGCGACAAGTTGGCGACTCGGGGTGCTTCATCAATTTTATTTACCTCCATTTTTGTAATCTGGAAATGAAGAAATGATCTCAGCTTCAGCAACTGCAGAGCCAATTAGACGAAGGCCAGAATTCTCCTGACAGAGCTCCTCTCCTCCTCTCTTAGAAAAGCTAGTTAAACCTTTTAAAGGTGTGCGGGATATTTCCTAAGGTGCCGAGATTACATTAGTTTCGACAATAATGCCGGCTAATCATGTCTCAACCTGCGCCACACGCATCACGGTAACAATACTGGGGCGCTATCCGACATCGGACACTCCCGACCCCAGTACCAAGTCCTAGCTTTGATCGTTCCTAACCTCGGCACAGTGCCTCCGCCTCGGTCACGCATCTCGGCAACAGAGCCAGCCTACTAGCCAAGGTGGGCACTGATAGCTGTACTTTCACAAGTACCCAACCACATCATGGGATGCGTGACAGGACAAGGGCAAGTGCAAGTGGGTCTGACAAAGCCATCTTAGCCGTCCATCACCCCTGACCGAACGGCATCCAGTGGCTACGTCCCACCAGGGTATGGCTCTAGGCCAGGCCCGATGGGACTAGGCCCAAAAGTCAAGTAGGGTAAGGCCCAATTAGACCAGCATTTAATGCAAGATGGGCTGATCGGGCTGCCATTTAATGTATAATGGGCTAACGTCACTGCATTCATCATGAATCCCACCATGCAAGACAACTTTTTCTCCTATAAATAGAGGAGTCCTCTCCATCCTTGGTAACACACAATCATACACTCAGAGCTGTTACTCTGTCTCTCTTCTTCCTCATCTCCATCCTACTATTGAGTTCTCACACCGACTTAGACATCAGAGAGCCTTGTGCTGCCCACAGCCTGGGTCTTTGACTGTCTCTCTTCTCCTTCTTATTCAGGTTCTCAGGCATTCCAATCTTCATCAGAGCATCCTAACGAGGTCATAATCCTTATTACCAAGTCCGTAATATTTAGGCACTCACAATAGGCGCCGTCCGTGGGGAAACGATTCAAACATCTTTCCTTGCACCATGCCTCTGAGAGCCAAGAAAGGTGGGAAATCCTCAAAAGCTCCGCTTTTGTTGCCCGCGCCTATCCACAACCAAAGGAGATTTGAAGATGTGGGAAGCGTTCGCACCATTTCAGGTTCACCTTCTAAGGAGGTGACAGCACCTCCCATGCGAATAAACCATCCATTGGAGCATCAGCATGAACCGGGCTGCTCTCAGCAGGATTTTCCTTTTCAAGGGCTTCCCCGAAAGGATAAAGGCCCGATGGTGGATGGACCACATCAATCCAACCACCAAGCTGATGGCAACGATGGTGGAAACCCGTACCTCGAGGAGATCACTGCCCAAAACCTTGCTCTCCAAGAGAATGACCAGTTGATTCTTCAACTTCAGGAGCAGCTCTAGAAGAGGGCAGGCGCCACAACGCCGCCTTCCAAACAAAGACGAGCTCCCTCAAGCAAGCAGGATTTGAGGGACACCCTAAATAAAAAAAGGCACGACCGAGCTCAAGACGAGGGCTCAAGCAACAGCCACTCCAAGAGAAGGCCGAGTCAAGTGCCAGAAGACAGAGATGACCTTAAAGAATGGCTCGACCAGCACACTACAACAATTTTCACTTTTACCGGCGCTTTGGTCACTAAAACGCCGGGAAAAACCTTTCCCGGCGTTTTCTCTTGCGCCGGTAATTCGCCGGCAATAATATGCCAGCAATACCCTTTCCTGGCGAAATAAGGTGGCGCTGGGAAAAAGTTGTTCATTGCCGGCGTTATTTTTCGCCGGAAAAAGTAGTTTTTTTTTAAAAATAAATTTTAGAAAAACTTTTGCCGGCGTTTTTTTGCGTCGGGAAAAATAGTTTTTTTTTTCAAAAATAAATTTTAGAAAACTTTTGCCGGTGTTTTTTTTGCGCCGGCAAAACATTTATATAATTTTTTAAAATGTTTTGCCGGCGCTTTTTTTTTTGCTCCGGCAAAATATTTATATTTTATAATTTTTTTTTATTTTAATTTCTTTCAAATTAGGCCTTGTGTGTACATCAGCCCAAAAATCACAACAATCACATGATCTAACCATTTGTTTCACAGACATGTGAAAAAAGTAAATCACCATCTGGAACAAGTCAAAATAACTCACTTCAAACTCAAATGAGCAAGACTTCACAAAACACATCAATTAGACAATCCACACCAGTTGCAAAAGATATAAAATATCTCAAAGAAAGAAATCAACCAACCATTATTTTCTGAAAATTTCTTCCACGCGAATGAAAATTACTGCACTTGTCCAATTGAAGTGAGTTAAAGGTCTGTAGTTGTAGAATCCTCCCTGATACATAAATAGTGTACAACACCATAGTTTTTCTAATCATTGTATAACAAAGAGCTGCCAATGTGGCAAAAACTGAAAAACATATAACAAGAATATGAACAAAAATCATAATTGTTGTTATCAGATGTACCCCATAAGAATTATTATGACAAAACCACTGGATATCTCTCACCACCTTGGATTGAAAAAAAAATGGAATAAATAGCTGACCTTCTGTGTGTCAAACATTCAAACCCCATTTCAATTAGAGCAGCAACTCCGCAATCTATATGGCATTAAGAGCAGCTCCCTTGCGAATCTGGTCACCACAGACGAATATATCCAACCTGCTCCAAAGCCTTCCTTTTCAGTACAATGCCATTTGGAAATTGAATGATTGTTAAAAAAATCAGTTGCAACTTTGGCCTATATCAAGAATGGAATTACATGATCAACTAAGTAGTCCATTGCTCTAGAACTCTAATGAAGACTTGCAACTTAGGTCTCATCAAGAATGTAATTACATGATCAACTAGTTCACTGCTCTAGGACTGTAATGATCTTATTAATTTGTCTTGTCAAAACAATACTATATTCTAGTGTTCAAACAACTTAGTGTCATGATCTTACATGAAACATGCTACCATAATCAAGACAGAGAGATTATTTTGGCCTTTTTTGCATCAAGTTCACTGTTATGGTGCAATAGAACTGAAATGTAAACATTGCAGCACAACAAGGAGTCAGAGAGGTTTAAATCAAAGCTGTTGCATTGTTCCATCAGCCACATAGAGCTATGAGAATGACAAAGATAGAAAAGAGGACACATAATTGTAATGATTAAAAAACGGAAATATTTTAAAAACAAGGAGAAGATCAAATCAGATTGTGTGTGTGTGTGTGTGTGAGAGAGAGAGAGAGAGAGAGAGAGAGAGAGAGAGAGGTTTCAAAAGTTACTTGGAACATTTATCCCACTGCAAAAGCTTCTTGTATTTGTCAGTATTTTCTGATATTGTTAAAATTGACATAAAAAAAAGAAGAAGATTCAAATGTGTATCAAAATACTAAATTGAATATGAAAAGAGAAGGCAAAATATGTCTGCCTGTGACTTCATGTGGTACTTCCCTGAATGCAATACCAATCTTGCCACTACATTAATATAATTGGCAAACAAGCAACTAAACATATTACAAACACAGACCATGTTAATGTGCTCTAAAATGAGTAAGAAGATCTCACAAGCAACCTCTGTCCCACAATCAGGCCCCTCTCCATGCAAATAGATCAGCCACCAATTGTTTTTCAATTACCCATCAGAGTGCGACACTGGAGATGTGACAAAGTGGCCATCCTTATAAGAGTGAACAAACTGCTGCGGCAATGCATGTTCTCGGATCCCTGAAACATTTTGCGAGTAACCTTCCATCAGTAAAAAACTTGACAATAGAAATTAATCAGATATTTCAGAACTTCATGTGAATAAGGAATCACAAGCTGGCATGAATGAGATAAATGGCCTTGGCAAAGCTCACATATGGATACATAATAACAACAGTCAAATGAAACTTCTACATAGTGGCTATCAAAGGCACATTGTTTGCATTTCAATTATTGGTAGATGCATCTCAATAGGTGGTTGATTCTTTTGTAGGTTCCCGATGCTACTCCATATTTGTCAATATCATGCTTTGAGCACTAACTTGTAGTGAGTCACATGGCTAATCTGCTCATGTTCATACTGTCTTTCATATTTAGAAAATTTTGGCATTTTAGTCAAATGAGAAATAATGATAAATGTGCTGGCATATGAATCAAGGGATGAAGTGAATGTAAAACTTCAAAGAAGGCCGGGAAGGCTTTTAAATCTTGATGCATAGTGCAAAAAGCATAGTGCAAGAAAGCTTGGATATCACTTTGATAATAATCCGCATCTTCTACCAAAGAAAAAAAAATCTAATAATCCACATTATCACATTTGGGCAACCAGCAAACTCACTTCAATAATTACCACATCCACTGATGCATCAAGTTATTTATCACCATCATGTTCATACTCTTTCCATCCCAAGTTCTTTATCACCAACATGCATACGATTGGGACGGAAAGCAATGTTGTTGAATCATGTGAGTTGAGTCATGTTCCCTGCCAATGTTCACCGATGATGAACAAGATTTCATAAGTTTAAAACATGGAACTAAATATTCTACTTTTTCCACCATAACCACGCTAAGAAGACCAACTTTATGTTATAAGAGAGGTTTTATGATGAAATTGGAAGGCTGCACATGTTTCAATCTCACCAGATCCATTTGAGAAAAATCACCAATGAGAAGAAAAACAAAGGAACAAACTATGGAAACGATGGAACAAAATCAAAGGCAAAATCAGATAGTCTAGAAGAATTATTGTTGGCAGTTGGCGAGTTAGGGGTCTGATCAAGTTTGGATTCATTTAGCATGAAACTAAATGATTAGTATGTGTCATTTCCTACAATCTAACCATGAACAAAACAACATGAACAGTGAGATTCTAAAGCAGGGGATGATAAATCTCCTTCATTTTCACTTACTTTTTCTTCCTCTAGCGTTCCAAATCTAACACAACACAACAGTTAGAGAAAATGCAAGAGAAGGTAGAATTCCAAGGCAGGGAAATCACATTTTCACAAATTTCTACAGAACATTTCAAGATTCATGCAGAATCTAATGCTAAATGACAACAAAATGGAAAAATCACAATAAACATGATGATCTTAGAAGATGAAGAGGAAATCAGGGGGAAATGCTGGGATTCTAGGGCAAAGAAAGCTTCTAATACCTCAACCTACACGATCTTCAAGAGGCAAATTTATATTCTAATAACTCATCTTAATAAGTCGCATTAAACCTACATTAAAACAGTATAAGTCCATAAAAAGAAAGCAAAGTAAGAGGGAAAAAATAAAGCATGTATTCTTCTGGAGTTACCTACTTATATTTCTTGTAGATTTGTTTGGTTACCATGTTCTTGGATTCATCATTAATCGACATGGCATTGCACATCTGAGCCCGGTACTCATCATAATGAGGCTCCCATTTCTTCAAACAAGCGGCTGAAACTTCTTCAATTTAATGAGGCTATCAATGTATTTAATCAGATCCAAGCTCTCCCCTTTAATTTCATTATTGTGTTCCATTGAAGGCACCTGTAAAACATCAAATTTCATAAGTTTTTCTTGTCTGTATGATCTTGTAATTGGCCAAAAATCAGTGGCAGGTGAATTTTGATCACTTGATGTGTTACATTTTCTAGTGTAATTGCATTAAAATGTCAAATTTTAAAAGTTCTTCTCTTTTGTGTAATCACTCGCAATCAGTGGCACATAAGTCGTGATCACTTGATCTGATTCATTTCCGGATGTAATTGATCTCAAGTGTATTCTAAGAAAATTCAGATCTTTGAGTTTTATTGCTTGAAACAAAATCAATTTGAATTACATAAAAAGGTCCAAATCTTTGGCTGAAGAGCCATAGTATGAAACGCTTCCATTACATTTTAGCTTAATTGTCAGAAACCAAGTCTAAAACACAAACAAACAAACCAGATAGAACAAAAAGCATGACAGATTCAGAAAGAAGGAAAGAAGCACCTTATTTGGAGGCTGATTATTGAAACTAATTCTTTGAATTCCATTTCTTGGGTGTTGACAGCTGAGTTCCCGTGGAGGTTTCAATTTTACTTCAATGATTTTTTTTATCTCGTCTTCTATCCATGTGAGATTTCAGCATGTTCAGTGTTTGGCGGACTCTTTGGCAAAACAAGGGGTGGATAGATCTTCAACTTTGGTGGCTGCCTTTTATTTTTTTGTGGTTGTTTTTTATTTCGTATAATCCTTTTATACCCCTTTTTTTGTTCTCATTGTTTTTCTTCTCTAATACAATTTTTAGTTATTGATAATAAAAACTAAGTTGATGAGTCCAAAAAAAGAACTATATCACAAAATATTTAACAAAGAAAAGTCATACTTATAGAAAAACAAAACTTGAAATCTTCAGAGTTGATCATTGATTCACTATGTAGGGTTACACAATCTGATAATACAAGGCAAAGGAATCTTGAGGTACTGTTGCTTCTGGCAAATATGCCTCAAATACTATGTTGATGTAGCATGATAAATCATGTTGAAGCAAATTGAAGATTGAAGATGCATATTTCTAACTAATAAAGTTCAATATAAAAAAAAAAATTAAAACTCAGAGCATGCCATTGTTTAAACAAAAAATACTTACGGGCGAATGACATATTTTGTTTTCCCTTCAGCATCTTCTCCTAATGGGGCCCTGCAATCAGCATGACTTCAGGAGAAACGTGACAAGAATACACAGTGTAGAAGCTATGATCCCCAAACACAGAATGTATATGGTAAGGACAGTAAGGACATGTCATGGATATGATAGGGACTTGGATTTTACACAAAGTGAAATATGAATATGACATGACATGGTACGCTGCCTATTATGAAGTTCCAGGTATCATAGCGCAGAGGTATGCAAAGCAAGGAAATACACTAGGGACTTTGCTCTAGTTTGCTTCTTAATTCTGATAATGGAAATACTTAAGAAATTGCCAAAAAATCCTGACATTCGAGAGGAAAAATTGGGTGGAGAATACCTTGTAATGATACATGAAGCAATATCAAGGCCTAACTTGGCAGTAGGATTAAATGAAAATCTATCATTTTGTGAATGATCCAGAAAATAAAGTTAGAAAATTTGGCAATTTAAGATGATGTAAACAAATGAATTAATAGCAAATAAGCCAAAAGAAACAAATTCATGCACTATAAGCTGGCAATTTTTTTTCTAGATTTATGGAATAAAAGATTTTAAAGAACCTTGTAAAGCCACCACTAGATCATTAAAATTTAAACATCATGCATTAAGAGAATTGACTAATATCTGTCATGCATCTACATGCTGTTCTCTGAATGAAGAAGATTTTCCTCATAACCTTAGTGCACAATACCAAAAATATTCAAAGACACACACCAGCTAGATCAATGTTTTTCCTTTTGTACAAAGCATATGTTGAACACTGATGGAGCAGCCCAAAGATTCGTAGCAAAAGGCATCATCACTCAAGCATAGAATAGTGTGGTTTTTGAAGACACAGCGGTTGTTTTATTTCATCACGCTTTTGCACCAACAGCACCATAGTCAGATAAACATCCACAAAATGTCAACAAATTGATTAATTTTCCAATGGAAGGTCGTATGTAATCCCAATGGGAGTCCAGTGATAGAAATTAAGTATTAATTCACCATTTGACTTCCCATTAGGCATCACCAATTCACCATATTGGGCTAAATCAAGAATGGGATCAAGCTGTTCAGAATGATAGATGATGCTCATGACATTCTTATATGCATGTGTCAACAATATACAAACAATAACCCTCCACTCCCTCCCTCCATAACTGATTTATAACATGACTTGACTTGAGCCCACAACCTCAAGGTTGCAATATCGTGCACCTTTCACATGTAAAACCCACAATATGTATTGTGGCTCAGTCAGTAATTGAGTATGCAAATCTTCCACCAACTAAATTAAGTTATTAATTTTGGTCCGCTCAGTCAGTTATGGAGTATGCAAATCTTCCACCAACTAAATTAAGTTATTAATTTTGTTCCGCACAGGCATCTTTTGCCCATGTAAAGTGTAGCGCTAATGAGGAAGCAGATCTTTTGGCAGAACAGAAAGTCATGTGCCATCATTTGGTTTTTCCAAATGAGCCTATGAAAGAACCTTGATTAATTGGAATGACCGTCCTTCCTTTGCACATGTTATCTTCTTGCATGAGTGGGGGTGGGGGTTGGGCAGCTACTAACGTACTTGTCAGTATAGATCTCTTACGCTGTAGCACAACTATTTACATCAATGAAAGTTACCATTCAAAAGAAAAGGCAAAAAATAAATAAACTTTAATAATTCAGGTCATCGAGGCTACCATCTCATAGCCTTTTACAACCAAAACATACATGAATAAAAATTAAAATGTAGGAAAAAAGGATTACCTAAATAGCTGACTGTTATGGCTAACCCGTGCAGTATCTTGCAGCTTAAATTCAACCCACTTTTCTGGGTTGAGAGCTGAAAAAGAACCAAAAACACCAGAGCCTTTATAAAATGAAAGGAAAGAAAATAATAGTGACCACAAACTATATGATTTCCAACTCATACTATGAATCGGTAGTCATGTAAATGGAAATGGTTCCTCTAAAGTCTGACAATTGAAGTCAAACGATATGTAATTACGCTATCTCGTTGAAAATTCAAGGAACTACATGGTGAAATTAAATCCACAAATAATAGTGATGGAAGCTGAAGAAAAGAACAAAAACAAAAACAAAACAAAAAAACGAGGGGGAAAAACAGTTTATGAATGGGATAGAATAGTTTTAAAGAGTTAAGTAGCAATAGCCAATAACAAAGATGGAAAAGATCATTATCAAAGAGAAAGGACTTCGGGTCACTGGAGGCAAGTCAAAGCTTTCTCATAAAAAGCCAGGTAGGATGATAATACCGATACTGATGGTTCGCTTGCGAAAGAAGGATACTAGATTTTTGGATTTGCCAAATACAGAACTTAAGGGCATACTTACCTACTTTTTCACCCACTTGTTCACTTTGTTGGTCCAGATGTGCCTGTACATTGAATTGCAAATTGGCAGATAAAGATTTTAGTCCACAAGACAAGAAGTGTAATGGAGAGCTGCTAAGTGCATATGCATGAACAAGGCTCCAGATGCCACCATATGTGTGGAACTGGCATCCTTGCTTTTATTTAATTTAATAAATGTATGCACAGATGATCAATCCCAACAACTGGGGGAGTCCACTTATGAGCTGGTCTCATGCGTACCATAGGAAATTACAGAAAAATCACACTAACACATTACTTAGAACTGTATGCCTTGCCTAATCAATAAGTTTCACTTATAGCCATTCCATTCCCATTGCCCAAACTAAACCAATACTTCTTGGGAGAAAATGTGCAAAAGATGGAACATCTTCCAAGAGGCCCCCAATGGGAGAACGGCTAACCCTTTGATCTATGATGTAGTTCCAAGAGATTACACTTTCCATGATCAATTCATCATCAAATCAGCCTCATTGTCAAGATTTCATCACATCTGTTGCATGGTCCATCCACATTGTCCAATTGTGGATGTCTGTGTCCACCATCACTAGATATATGTTATTAGGTGATGTGTTTGTGTTGAGTATTCACAAAAGCTAGTTGCTTGGCATGATTAAGAGAGAGACAATAAATAACAAAAGAACAGCAAAAATATCTAGAATAGGTCCACATTCATATAATTGATAACATAAACTATGGTAGCCAGGATCTTCCATTTCTGAGATTTCATTTTTTAGCGGCATGGTCCAACACCCTGAGCCTCATCAGATCAATGATCTAGATCACCCAAGGAGAGTACAGATCCTTTCCTGAGGATCATATCGTACTTCCTAAACCCATTTTCATTACTCCCGAAACCAATTTCATTCAAATTAATCATAACATTGACTAAAATCAGATCATGGGAAAAATCAAAGCTAAAATAATAAACTATAAATGAAGCCACAAAGTTAAAACAGACCCATTATTTCCTAACATCTGAATTTCATACCCAAATTCCCAAAACATCAAATTCATTAGGCAAGTTGCATTTCAGCTACAACCCATAATAACAACAGAGATGCCAGACAGACCCAAATCAACCCATTTCATCTTAAGACAAAAAAACCGATTTCTACTTAGAGACCCAAGTGAGAAATGGTGCTAGGAATTACAATTTCGGGAGAAGACAAGTAGTAGCAATATGTAATTCCACTGGAAATGGCAGCGATTGCTCCCAGAGGAAACCGATTGTGGAAATTGGACTTGGGGTGTTGTCTAAAGGCATTGCCAAAAGCGAGAGGAACAGCTCTTGCAAGTCTTCTGAAACGGAATCAGAATCTGATCCAATGGCTCCCCTTTATCAATCGCATCCCTAGTGTACCTTTGGATATAACGTAGAGATTCATCCAACAAAATTGCGAAATTAATGCAACAAAGCTATCAGTTATGCTCATGAACATATCTATACACATACATCGCAGAAAGGGAATGAAGAGTAAAAAGAAGTCAGTAGGCAAAAACCTCCAGAACTTCTCTGCGAATCTGAAGAGTGGCGAGAAATGGCTGCTTCGAGATGTCTGGGGCGAGAATCGAGCAAAGGATTCATCACTCGACCGAGAGGAGTTGAGACACCGTCGGATTTCCATATGTGTTTTTCCATTTTTGCTAGGGTTCGGTTTGTCGCGATGGAGAATTCCAGACTTAGGGCTCTGGAACAAGTTTTTGACTTTAGGGGAAAATGAAGAAGAAATAAAAAAGAGATGGGGTTCGGTGATGGATAGATGGCCTTTAGGGGATGGGGTTCGGTGATTGATGGATAGATGGCCTTTAGGGGACGGGGTTCGGTGATTGATGGATAGATGGCCTTTAGGGGATGCCGCTGCGAGGAAGATGGAGAGGGCGAGTGATGGTTGCTGCCGCTGCGAGGAAAATGGAGAGGAGAAGATCGATGATGGGAGGGTCGAGATGGGTCTGGCGATGGAGCAGAGAGAACCTGCTGAAGGGGGGTGGGCGCTGCCTGAGAGAGAGAATCCGGGAAGAGGAAGAGAGGGATGGGAGAGAGCGAGAGAGGGATGGGGATGAGCGATCGAGGGAGAGAGCGTGAGAGGGACGAGGGAATCGAAATAAAATGGGACATTAATATTAGAGGGGGGGAAATAAAATGTAGGCGCGAAAGAAAAAGGGCGTTTGGCGGGCGATAGTATGTAACCTTTGACGGCGAAAAATAAGAACGCCGAGAAAACTGGGAAATTTACTGGCGAAATCAAAAAACACAGGAAAACTAGATATTTGCCGGCGAAAATTAAAAAAATGCCGGGAAAAATACTACATTTGCCGGCGAATAAGTTCGGCCGGCAAAATTGTACTATTCCCGGCGCAAAATCATTTTTCAATGGGAAAAATTATGCTTTTCCCGGCGTTTTCTTATTACGCCGGGGAAAAACGCCGGGAAATGTGTAGATTCTTGTAGTGGCATGTCATGCTGACGCTCCAGCGTAACATGGAGGTGATCGTTTTTCCCCGGACTCGATTAGACACTTACGATTCCGAGGACCTCAGTGCGTCTCCATTTTCTCGGGAAATCAGGGGCTTCGCTCTCCCTGAGAAGTTCAGCGTCCCGAGGTTGGTCCTCTACGACGGAGCCTCGGACCCGGCAGTGCATCTATGACATTTTACTTTGAGAATGTCGATTTGGGGAGAAATCGGTCACCTGAGCTGTAGAGTCTTTTTTTTCCAGCTTGGGAGACCTCCCCCTAAAATGGTTCTACGCACTGCCAGAGGGGTTAGTTTCGAGCTGGCGGCAGCTCGGGAGCTCTTTCTTGGAGAAGTTCCAGGCACATAGAACCATCCCAAAGATAGATGCCGACATCATGGCCCTCTGAATGAGGCAGAACGAGAATATCACTCAGTTCGCCAAAAGGTTCTGAACGATCTACAGTAAGGTTGAGAACGCCACGGAGGAGGTAGCGGTCACATCCTTCCAACAAGCTCTGTTACCAGGCAGCGAGCTCCGGAAATACTTGGTCTGGAATCCTATAGCTTCGACAAAAGTGCTGATGGACAGGGTCAAGCGGTTCATTGAGCAAGAAGAAGACGACGCCCGAGCTAAGGAGAATTTCGGCTTCTGGCGCGAAGATCAGACATCCAACAAGAAAGAGAAAAAGTCGTATTGGCCAGAAGGAGCAAACCGAAACCAGGCTCCCACGAGGTCGGCTTGTAGTGTCGTTCCCCAGCTCGGGAGGTGGTAAGAAATTCAAGCCTGCTCACCGAGCCAGAGGAGGGGAACCAGCTGCCACCGCCTTCCAGGCTGTCAACACTATCTTCAAGGAACCGATCTGTAGACTCCTGTGATGCCCCGGAGTCCCACATCGACTATAGAGAGCAAAGTGATTGGGATTATAAGTAGAGCTTACACCCTTACCTTGCATGAGGCCTTTTGATTGGTTGAGGCCCATCAGAAATTTAACCGTGAGGCCTGTGGGCCAATGCAGACAATATCATGCATAGGTATAGGGTGGGGCATTACAAATGGTATCAAAGCCGACTCTCGACTATTTCGAGTGTAGGTACCCTGCCGTGGTCTGGTGCAAGTGGGCGGGTTTCCATATGGGTGGGCCAAGAGGGCTGGCAGGCTACTGCACAGGGACGTGCAGCCTTAAGGGGGGGTGGAATGTGATGCCCCGGAGTCCCACATCGACTATAGAGGAGAAAGTGATTGGGATTATATGTAAAGCTTACACCCTTACCTTGCATGAGGCCTTTTGATGGGTTGAGGCCCATCAGAAATAAAACCGTGAGGCCTGTGGGCCAAAGCGGACATTATCATGTATAGGTATAGGGTGGGGCATTACAACTCCTTAACAAGATCAAGGCGCAGCCATACTTCAGCTGGACACAACCCATACGAGGTGACCTTACCAACCATGACCAAAGTAAGTTCTGTACTTACCATAAATAGAATGGGCACAGAACCGAGAACTGTATGTCCCTCAAGTCACATCTTGAAAAGCTCGTCAAGGACGGGCACTTGAAGGAATACATCAAGGAGGGGGCAAATGTGAACAACAGCCGAACTCAGCGCCAAGATGATAAAAGTCAAGAGAGCGATGAGTCGAAGAAGATCATTAACGTCATTCACCTGGCTCCCGCCCCTAAGGGGAGTAACTAGGCCCGTGCCGAGGCCAGGGGGGCTTCACACGGCAAACAGGTGATGACGACCAAGCTTTGACCGGCTTCCAAAAAAGCTCGGAAGGAGGCACCTAAGATCTGGTTCTTAGAGAAGACCCTGGAGGACGTCCAGCTCCCCCAAACTGATCCGCTGATCGTCACTCTAAAGCTAAAGAATTTCCAAGTACAGAGGATCCTGGTCGACCCCGTCAGCTCATCCGAAATCCTTTACTTTGACTGCTTCAAGAGAATGGGTCTCAGAGAAGAAGATTTGCAAAGGTGCGAACTCCACTGGTAGGTTTCAGCGCCAAGCCTATGCATCCCAAGGGAAAGGTCTCCCTCAGAGTTCAAGTGGCAGGTGCCTGCAAGACGGCCGACTTCCTTATGGTGGACGCACCATCCCCCAATAATGCAATAATGGGGAGGACCTGGCTGCACGACATGGAAGTAATCCCTTCCACTCACCACCAAAAGCTCAAGTTCCCATTGGAAAACAAGGACGGATGAACAGAGGTGGTCACGGTGAAGGGCGACCAGCAGATGGCCAAGCAATGTCTGATGGCCGTGGTGCCTGGCAAAGAGGAGCCGAAGCGAGTGCACATGGCCAAGCTGGAAGCAGAGCTAGACAAGGTCGGCCGGGACCCCGAACAAAAGAGCGTCGTAGACTTGACCGAAATAAGGATCAACCCTAACGATCCTGTGAGAAATTTCTTGCTCGGGAGCCAACTTGCCGAGCCAGAAAGGGCCGAGCTTCTTGACCTTTTGTTACAAAACAAGGAAGTCTTCACCTGAACTCCCTACGAGATGCTAGGCATCGATCCCGAGGTCTTGTGCCATAAGCTAAATGTGGATCCCAAGTACAAACCTGTAGCCCAGAAGGCTCGCAGAACCGGGGTGCCGCAGGCCGAAGCCGTGACCGAAGAGGTCGAAAAGCTACTGGAGGCCAGAGCAATTAGAGAAGTCCAATACCCGGACTGGTTAGTAAACACAGTGGTAGTCAAGAAGAAGACTAAAAAATGGAGTGTCTGCGTCGACTTCACCGACCTCAACAAGGCATGTCCCAAAGACAGCTTCCCATTGCCAAAGATCAACCAGATGATCGACGCCACTGCCGACCATGATAGAATGAGTTTCCTCGATGCCTATCGAAGTTACCATCAGATATCGATGTACGGGCCTGATGAAGTGAAGACTGCGTTTATAACTCCCAGAGGCACCTACTGCTACAAAGTGATGCCCTTTGGGTTGAAAAATGCAGGAGCGACCTACTAGAGGTTGGTCACAAGAATGTTCCAGGCCCTACTCGGCAAAATGGTAGAAGTCTACATTGATGACATGGTCGTCAAGTTTGAAAGGTCACAGGACCACTTGGAGGACCTGCGTCAGCTGTTTGACATCCTCAAGAGATTCCGACTCAAGCTGAACGCCTCTAAATGTGCATTTGGAATCAACTCCGGCAAATTCCTTGGAAGCTTGGTCACTAGAAGAGGGATCGAAGCCAATCCATATCAGATCTCAGCGATCCTAGGAATGTAGAGTCAAGCGACGGTGAAGCAGGTCCAGAAGCTCACCGGCATGACTGCCGCGCTCAACCACTTCATCAGCCAATCTTCAGACAAATGCAGACCTTTCTTTCAGCTCCTGCGGAAAAATCTAAAGTGTCAATGGACTCCAGAGTGCGACCAAGCCCTGCAGGAGCTGAAAGGCTTATTTAACCTCCCCCTGCTTTCGACTCCAACACGGGGGGAGGTGCTTTATTTATACCTGGCGGTCTCGGATCATGCAGTGAGCTCGGTCCTCGTCGGAGAGGAAGACAAGCAACCGAAGCCTATCTACTACACGAGCAAGGTTCTTCTTGATGCCGAGACCAGATACCTTCCAATGGAAAAACTTACTTAGGCACTCGTCATTGCTTCTCTCAAACTCTCCCACTACTTCCAAACATACACCATAGTGGTCGTGACAGAGCATTAACCTAAGTCCCTTTTCAAAAGGCAGACTTATCGGGAAGGATATCAAAATGGGCTGTCGAACTGGGCAGTATGATATCCAATATCAACCCAGAATAGCGATCAAAGCCCAAGTTTTAGTTGACTTCATCGTGGAGCTCATCTCTCCTAGTTCGGCACCAAGCCACCTCGACACTGAACTGGGGGGCAAAAGGAGTGAGCACGAAGTTGCCGAGACCAGCACCAAAAAAGAGCGATCTTGGAAGCAGCTCCTCGAGTTAGCCTGGAAGGTCTTCGTCGATGGATCCTCAACCTCGAAGAGCACTGGCGCCGGCGTAGTACTCCAATCTCCGGAAGGACTAGTCATCGAGCAAGCCCTGACGCTTGATTTCAAAGCATCCAACAACGAAGCGGAATATGAAGCACTGCTTGAAAGACTCAACAGTGCTAAAATCCTGGGGCACAGCAGTTAGTGGTGTTTAGTGACTCACAGCTGGTGACGAGCCAGCTAAGCGGAGACTACCAAGCTCGCGACGAAAGGATGACAGCCTATCTAACTCTTGCGAAAAAGCTCCTCGATCAGTTCGAAAAAGTTAAAGTCAAGCAAGTCGGCAGAGAGTCCAGTTCCCATGCTGATGCTCTCGCCAGCCTAGCCTCCACCGTTGAAGCCGGGAGAAAAAGAATCGTGGAAGTAGGATCATTGGAAAAGCCAAGCATAGAACTTCACCCACCTCGGCAAATCTTATGTGTTGATCTCGGTCCGAGCTGGATGGACCCAATCATTTCATACCTCAAAGACGACCGACTTCCCGAAGACAAGAACAAAGCTCACAAGGTCAGGCTGAAAGTAGCCCGATTTTGGTTGGGCCCAGAAGGTAAGCTCTACAGGAAGTCCTTCACCGGCCCATACCTTCAATGCGTTCATCCAAGCCCGGTAGAAGACTTTTTCTATGAAATTCATAAAGGCATCTGCAGCAGCCACGTTGGAGGACGATCACTAGCATATCGGGCTACTAGTGGCCATACATGCAGAAAGACGCCCAGCTGTACGCCAGGAAGTGCGAAAAGTGCCAGAAGTTCTCACACTCCCTCCACCAGCCCGCACAAGACTTGAGCCCACCCTCCAGTCCGTGGCGCTTCGCCTAATGGGGACTAGACATTGTGGGACCTCTCCACCGAGCTCCAGGGAATAAGAGGTGGCTAATAGTAGCCACCAACTATTTCACCAAATGAGTAGAAGCAAAACCACTGTTTTCCATCACCGAGCATGACTGCCGCAACGACAATATCAGCTTCGGGTCGCTGTACCCCTCTAGCTGAGCCATATCCTGGGGCAGGGCGCAAGTTCGCCGGAGCGCCTCTAGAATGAGGGGATCGACCTTTCGGAGGACGCGATCTTCCCTCGTCATCGATCTTCCTGGTTCGAGCAAGAAGCTCGCTTCCAAGGACTTGGCCCTGTAGATGGCGACGCAGTAGCCGAGCGGGAACCCCGCTCGATCCTAGACCTTTTCTTCGACCGACCTTTTTTTCGCCTGGCCTCGGCTGGGGGCGACCGAGCCTCCGGTCTTGTAGGTTGGACGGGGATCGGCTCGTAGACAGTAGCCTAGACTACGACAATGGGAGAAACCATCGAAGACCCGGGGGCAGGGATCTCGACGACATCCGGATTCGAAGACACTGGGAGGTTTGAGTATCGACAGCACCAAACACTAGAGTCTCAATGTCCTGAAATGACAAACGCCTAGCGCGCCGCATCTCCAAGCTCGGCGAAGGAGACCGAATTGCCTGACGCGGCCTCTTCCTCCTTAAAGGGGTCTCATGTAACCCCGGCTCGGATGTAGAAGCCTCGGCGCCGGATACTGCCCTACGATCGACGTCAACTGCAACCCGTGAGGGCTCTTCCCTTTCAGCCGTTGTTCTGAAAGCAACATGTTCTCTTCCGATCTCAGGCTCGACTCTTTCCGGGCTTCCTTCTTGGATCGGCTCAGTTGTCCCCCTGATGTAGCCTCGGTACCTCGGCTTGTACCCCAGGAGCGACCAAGCCCCTCTACCCTCGTGACCGTCATACTTTTTGACTTTCCATAGCCAAACCTCATTCCTCTTCCAAATGTGCTGAGCAGCCTGTCTCCTCTCCATAGCAGCTACACAACAAAGAAAAACATCAGTTCGGCAAGACAAAAAGGAAAAAGGCATATGGAAAAAAAAAAGAGACGGTATTTACTTGGAGCAGTCCCGAAGTGGCGGGGAATCCTGTAAGCTCTTTTCGTTTTGGTCACGTCGAACTCCTAGTTACCTGAGACGTATAGGAGATCGCCCCCAACGTACTTATTCGAGTCTTCTAGGTACCGGACAAAGCCTTCTCAGTACGGCTTAGCTCGGAGATAATAAGAATCTCCGAACTTACATAAGTCATAGACATCCTTGATGTCGTGGACGCCGCCTTTATGATTTTAAAGACATTGGGCATCACCTGGCAAGGGCAAAGCAACCACTTGCTAAGACAAATCCTCAGGAGAGGGTGAAGGGGGAAACGAACTCCGCCGTCAATCACAGCCACTATTGGAAAAGGCATCCAACCGTCTAAAAAATCACAGTGGATGTAGCCAATGGGATTGACCTGCCTGACATTGACATCGATGGGGATTTTATACACTATCTTGAATCACTCAATCGCCGCTGCATTCTCTAACCAGTGGCTATAAATGCCCATTTCTACTGGGATAGAGACTAGAAGAAGAAGAACCCCTAAAGAAAACCCTAAACCGCAGAAACAAGCAGAGGTGGAAGAACTTACGAAGACAAGGAGCGAAAACGAGATTCGAACCGGCAGAGGCTTAATATCGGCAGCAGTTCTCTTCAGGCGAACTCTCTCCTACAGAACTCTCTTCTTTTCCAGCGAAAGGCAGAAATGGGGAAGAAGGGAACCCTAACCTCCCATATTTATAAAGGGAGAAAAGGCGCCCTTATCAAAATCTTCATGACGCACATGTCGGACGACCACTTGGGCACCGTACACGTTACTTCAATCACTAGACGCGTCCCTGATAAGCGGCGCACGTCTCTTTGAAGTGATTGGGCAACCAACCAGATGATGAGAGTAGTGCCGTCGGTTCGTCTCCTACATCAATTAGAGAGCATCATTTATTACCTCGGGCAGACGCAACGACTCCGGATGGAGACTGAATGTCAGCAGCCGAAACCGAGATGAAAACCACTCCAGAAGATTCTCCCATCTTATAGCTCTCGACCTTAAAGAGTTGGGGAACTCCATCAAGTCGGAAGCTAGAGGCAATTCTGCCGGATATTTCCTAAGGTGTCGAGATTACATTGGTTTCGGCAATAATGCCGCCTAATCATGTCTCAACCTGGGCCACGTGCATCACGGTAACAGTACTGGGGCGCTATCCGACCTCGGACACTCCCGACCCCAGCACCAAGTCCTAGTTTCGATCGTTCCTGACCTCGGCACAGTGCCTCTTCCTCGGTCATGCATCTCGGCAATAGAGCTAGCCTACTAGCCGAGGTGGGCACTGATAGCTGTACTTTCACAATTACCCAACCACGTCATGGGATGCGTGACAGGACAAGGGCAAGCGCAAGTTGGTCTGACAAAGCCATCTTGGCCGTCCATCACCCCTGACAGGACGGCATCCAGCGGCTACGTCCCATCAGGGTATGGCTCAAGGCCAAGCCTGATGGGAGTAGCCTCAAAAGTCAAGCAGGGTAAGGCCCGATTAGACCCGCATTTAATGCAAGATGGGCTGATCGGACTGCCATTTAATGCATAATGGGCTAACGTGACTACATTCATCATGAATCCCACCATGTAAGACAGCTTATTCTCCTATAAATAGAGGAGTCCTCTCCATCCCTAGTAACACACAATCATACACTCAGAGCTGTTACTCTGTCTATCTTCTTCCACATCTCCATCCTACTGTTGAGTTCTCACACTGACTTAGGCATCGGAGAGCCTTGTGCTGCCCACAGCAAGGGTCTTTGACTGTCTCTCTTCTCATTCTCTTTCAAGTTCTCAGGCATTTCAATCTTCATCAAAGCATCCTAACGAGGTCCTAATCCTCATTACCAAGTCCGTAATATTTAGGCACTCACAAATGGTATGCCTCTCCAAGAGTTCTAATGATGAGGGGATTTTTTCTTTCTTTGGTTTCTTTGTTTCTGTAGCCCCTTTTGGCTGGTCTGGCTCTTTAGCCTTGTTTTTTTTTTTTTCCTTCTTCTTCTAATTCAATTGCCTATTAGCAAAAAATATTTGGTAAGTAAAGTAAATGTCGATCGAAAATGTCATTTCTGCCAAGCTATATCAGCGTTTCTATTCGTGATGTGAAATAATTTGAAATGAGATGAGAACTTAGACTGTTGAAATCGTTTCTTGAATAGCTATCACTTTTTGGAAAATACCACCAGAGAGTTTGGGAAGTAGTGTAACGCAACGGACCATATAAATTTTTTTTTCTTTTGTACCCCAGCTAGAGATGAGAATTTGGAGGGGCCGCGATGGACACGGCCCCATTTTCCCGCCTATGCCGTAATGATCCAAGGAGTAGGGCCCACCTGGAGTCCCACCGATCATCGAACTTGGGGGAATGAATAGAGTCATCTTGAATGGGCCCACATATCAAGTTTGAGGTCATTTCCATGTCTTTTAACTCCTTCATCCATGACCCATAAATTTAACGACTTTATATTAAAGAAAAATCTTGACCCTCAATCCAACGGTCCAATGCATTCGGATTAGTCAAAACTCAATTGATCCATTGTAATTTAGGGGGTTCCATGTATGTGGAAGGTTCGGATGGATCGTGAAGTTGGCCCCACTATGTTGTCCCTTACCATAATACACTGAGGGATAGATGCACATGAATATTTTTCTATATATATATTATTTTCTTATATAAATAAAGTATAAAAAATAAAATAATTAAGAATTTATTATTCATTTGTAAATTAACTCAATGTTTGTGCATTTATTTTAATAGTTTCAACTTTGTTTCAAGTTAAGAACCCCTAAAAGTCCATAAAGTCTCTTTCAATTTAAAAAAGAAATAAAAAAAAGTTTTAAGATTTTTAAAAAAGATTAGAAGCGGCATGTAGGCTAGCCCATGAGCGGCACGGCCCTGCACGGCACGGATAAATCTGTGCCTTAGGCCATGCTGGGCGGAGCCCCAACTAGGGGTGAAAATCATGACCGTGCCGGCACTGAAGATTGGTTCCATTCGTGCCCGGGCCTGGCCAGCACGGCCCATGATAAATATGCGGGCCGTGCTGTGGCGGCCCCAATCTTTTGGGGTTAGCTCAGCATGGCCCAGGGCATGGCTCTGGTCGTGCCGTGCTGGGCCATGCATGAAAGTCCAAGGGATCCTAACCCCAGAGGGGGACTGAATAGGGTGATCTTCAAATTAATGGCCAATTTTAATTTCTTGCCAATTTACTTTTAACTGGTGATGATTATGTGAGTAAGTGCAGAAGATAAACAAATCAATCACCACAAGCCATTCACCATTACACAATGATTTATAGTGGTTCAGCCTCAATGCCTACATCCACTACCGGCTTGTGCTCAACACCCCACCGGATTTCCACTATTTACGCTTTTGCAATAGGCTAAGCAATAACATTTACAAAGTTGTTTTTCTAGGCTAAACAACAACCTATACACTATGCTTTTCTTAGGCTAAGCAATAACCTTTACACTATGCTTTTCTTAGGCTAAGCAATAACCTCTACAATAATTTTCTTTCTCAATAAAGTGTCTACACACTAGAAGAGAAATAGATTAAGCTCTGATAAGGTGCCTCTTAATTAGGCAAATATGAAAGTGAAAATAAACTCACACAACACTCAATGAGATGCAAAGATGAATGGAAATGATGTGTGTGTTTGTGTGTGTGAAGACTTCAATCAAGTTGAAAGTGAAAGTTTAATCAATGTATGCTAAAAGCATTTGAAAGTTAAGACACAAGGATTTGATTGAAGATGATGCTAATCACATGTATAAAAACTAACTTGAAGAAGATATGAAAATCAAAGATTCAAGTTATATCAAAAGGTATGACTAAACATATAACGCAAATCCAATGTTGTTTTCAAGGAATAAGATTTAACTAATGTTCAAATGATTGAAAACAACAAGGAAGGATTCAAACAAGTTAATAAAACATGCTACAAAAGAAATCAAAGATTTTCAAAAGCATGATTACCAAAGATTGAAATATAGCTTGGTTTGAATCAAGAGGTGGAATCCATGACATATGAATCAAAGATTAAATGAGATATGGATTCCACACAACATAGTTAGCATGCTAGAAAATATTTTCCAAAGGTTTAAAACAAAGCATGAAACATATGAACAAGGAAATTAAAGCTTACTAGAATTTAACTTCTTGTAATCAAGCTTTAGCTTTCCATTTGGACCAATTAAGCTCCCTTAATTCATTCCCTTTCCTTGTGTACTAAAAACACCAAAAATGGCCTCTTTCCATCGTCACACATTATTTGGAATGAACTTGCTTTTTATAGAAAAAAATGGTCCAACGGATGCCCGCCGGTCAGCCGACAACAAGGTGTCGGTCGACCGACGACTCAACGGTCACATGCAACGGTCATATTTTTTGAAAGTTTTCTGACCCATATGCACTTGTCGGTTGACCGTCATTTATCGGTCGACCGACACGAAACCGATAGATGAACCGACAGCACAGAAATGTTGAAAAAGTTGCTATCTGTTTTTGGAACCGACGAGCACTCGGTCTTACAATTTATGCACTATCGGTTGACCGACAGGAGCCGAAGAGCTGACCGACAGAGAAGGTCTGAAAATTGTAGCTCTCTGGAAATGGAACCGACAGAGCCATCTATTGACCTCGGTTCATTTTGTGGGTTAGCCGATACGGACCGACAACCTGACCGACAGTGTGGTCAGGCTAATTTTATGAGGTTCTGAAGTTTTTGAAAAGTGAAACTTTGAAACCACTTGAAAACTCAGATTTGAAAGGTGTTTTTATAAATTGTTTCATCAAGAAAAACATGATTAAAATCAAGATTCAAATCAACCAAAAAGAGTTTAAATAAAACATGAGTAGGTTAATTCAAAAGATGATTTTCAAGAAGAAACTTTGTGAAATGAAAATGAAAGCAATGAGATGAATATTATGTAAATGCAAGACATCAAATTGCAAACAACTTAGGGTCTAACAATCTCCCCCTTTGCAATTTGATGGCAAATAACACTAAAAACATTAAAACTATCATCACAACATAACCATTCATTCATTTCATATATTTGTGCTTCAACTCTTAGCTCACAATCAGCTCTTTCACTGTTCTGCTCCTTCTCTTTTCTCCCCCATTGTTCTTGCTCTCCCCCATTGTTCTAGCAATGGTGTTTTCAGATCTCCTTCAGATTTCTTCTATTCACTTCTCTTCTCTTCACCCTTAGTCTTCTTCTCCCACTTAGTCTTTATGTTTCTTCTTCTCCCCCATTGACATCAAATTGCTAAATAGTCTGCAAACAAAGCTCATGCAAACACATACCTTTCTCATAGCATAATTTTGATATCCTTAATGTAAGGGAAAGAGAAAGCAATCATGTAGATGGCAAATGGATCAAAAGATGTCATTCAATATATAAAGAGATTAAAAGTCTTACAATTTGACAAATGACATAGACATTAACATGACCATTCATAAAACGAAAGTCAAAGTTTAAATGACAATATTTAAACAAATTTTCCAGCCTTTTTTCCAACACAAAGGACACCACCAATAATACACCAATTAAACACAAAATGTGGTGACAAGGAAAGTTTGTTCCTAATCAGAATCTGGAGATGGAGGTGATGGAGATGGTGATCCAGCAACGTCATCCCTTCTGCAGCTCTTTGAGATCTTGGAGAGATAATTGAACATTTTGCTTATTGTCTTTGATTGTTTCTTCTGTTTTCTCTTCAAGTAAGCTATGTCTCGCTCCACAGCTGCTTGCCAATCAGAAGATGTACCAGAGGTAGACAGACCAGGAGCATGCCTTGAAGATGAGGCACGAGAAGGATCAGAGGAGGTGGAGAGACATGTGACTCTTGTGCCAAGGGAGGATCATCTGCTATGGGAATTTGAGGATTCAGAATAAGATTCATTTGATTCAGATTGGTCAAAGAAAATGGAGCTTTGAAAATGGGGCTTTCTCCAGTGGGTATTGGAATACCAAACTGGAGGGCAATCTGAGTCATCAAATACCCATAGGGAATTGCATTCTTTTGTGCAAGTGAATTTCGAAACTTGATGATTGTGTGGCAAATGAGAGAGGGTAGACAAATGGGAGTGCCAGTTACAACCTTGGACAAGACACTGACCATGAAAGCAGTGAGCTCAGTTCTATTTCCACCTCTAGGATATACATTGTAGGTAAAGAGGTTGTGAATAACCCTATTGATGGGAACGAGGGAACTGATAGTTAAATGATGTTTCTTCTTATCCCAAGGACAGTTGAAGCCACATATGTCAATGGTGGCTTTGATTCTTTGATCTTCCGAAGGAGTGTTAGACACAAATGTTATTCCTGTAGGAGTGCAAGGAATCCCCATGATTAAGCCTATTCTCTAGGGTGTAGACACTTCTTCTCTATCCAGGAAGGAGATGGTAAATGAACAAGTATTAATAGAGTCATCAGTATTAGTGATAGATGTATACAAGAATTTAACTAGAGAAGGATATGCATTTTCACCCCAATGAAGAATCCCATCCCAACCTACTTGACCAACTACATCACTTAGATTAAAGCCCATAGAAATAATCTTCTCCACTATAGTCCTTCTTTCCACTAATATAGGCCTTCTTTGAAGACTTTGTAAAATGTTGGAGTCAAGTCTTAAATTGATTGAAGGAGGAGAAGGTGAAGGAGATGAACTTTCATTTCCACTATCCTCTATTGGTCTACTAGAGGAGGCTGTGGCTTTTCCCTTCTCAATAGGACGTCTAGGGGTAGCTTTCTTTGTCCTAGCTAGGAGGCATTTCCACAAACACTTAGTGTTCACAGTGAGTTTATGAACAATGAACAGCTGAGGCGATGCCTATGGAGATTTGCTTTGAGAGGGATTTTTCGAAAATCTATGCTAAAAATGGTTTTGATCTCCTGCCTTGAAGGAGTGTTACCAGCAGAAAGAAGTAGAAAGAGCCCTAGGTTTTGTGATGAAAGGGAAGAACAGAACAGAAGAGAGGATTTCTGGGCGCAGGGTTTTTATCGAACCACTGCCTCGTCGGTTAACCGATGACTTAAGTATTGGTCAGCCAATACTTGTAGAAAAGTGGAATAATCCACTGAATCTACATTCTTAACTTATGATCACTAGTTAGAGTGTATTATGATTGATTTAACTTATGAAGAACAATTAAATGATCATAAGAAAAGTAATCAGTAAATCTTTTTCAATTTAAATTGATCAAACATATGCATTTTAATATAAAGTACCTTTTGAATTCAAAATTGCATTTTCAACAAATAATTCTCAAACAATTGGAAATGCTAAACATATAGAAAATACTAAGAAAGTTTGAACCATTTAGACTTAGGACCAAGAAAACATATAACTTATAAGAGGGGGTTGGTCTAATCTAATTACTAGGCCTTAGTATTTGTCTAATAGCCTAACCTTAGGTATCCACCTAAGATCTTGAGCCTTTGAGCCTATGTTTGGGATTTCACCAACTAGAGGAGATAAATATAGATTTCTTTTAGACTTGACTTCATATCTTTGAGGTTTGACAACTTTATAATTAGATTGATGATTAGTCTTTGGTAGTTGGTGTTTAACTTTCTTTTTATTCTGCTCATTTCTTTTAGCTTTTCCTCCCTCTTTTTGTCTTTTGAATTTTAATTTTAATCTTTCAACCTTTTTCAAAAGTTCTTTCATTTTCATGGTTAAAGGAGGTAAAGTGAGAGGTTTCTTATTGATAGATTTGTTTTGACCAATTTTTATTTGTTTGTCCTTTTTAAAATTTATCTTAGGAGACTCTTGTTGGAATGGTTTAACTTGCTTGAACTTTCTAGAGTCTTCTTTTGATTTAAATGCCTTAACCTTCATAGAATTAGGTTTCCCCTTTTTAGGTTCATAGATAGGTTTAGACAAATGACTTTTTCTTAATTTGCACTCAAATTTGAAATGCCCTTTATTACCACAATAATGACATATTATTTTGGGCAATGGAGAATGAGTGCATGAGAGTGAGGACTCACTTTTCACAAATGTGTTGGAGAAGTTTGGGTCATGTGTAGTATACTTATTGAATCCAAGACCCGTCCTATCTCCTTATTGATGGACCGCGCTTCTGCCTGGTCCTACCGAGGTCGGCGGACGTGGAAGTCCGTTGGGTCCGACCCTTTCGTAACCGGGGGGCAAAGGCGTGCATCAACATTTCTTTTGTGTGGGTGTGCCAGATTTTCTATTTTACTTGGAATTGCAAGTGGTGATCCGGAGATCAACCTTCGCAAGTAAAAAGGAAATCAACTTCTTTCAAGTTTTCCATTGCACATATATTTAAGAAAAGAGACATTTTCTTGATTTGCCGTGAAAGGCGATTTTTTTTTTTGCATTTATAGCCGATTTTGGTGTTTATAGCCGATTTTTGGCGTTTATAGCCGATCTTGGCGTTTATAGCCGATTTACAATCCTTATCAATAATGAAAGACAAGAGTTGTGATTTTTGTCTCTTTTTAAAAAAATACAAACTACAATGAAAAGCAAGAAAATAAGGATCTAACTTCTCAGGAGATTGTGGGGGACCCGTTCAGATTGACGGTGGCAAGCCATATGTGGACTTCGCCATCATCCATGCAGATGAGAACAGAGGATGTTATTGATTCGCTTGGCTTGGCTATAACCTCAGGTTTTTAGAGGACAAAGACCAAAAGGAGGTCTTATGTCCAATAAAAAGCCGAGTAGACGGGTTGAAAAGCCACGTCTAAGCCATATGGAGGCAGAAGGAGAAGGCAAGGACCTTGGGGGGGGTACCCCCCCAAGGGACTTTTGTCACCTTGTAGCGGTGGTCGGTGTAGAACTTTCGCAGAGTTTTCCCTCTTTTCTTCCCTGAATCTCTGTGCTTTGTCTGTGTCTCCGTGTTTTTTTCCGATCTGGATTTCTTTGGAATGCTCTTCTATTTATAGGCTTTTAGGTAGCCATTTAGGAGGGTTTATGAGCCTTAATTGTCATAAAGCTACATAAAGGGAGGAGTTACAAGATTGAATTCTTTATTTTGTAACTCCTTTTTCTTGGCTTTTGATTGGCCGGAGGAGATTGAGGGCATTTAATCGCCTTTAATCGCCATGATGGGAGGAGTTTCATGGGTTAAATGCCATGAATCTCTTGACTTGTAACTCCCGGATGCTTGCTTCTGATTGGTCCGTCCAAAGAAATGGATTAATGACTGTAATAAAGCTAGTCAATTAATCGCATTAAGTGGTCGTTGAGCAGTTGAAGAGTCGCGGGCCGTGCCGCGTCTTTTGAGATTCTTCTGGCGATGATCATCGATGGATCTAGGCATGTCAAACGGGCCGTGCCGTGCCGGCACGGCCCGCTAAAATCTCGGCCCGCCCGTGCCGTGGGCCGGGCCGGCACGGCCCGCCCCAGCTAACGGGCCGGCACGGCACGGCCCGCCAGGGGAAAACCCCTGGCACGGCACGGCCCACAGTGGGGCGAGCTGGAGCGGGCCGTGCCGGGCCGGCCCGCGGGCCAGGCTTTTTTTTTTTTTATATATAGACTAATATAGATATATAATTACCGTAAGGCGTAACGTAAGCGTAAGTCCGTAACGACATGGATTTGAATTTGATTTTCTATCAATAGTCATTAATTTTTCAATAGTTACTTTTCTAAATATTTAAACTTATACAAACATTTGACAAATGATTGAGTGGTTCAAATTAATTTATAGATATTTACTCACATATTACTTAAGTACTATATATGATTTTTCTTTTTCTTATCAGTATTAAAAATAAAAATTAGAACACAAGCAAGGAGAATGACAAAGATATTTAAGTGGTTCGGTCAAACTCGACCTACTCCACTGAGAAGAGAGAACCATTTGGATCTTAACTTCTTGAAGGTTTCTAAATAGGATTACCTTCAAAACCTTACAATCTTTTTAGAAAATAAAAAAAAAAGAATGAAAAACTTATAAATTACAATGAAGAAAAAAGTAAAAAATCAGATTTGTAGTCCACTAATGTATTCTGCTGGATCAAAATCTTCCATTAATGATGTTAACTCTTGCTTCCTCTTATCTGCCAAGTACCAGTCTCGTAGGCAAACACAACACTCCACCGTTTCTTCAGTAAGATTTGTTCTTCTGTCTTCTACTACACGTCCACCTGCACTAAAAGCCTGTTCTGATGCTACAGAAGACATAGGAATAGTTAATAGATCACGAGCCATGGCTGCCAACACTGGATAAATGCTTTCTTGTTGCTTCCACCGGGCTAAAAGGTCAAAAGTGGATGCATCCTGCATCCTAATTACACCTACGTCAAGATACGATGATAACTCCGTCACAGTGTTGTTACTTGAGCTTGAGCTGGATGCCATGCCCGTGGACAGGGAAGAATACCACACCTCCCACTCAGGAACACCTGTATACTGGACTTCTGTATTGCCCATACTAAGCCCAGCTATACCCATTTGCTCACAATAAAATTGAAAAAGTGCTTGTAATTGTGCCATTATATTTGAAAAATCATTTGAATCTGTATAATTCATATTTTTATTTATTCCATCAATAAAAAACTGTACACCACTTAATTTTAACCTAGGATCAAATACAGCAGCTAAAGAAAATGTCATTGGAGCCTCTTTCCAATATTTATTAAATTTGACTTCCATGTCTCTAATAGTGCTACCAAGTAAAAAATGATCTCTAAATCTACTGAATTGTAAAGTAATTTTAAAAAGTTTCACTAAAGCTTCATTAGATGTGGGATAATATATCCCGGAAAAAAATAATGTTGAAGTATAAAAAGGTTCTAATAAATCTCTTATATGGGCACATAACTCCCAATGTTCATCACTAATCATTAAATCTTGTGCATGAAAAGCACAAAATTCATTCAAAACAGTTTTTCTAGAAAGTGCCTTGTTTAACAAATCATACATAGAATTCCATCTATGTTCAACTTCTTTAGGCAGTTTAATAGCTGATACGCCTTGCCTCGCACATATTTGGGCATACAATTGTCTTCTTTGTGCGGAGCAAAAAAAAAATCTAGCAATGTCTTTAATAGCATCTGTATAACTTGTAATGTGCTTTAAACCAACTTTTGCAATAAGATTTAAGATGTGACATACACATCTATTTTGAAAGATAGAACTATCTATCAAAGTTGCAAGTGGCATCTGCATTCTCATTAATTCAATAGCCACTGTATTATTACTAGCATTATCTAAAGTTACAGATAAAACTTTTTCCTTAATACTATATTCATCTAGTTTTTCCAAAATAAATGTACTTATCCTAGTTCCATTGTGTGGCCATTCAAGAGTGCTAAAACAAAGTATACGTTTATTCATAATCCATTTTGCATCTATATTATGTGCAGTAATACAAAGATAACTATCACCCCCTTTAGAAGTCCACATATCTGTGGTTATGGATATTCTACCAGGAGATTCCGCAAAATAGTTTTTTATATTTATTTTCTCTTCCTGCCAGAGTCTAATAGCATCATTTCTGGCTGTATTTCTTGAAATACTGTGAAATTGTGGTTGACAGTATTTCTGGACCCATTCTTCAAAAAACTCATTTTCAACAAAAGCAAATGGTAATTCGGACAAAACAATCATTTTAACAAGACCTTGTCTAGCACTTTGTGCATTATAAGAAAAAATACCCAAACTGCTACTACTACTACCACCACCAGTAGTAGAAATTTGGGTTTGTGAACCAGGCCCCCCTGTCCCTGCATTCTCTGGCCTATGCTTTTGTAAACATGTTTTCCTATGTCTTGACAAATGGCCGGTACCCCCTTTTGACTGGGCACTATAAATCTTACCACACAATGTGCATTTTGCCTTTTCAACATACTTTCCATTTTCAAAAACATCATACCTTATATATATATCCCAAACTGCTGAAGTTCTACTCCTCTTGTTTGGTTTTTGGGAACTCTGAGGAAAGGGGGGTGGTAAATCACCTACTTGATCTTGTAATTCAATAAAATCTTCTCCTGCCTCTAAATTAACGGATGAAGATTCTGTGGGAAATCTTCTAGCCATATTTCAAAAGAATAAATTTATAAATAATAATAGTAATATGCTAATAGCCTTCTTTTGTGATAATTTATTATAAGAAAGGGGAGAAAATGAGAGTTAATATAATATAATATAAACTTATATATATGGAATCTCAAATCTAAATATTATAAATACCTCTAAATCTTTGAAGGCCCCTTTAATCTTGTCTCTTGATGACTTGATCTTTGGTCCTCCAAAAACTTCTTAGAGAGTGAAAGAGTTGAATGCTTTGAGAGAGAGTTAGAGAATGAGAGAGTTGTGTAAATTGGTGAGAATGAGAAATGTGTAATTGGTGAGGAATGAGAATGGGAGGGTTAGGATATTTATAGACTTAGTAAAATGAAAAATGACACAAAATACCCCTTATATGACCGTTTTATAGCTGTTGGGGGGGTAAAATGGTATTTTAAAAAAAAATGGCTGTTGGGCGTGCTGGCGGGCCGGCCCGTCGGGCCGACCGTTGGGCGTGCCTGGCGGGCTGGCGGGTTGGAGGGCTGGCGGGCTGGCGGGCCTATACAGGCGGGCCTGGCGGGCTGCAAGGGCTGGCCCACTAGGCCAGCGGGCCTGGCGGGCTGTGCCAAACGGGCCAGCGGGCCGTGCGCAGCTCGGCCCAGCACGGCCCGCGTCATGGGCCGTGCCCAGTGGGCCGTGCCGTTGACCGGGCCGTGCCGTGCCACGGCCCGTTGACTGGCGGGCCGGGCCGTGCCGGGCCGGGCCGGCACGGCCCACTTGACATCTCTAGATGGATCTTCATGTAGATCGACATCGGATGACCATGTAACTTTAGGTGTTGGTTGCCAACAGCGGGTCGGTGCCATCTGTCCTGTCGATTTCTCGATCGGTCGGGTAGGAAGCACACTTTTTTTGGTTGACCGGGTGGCGATCAATGTTATTTTTGATACTCTTGATGATTAACCCATGTTTTTTACAGATGTCAGAGGATTTGGAGTCTCAAAAGTATGAATTTTGGAAAATACCAGAGGCCGGACGCTTGGAATCGCGAAGAAACGGTGAAAAATTGGGTTTCCGGGGCCCACCGGGCGATCCCGGGCCCCTGGGTCGCAGGGGTCTGCGACCTTGGGGGGTTTTCCCCCTTTTGTCCCGTTTTGTGTCCGCTTTTGCTGTTTTTCGATTCTTTTTTCTTCTATATTTTTCCTTGACATTTTTGATCATTTATTGGCCTGATTTCCCTGTAGAAAATATGATGAGAATCCTTGCCATTTTATTTTGCAAAGTTTCCAATTTTCTGAGAAAGCCGAAGGCTTTGTCGCGCAGAGTTGCCGATTTTCCGTCAGAAGCTGAAACTGGGCCAAACGATGTCGGAATGACCTGAAATTTGGGGTGAAGCCTACTGAGCAATAAATAAGACCAACCATAGGCTTTTGTTTGAGTTTTGAAGCCGTTTGGGGCCCTATCACCAGTAGACTTGTTTTTGTCACGATGAAGATGTCGCGGCTTGATGTGCGGTTAACCGATGTCCGATTGACTTGAAACTTGACAGGAAACCTATTGGAATCATTTTTAGATGATCTATAGGCTCTGTCTTGGAAACCATGGTCCCGGGGAGCTTCGCCGCCGGGAGGCTTGATTTGGCTTCCGAGCGTCAAAGTATGGTCAAATGTTGTCGAAATGACCTGAAATTTGACGTGTAGCCCTTTGTAAGCATTTTGAAGCCGTCCATGTGCTCTATCTGATGAGTGATGGCCTCGGTGGTTCTCACCGCCGAGAGGCTTGATTTAGCTGTTCGAGAGTTGATGTAGGGTCAAACGTTGTCGGTTTGACTCGGAACTTGACGTGGAGCCTTTTGGATGTATTTTGAGACCATCCATCGGCTCTGATCGAAGATTTGGTGTCTCCGATGCTTTCGCCGCCGGGAGCTCCTTTCCAGAAACCGAAGAAGCGAAGTTAGGCCAAATGATTTGGAAATGGCCCGAAACTTCTTGTGTACTCCTCTTTTGGCTGTCTTTAAGGATCTTGCAGTTTTTGTTTGATTCTGACAAGATTTGATTTTTTGGAAGTAGCATTGCCTATTTATGGCAGGTTGCGACTTCATGTAGCTCTTTGGATCTTGAAGAGGCAAAGTGACATTTTTGGTGTCAACAAATGCCCCCTCGAGGTACAGCGACGAGTTGCTTAACTTTTGTAGTCGATATGCCTCGAAGAGATTTTTGAAGGAGAGCCCGTGACTGGACCAAGAGTCTTTGAGCAGTCTTTCTTTTTGGTATTTGTAGCCTTTTGAGCTTCCAGGGAAATTTTATAGTAGCGAAAGGGATCACGTACCATCTCGAGGTAAAGCTCTGAAGATGACATCAGGGATGTGGATTTGGGTTTTGACCTTGTGACCTAACAGGCTGTATGTGGCAGGTTAGGGGGTCAGGTTTGGTTCTGACCGTGTGACCCAACAAGCTGTATGTGGAATGTTGGGGGATCAATTTTGGTTTTGATCTTGTGACCTAACGGGCGGTATGTGGCAAGTTAGGGGATCAGGTTTTGGTTTTTGATTTTGGTCTTGTGACCTAATAGGTTGTATGTGGCAAGTTAGGGGACCAGGATTTGGTGTGGAATTTTGCAGAATGTCAATTTCAAGATTTTGGCTCAATTTGGTAGATGAGGCTGGATGGTTTGATTTTTGGAAGCTCATGGGGCTTGGAATTCTTTTTTGTATGGTCGAATCAACTCAAAAGAGGCATGAAACCATTTTTGTATGCTCCTGCTAAGAGGGATTTCTCTTTGACTAAAAAGCCTTTTTTTTTAGTGCCTAGGTGGTGAAACCTGGCTCATATGGGCTAACCCATGGGACCTTAAGCTTTTGAAATGGCTTAGATCTCGTATGGTGTCATTTTTATAAAGAATATCTAAAAAAAATCTCCTTTGGATAGAGAATATCTAAGAATATCTTTACTTGGAGAGAATCTCTCATGTTCCCTTTATTTTGGAGAGAATATCTCAAGATATATTTCTTTTGGGAAAGAATCCTTCATTAATTTCTTTTTGGGAGAAAATCCCTCAAGATATCTTTCTTTTGGGAAAGAATCTTTCTAATTTCCTTCTTTTGGTAAGGTTACTAATTAGTAACACTTACCTCTTTCTTCTTTCCTTCTTTGGTTTGCTCTCTTTTATAAAAGCAAGGAGGAGGTTGGATATCTTGCTCTTATTGCTTTCTTTTGCAACAATCCCAAGAGGGCTTCAAGAGCAAGAGTTCTTCTTCTTCAAGATCTTCAAGATTTTTCTTCTTCTTCTCCATCCATGGCTTCAAGTAAGTTCCCTTTTTCAAGAAAACTCCATTGTAGAAAAAAAAAGTCCTTTTCTTTTTATGTTTCTTTCTTTTCTTTTCTTCTTTTTTTTTTCTTTTCCACGTGTTTGCTTCTTTTTTTTTTCACACACTTTTTTTCTTTTTTTTTCTTTTTTTTTCTTTTTTTTTGCATGTTTTGTTTTGTTTTGTTTTTTTTGTGTGGGACGTACGGATCTGGCCGTACGGCCACGTGGCCTGTGGGCCAGTCCCTTTTTCTTTTCTTTTCTTTTTTGTTTTCTTTCTCTCTCCTTTTTTCTTGAGAAGGTTTTCTATTTTTTTTGTTCTTTTCTTTCTCCCCCTTTTTTTTTGAGAAAGTTTCTTTCTTCTTTTTTTTTTTCTCATCATGATAATGCATTTTTTTTACCAAGATGTTCATGCATGTATATTTTTGTAAATTGAATTGTAGCATGATGTGATAGCATACCTGAAAGTTTTCGCAAATTTGGGAATTTGGAGCTCGCAGAGATGTTGAGCCCTTCCTGATTTTGCGGAGACTTTGAGGTTTCGAAAGTTTGGAGTTTCGGAGCTCGCAGCAATGTTGAGCCCATCTTCAAGCTTTCTATTTCTTTCGGGATAGTTCCTTTTCTTCGGAATTGCCCCGTTATCATGTCAAAATTTCGCCAAATTTTTTTTGGCGAGATTCTGTCATTTTGATGTTTGATCTTTTTCTTTTCCATCCTTTTCAGGTGGTTCCTCCAGAACAAACAAGGGTAAAGAGCCTACAACAAGCGCACCTTGTCGATCTGCTAGATCTTCTAATCCGGCCGTTCAGCAGGCTTTTGAGAAGGTCCAGTATGTTGAGAGAAATCTTGAAGAATGCGACTCCCTCAACAGAGATGAGATGAGACAACGACTGATCACTCTCAAGGGAGAGGAATTCTATAAGATCATGGTAAGCAGTCGTCCATGGGTGATGGAAGATCAGAGTATTTTACCCAAGCCTACCTTCTTCTTTGGTGATGCCGTCCCTGATGACATGACATACCAGAGGAGATGTTTTCAGTTTTCTTTCACAGCAGATGGTGAGAAGAAGACTGTTGCTACCCGGTCGACGTTTGATCGCACCGTCTCGATCATGAGCCTTGCCCCCACGTGCTCTAAGAGGGAAGATCCTCCAAGTTGGGTGAGAAGGACAATTGTAATCAAGACCGAGGTTTTTGTTGGCGGTTCTCCTGGATATACGGAGAGCTCGCCTGTTGACATGGATCTGTTGATGCCATCCAGCGGCTACCAGGGCTCTGATTATCCGTCGGTCGATTTGAGACCGGTGGGCCTTGGTATTTTCAGCGGTGACGGCAGCAATTGGATAAAGCCTTTTCGACTTCATGGCCGTTTCAATGCTGACTCCGAGTGGAAGTCATGGACTGATCGCGTCCTGCTGATTGGTGGCGCCGTTTTGAAGGAAGCCGGGATTTTTGACGCGGTCCGCGCCTTTAGGGAGACCGTGATCTTTTCCGACGAGGCCTTCATGGCTATGCTGGAGTCATTCCTCCCACAAACCAATACCTTCGTTGTGACGAATGGTGAGATTAGTTTCTCTTTGAAGGAGCTGATCGCCATTACTGGATTGCCCATCCTTGGCAAACTCTATGAGGAGTTTATGCCGATTGACTGTGTCCTTGAGGGGCAGTCTAAAGAGTTCAGGCTTCTGTACTTTCAGCTCGTCGCCTTCTATGATTTTTTGAAGGAGAAGGAGGGTTTGAAAGTTAGATCCAGCAGTTGGAAGAGTTCTAGCTCTTCGTTCCCCAACTTTTTTTATAGCAGGGAGTCTTCTGATAGTGCGACCCAGGAAGCCAGGGCTCAGGATCCAAGTTCGAAGAAGATCTTGGCTATGCAAGAAGAGTTGAGAGATTTCTGTGCGAGTACAAACGCCATATGTCCTGACATTGTACTGCGGAGAGATCTCGCTGTTTACCTCACTTATTGGCTTGGTGAGGCTATTTTTGCTGGAGGAGATGGAACGCACATCAGGCCGCATTGTATTTTTCTGGCTTGTCAGATGGCGTTTGGAGAGCAGCTTGCTTTGGTGCCAACTCTTTACTCGTACCTGTGTACCGAACTGCAGGCCGCTGCTTTTTTGGTTCGGCTTGGGCTTCCCATGAATAGGGTATTTTCAGCCCACATCTTTTATTCGTGGTAGGTGTACCACTGTCCTGGCTTCCACCGGCTGGGTGCTGCACAGGATGATGATCCTCTGATGATTCGGCTGGCTAAGGGCAAAGCCGTGTCCGAATCACTTTTGTTTGCCCGCATGAGGATCCGACGGTTCAGGGACATCGAGATGTGGCAGTCTTCAGTGAAGGTTTCTCCGGAGTTGCAGAAGAAGGCATTTGATTTTGGTGCCTCCCGAGACTCTACCAGGGCGGGGTCGGGAAGGCATTACTCCTTGACGAATGCAGAGAGAGAGTGGCTTTTCAGCATACGTGTCGGCACGATGGTGTACCGCAGACATCTTTTCGTCGACATCCAGCCGTATGTACCCTCTCGCTTTGCTTTGCAGCTGGGCTTTTCTCAAGGCGTTGTTGGAGCGCCTTCAAGCATGGTGAAGCGCTTTGGAGGTTTACAGGACGAGAGAAATGCATGGGCTTTCTATAGTGCTGAAGACACTACAGCCATGATCTCTTATCATGTGTTGTTGACTTCCCGGACTGCCGGCTTTGCGAAGTGGTTCGCGGAGAGCTTTTCGGCATATCGGGGGCTTTCCAAGAAGGAGCTTGATGTGAAGCTGGCATCTGGAAAGGGCCTTGGAAAGTCGGATGGCGTCCGGCGAGAGGAAGTTTGGGCCTTCCTTTCTAGAGAGAAGCACAAGATAGGCTTTCTCGGTGACCAGGGCGTCATTGGCTCTGAAGCTGTTCAAGAAATACCTGATGAGGCTTTAGAGCAGCTAGAACAGGAGGAAGCCGAACTTGGTGCTTGGATGCAAGCGGCACAAAGGCAAGCTTCCGTGGAGTCGACTTGCAAGAGTAGACCATCCAGTGAGGAGTCAAGTGGGAAACCTGACTCTGACAGCGGGGCAGGTTCCTCTAAGAAGCGAGCCCGCAGGAGTAAGAGGAGGAGGAGGAGTCATCGCAGCAAGGGGCAGCATGAGGACTCTCCTGACTTGGAAGTTCTTCTTACTATCAATGAGGATGTGCCAGTGGATGCTGACGAGCATCCAGAGAAGAAAAGCCGAGAAGAAGAGACCGTCGGTGAAGGTATGATTCTTCCTTTTTCTCTTTCCATTTCTTTTCATGGGATTTTTCCATGTTTTGATTTGCTTCTTGTTTCTGCTTCTCTTTTTTTTTAGCAGAGGAAGACTTGGTGATGCCTGAGGTTCCAACCGATGAGGTGGTGACGGATCCTGTCGGGGCACCTGAAGAAGAACCGAGGGATTCTGGAGTGAATCCAGAATCTCCAATTGGTATGACTTCATTTGCTTTCTTTTTTTTTTTCTGTGACTTGGTTTGCTAACATTTTTCTTGCCAGCTGATTTGCCACAGGATTCCGATGACTTTGAACCATCGACGGACGCAAATGTTGATGATCCTTCCGATGAGTTCATGGAGGAAGAGAGTCTTCCGCCAGTCGTCGAAGAAGGTATTTTGTAGTAATAATCCTGATAATGATTTTCAAACAGGATTATATTTAGACCTTTTTGTCTTTCTTTGGCAGGTTATGAAGTGACAGAGGAGAGTCCGTCGCTTCCTTCAGAACCAGAGCAAGGGATGCCAGAGGTTGATCCAGAGGTAGAGACTCTTGGGACCAGTTCTGACACTGTTGTGGAGATACCTCGTGCTGAGATTCTTTCCCGAGCAGGAGCAGCTTTAACTGGAAAGAGTTCTTTTGTTACTCTTCCAACGGGTGATGACATGAGCAGCCGACCAACGGAGTTGGGCGAATCTTCAGCTGGGCCATCTCTTCTTTTTGCGAAGAAGGTGGTGGTGCGGGTTTTGAGCTCTTGGATTGAGACTCTGCTTTCTGGGCACTTAGATGCCGGATTTGGGATGATCCAGCATGTGCGTGAGATTCTCGGTGATGCCGAAGAGGCTGGTCTGGATGTCACAAGTGCCAGGGCGATCGTTGATAGGATCATTGAGCTGGGTGACAGGTGGTTTGAGACCATGGGTTTTCCTGACGGCCAGTTCTTCAAGGAGATGTTCCTGGACCCTGCGGATAAGGCTCAGTCTAACCTGGATGAGGCTACATAAAGCAGGAAGCAGATAGTCCGAGAGAAGAACTTAGAAGAGCTAACCATCATTGGGCTGACACATGACCTTAACATCCTTGATAGGGAGGTCAATGAGGCCAGGAAACGTCTTGAGCATCTGCAGGCACAAGTCGCTGCCAAGTGGACTGCAATAACAGAGGCTCGTGACAGGGAGAGTGCTCTGATTCGCCGGGTTGCAGATGCCGATCGAGTTCTTAAAAGGAAGTCTGAAGAGAACAAACAATGGCAAACTGCTCGGGAGAAGCTTCCCAGTGTGAAAGAAGGGTTACAGCCCACCCCAGCATCTCATGGCAAGTTCTTGAAGAATCGTGCCCTGGAATCCCTGACGGCTGAGGCCAAAAGTTCGCTTAAGGAGCTGAACTCTTGGCTGGAGACCATTTTTGATTGAGCTCTTGTTTTTTTTTTTTTTTTTTAAACAGAAACCATCCCTTTTTTTTTGTACCACTTGTATTTTTTTTTGGTACTTTTTTTTGTAGTGCTTGTGAACACTTTTTTTTTTTTTGGTACCACATGTATTTTTTTTGGTACTCTTTTTTTTTTCCTACGCTCACTTAAATCTTTTTGTGATGAAAGTAATTGCTAAATGGGATGTCTTTTTTTTTTTGTTTTCCCTGCGCTCACTTAAATCTTTTTGTGATAAAAGTAATTGCTAAATGGGATGCCTTTTTTTTTTCTCTACGCTCACTTAAATCTTTTTGTGATAGAAGTAATTGCTAAATGGGATTTTATCAAAAGCTTGTCATTTTGTGAAAATCTTTTGTTAAATGATTGTTTTGGCATGGAAGCCAGATTTTTGCTTGTGGCATGGAAGCCGATTTTTGGCATGAGAGCCGGTTTTGGTGGCATCTATAGCCGGTTTGTGGCATTGATAGCCGGGTTTTTTTTTTTTTGAAAGCCAAAGTTTTTGGTTTGTGGCATTGATAGCCGGTTTATTTTGGTGGCATCTATAGCCGGTTTGTGGCATTTATAGCCTATTTTGGTGGCATTTATAGCCGGTTTGTGGCATTTATAACCTGTTTTGGTGGCATTTATAGCCGGTTTGTGGCATTTATAGCCGGTTTGGTTTTCAAAAATGCAAGTATCGACTAAAAGTCGCCTCCCTGCTGAATGTTCTTGCAAGTATCGATGGAATGTCGCATCCTTGCTCATTCGGTTGCGAGTATCGATAGAATGTCGCATCCTCGCGGATTTGGGTGCAAGTATCGATGGAATGTCGCATCCTTGCTTTTCAAAAATTCTGGTTTTGCGGGTACTGACTTGATGTCGTTTCCCCACGATTTTTGAAATTTGTGGTTTTCTCGAACCTTTGGGTTATGGATATCAACTGAAATGTTGCGTCTCCATGGTTTTTTAGGTTTTTTCGAACCTTTGAAATTTGGGTTGTGGATATCAACTGAAATGTTGCATCTCCACGGTTTTGGATTTTGCAAGTATCGACGAAATGTCGCTTCCCTGCGATTTTGGAAGTGTCGACTGTGGTTCGTATGCTTCCAATTTGTACGAGTATCGACTAAGCGTCGCTTCCCCGCGGCTTTTTAAAAACCATTTTTTTTTTTGTTTAAAGACAAGAGTATCATAAGTTTTGACCTAAAACCATTTAGGCGGTAAAAGGTATGGTGGACTAGGGTGGAAATCCCTGAATCCGGATTTTATTTCAAACCATGAATTTTGGGTCCAAGGGTTGAAAATTTTGGTCAAGTTAGGGAAAGGTTCCTAAACTTGGATTTTTTTTTAACAATGAATCGATGAAAGTAAGCATTGTTTAAATTTCTAGAAATTTCAACATTTGACATGAAAATTCTAAAAAAGGTGGGTTTAGCGAGCGTGTACCTGGAAACCAATTTTGGCCGTACAGGCATTGCTTTTACCCAGTTGGGTAAGTCTTCAAAGGTAGTACCACTTTAAGAACTTGCCGTTGATGGGCAGCATACATCTGTCACCTTGCATGTTTAGGAGTGCGTATGCGCCATTGGAGAAAACCTTGTCGATGACGTAGGGTCCCTCCCATTTTGGCTCAAATTTGCCTTTGGACTTGTGAGCGAAGACCATTGGTCTTTTTACCGCAAGAACCAAGTCACCCTTTTTGTAGGCGCGTTGCCTGACCTTTTTGTCGAAAGATCCTGCCATGCGTGCTTGGTAAAGTTCAATGCTTTGTTGAGCTTCGAGCCATCTCTCATCGAGATTGTCCAGCTCATGGAGTCACAATTTGACATTGCTTTCTTGAGTCATGTCATTTTGCAAGGATACCCTCAAGGAAGGAATTTGTACTTCCAAGGGCACGGCAGCTTCGCATCCATAGACCAAGGAGAATGGTGTGCTATGGGTTGGTCCTCGAACGGTGGTTCGATAGGCCTACAAAGCTTCAGACATTTTGTCGCTCCAGTCACTTTTGTGACTAGAGACCATTTTTTTGAGGATTTTGCAGAGTGTCTTGTTGAAGGCTTCTGTTAATCCGTTTGCTGCCGGATTGTATGGAGTCGAATGACAGCTTTGGATTTTGTATTTGTCGCAGAACTTGTAGATTCGATGATCCCAGGATTGTGGTCTGTTATCATGGATGAATCTTTTAGGTATGCCGAAATGATAAATGATGTTGGTGCGCAGGAACTGAAGGACTGATGAGGTCTTTATTTCGTTGAACGCAAATGCTTCTGACCACTTGGGGAAATAATCCGTAGCGGCGAAGATGAAGCGATGACCTTTGCTTGAAGGGGAAGAAATAGGACCTATGATGTCCATACCCCATGCTTCGAAAGGCCATGAAATCGCTGTAGGATGTAGCCATCCTGGAGGCATGTGAATGTAATCTCCATGAACTTGGCATTGTTGGCAGCGCTTAGCAAATTGCATTGCGTCAGCTACCATGGTAGGCCAGTAATATCCTAACCTTCTTATCTGATCATAGAGCTTGGGACCAGCCTGATGAGCTCCGCAAAGACCAGCATGAACTTCTTTGAGTGTTTCTTCAGCCTCTTATTGTGACAAGCAGCGTAGAAGTACTCCGTTGAAGGATTTTCTGTAAAGGAATTTTGAAGGAATATCCAAATGAAAGCTTGGGCTTCGCCTTTGGATGCTTACCCGTTCTTTTGGACCTTCAGGTAGGATTCCGAACATAATGTAATCAATGAATGGATCCCTCCAGTCGCCGATTGAAGTCTGAAGGATTGAAATCCGACTTCCAACCACTTGGTGGCATTTAGCAACTGCTTGGTGTGTGTTAAGAGGAGGAAGGATTCTTCTTTCGCACACTGTGATTTGCATGTTTTCCCCTTCTTGGATTGCCATGGATGCAGCAAGTCCAGCCAGGGCATCTGCACGTATGTTTTCACCTCTACGAATATGGGTGATGTGACAGATGTCAAACTTTTTGCAGAAGTGATTGTGCTTTGTTGTAGTAAGGCAGCAAATCTGGCTTCCTGACTTCAAATTTCTGATTCATCTGGTTGACGATCAGTTGAGAGTCTCCAAAGACTTCCAGCATGGTGATACCGGATTCGATGGCGAGTTCCAATCCTAGGATCAGAGCTTGATATTCAGCTGCATTGTTTGTGCATGGTTCCAGTAGCGAGAAAGCGTGTGGAATCATGTATTTGTCGGGGCTACAAAGAGGATGCCAACTCCTGAGATCAGCTGTCTTTTTTCATTTGTCCTGGTTACACCGTCAAAGTACATGTCCCAGGAGGCACTTTGTGAGAAGTCTCCACATTGTAGACTGGTTTCGTCTGGGAGATCATCTCTGAGCGGAGAATCTTTGGGCATTGGATGCTCTGCGAGGAAGTCCGCCAGAGCTTGCCCTTTGATTGCCTTTTGTGGTACATACCTAATATCAAATTGTGACAGAAGGATGGACCATTTTGCTAGTCGAGCGTTGAGAGAACCTGCCTTTGTGACAAGGACCTTCAAGAGGTTGACCCTCGAGACCAGGTAGACTGTGTTGGAAAGCAAGTAGTGACGCAGCTTTTGTACGGCGAACATCACTGCAAGACATTCTTTTTTGACTGGAGAGTAGCGTTGCTCTGCACCTACTAGCATGCGGCTGAGGTAATATAGAGCAGCTTCTTTTCTTTGATCATTTTCTTGCGCAAGCAGAGCTCCCAAAGAGTGATCAAGGGCTCTTGTGTACAAGATGAATGGTTTTCCAGTGGTAGGAGCAGCTAACACTGGAGGTTTTGTCAGGTATGACTTGATGTCTTGGAAAGCAGCTTCACAGTCAGCATCCCAGACAAAGTTTACACCTTTTTTCATCAACCGGGAGAATGGACGGCATTTCCCCGAAAGATTGGAGATGAACCGTCTGATGTAAGCCAATATCCCTTGAAGCCCTTTGAGTTCTCTCAAGCTTTTTGGAGAGGGCATTTCTAGAATGGCTTTGACTTTTATGGGGTCAAGCTCTATTCCAGCTTTCCGAACTAAGAATCCGAGGAACTTACCCGACGAGACGCTGAAGAAGCATTTCAAAGGATTCATTCGCAGTTTGTGTTTGCGAAGCCGGAGGAAGACTTCTCGAAGGTCTTCGAGATGATCTTCTTTTCTTTTGCTTTTGACGGCGAGGTCATCAACGTAACATTCAACCGTCTTGTGCTGCATATCTTGGAATATTTTCATCATAGCCCTCTGATATGTGGCACCAGTATTTTTCAGACCAAATGGCATGACAGTGTAACAATACACGCCAAATGGGGTCCGAAAAGATGTATGTTTTTCATCTTCAGGATGCATCGTTATCTGATTGTAGCCAGAGAAACCATCCATGAATGTCATTCGCTCGAATCCATAGGTACTATCAATCATTACCTCTGGTATGGGGAACGGAAATTCATCTTTTGGGCATGCGCCATGCAGGTCTCTATAGTCAATGCAGACCATGATCTGCCCGTTTTTTCTTTGTCACGGGGATAATGTTGGCCAACCATTCAGGATGTTGTTCCTCACGGATGAAGCCGACGCTTTTGAGTTTTTGAACTTCTTGTTCAATTTTATCCATCACATCTGGACGGAATCTTCTTTGGCCTTGCTTGACAGGCTTGATGTCTTCTTGAAGATTGAGTTTGTGAACCGCTATTTTGGGGTCTAAGCCAGGCATTTCAGTGTAAGACCATGCAAAGCAATCAACGAACTCACGAAGAAAGGCGATATACTCGGGTAACTCATCATCCTTTATATTCTTGCTTATGAATACAGGACGTGGGTTATCTGGTGTTCCCAAGTCTATCTTTTGAACAGGATCTTCTGTTGGAAGGTTCGAAGGTGGTTCCTCCATAATATTTTTGGAGGCTTCCAGCTCAACGAGACCTTCTGGGGGCTTCAAGGGCATTTCCAGACCAAGGTTTTGTTCCTTTCCACGGTTCTTCTTGATCGGTAATTTTTCAAGGCTTGCTATGAGATGATCCCAATCTACTGTTGAAATAGGGTCAAAGTAGGCTACTTCTTTTGGAGATGAGGGTTCTTCTGGGTCAGAAGACCATACGTCTGTGGCATCGGACAACTCCTCTTCATTTTCAGAGAAATCGTGCTAATTGGATGAGCTTCCTGGATCTTTGTCAGGTGACTCATCAAAGAGATATCCAGGGAGATCGATGTCTTCATGGACTTGAGATGTTGAGGCTTGGTCAGTATATTGACTTTTAAGCCTTTGTGTTAACTGTCTCAGTGGAGTGTCGGGATCATACCCTAACCCGTGTGAAGACTTTTCTACATAGCCGTAAAGTCTCCAATCTTCCAGTTGGCTTTTGGTCAAGACGGGCCCTAATGGCGTGAGAATACCGCGTCCTTCTCCTAAACCGACTGGATTTTGAGCGTCATAGCCCATTTTCTTCATAATTGCTTATGCCACAGAACTATATAAGGATAGTTAAGGCATACCTTTATTTTGGAAAGGTTCAAGCATGGAGTTTGATGAAGAAGCATCCGATCTATGGAAGAAGATCGGCTTTTCCTTTGCTGAAGTTGATGGAACAACGAAGGAAGCTGACGTAGGATCTTCTATGTCAGAAGTTGTCTCCATTGGAGTAAGAGCAGGCTGAACTTGCTGAGTGTCAGTTTGGCTTGGCTCTGAATCTGAATCCGTGTCTTGCATGATAGACACGAAAGAGACAACAAATTTGCCCCCAGGCTTTTGCTTTAACTTCTTCACTTTAGTTGTGATGACCAAAGGCTTTGAAGGTTTGATGGAGATGATGAAGGGAGTTTGAATGCTCTCTTCGGATTTACCAGATGGTTTGTTTTCTTCCGGCGACTGTTGAGGAGCCTTGCCTTTATCTTTCTGGAGATTCTCGGCAAAGGGTGCTGTGTGCTTCTCCTCTTCTTCTTTTTCACCTTCATACATTTGTGAGTCTGCAAAGTGGACTTCTTTACCTTTGAAGGGTTTTCTGTCCGCAAAGACTCGATGTATCATGCCGTCATCACCAACAAACTTAATGCATTGATGTAGAGTTGAAGGGACAACGCCATTCTCGTGGATCCAAGGGCGTCCGAGAAGGATGTTGTAGTATGAAGGGGTTTTTATTGCATACACTGTGACCTCAGAGATAAGATCACCGATCTGCAACTTGAACCTGATTTTGCCGATAGGCCTTTAAGTACTCCCATCGTATCTAAAGATAGATACAGACGTGTGGCTCAGTTTGCTGGGTGGGGTCGGATGTGAATTTCGACCCCCCAAAAAAGGAAAGAAAGGGGAATTTTGCATTTTGCGTGGGGAAATCTCTATTCATCTATATATGCTATTTAAATTTACATCGAAAATGAGGATTCCGACTATCCTCAAAATCAATGGATCACGATCGCCAACTACGGATACGGCCGTAACACCGTTCTTCGACTAAAGCCGAAGAAATTTGGGGAGAAAAATAAATGGGTGGGTTCTTCCTCTCGTCTAATGTGCTGCCGGCAACACACGACGGTTGTCCTGTCACATTAATTTGGGTCTCTTTGGGTCTTTTTAATATATGGTCAATTTAGGGTCATGAGTTAAAGTCTAAATAAAGGTTAATCCTCACACAGCATAATCATAATAAATCCAAGTAAAATAAAGTAAATAAAATAAAGAAAATAAATGGGGGGCGGTGCCAAATATTTAAGAAGAGGATTGGCCCCGTTCTCGGGTACCCCCTTCAGATCCCTTGGCAAAATAAGGTTTAAAGGCTGACTTTTCAAATCAAAATGATGATGCAAATGAGACTTTGACTTGTGATTTCTGTGTTTTTCGTGTGCGATACATGAGTGATAAAAATGAAAGGCCGATGGGCCGTAATTGATTGGAGGTGGCCGATGGGCCAGTGTTTGTTTTAGGGTGGCCGATGGGCCGTGATTGTTTAAGGGTGGCCAATGGGCTGAAGTAAAAAGTGTGTGTGAAATCACTCATCTCATCTCGTCATTCTCATTTATTCAATTTTAGAAGTCAGTTCTTCATTTCCTTTTATCATTAAGTTCAATTAAATATCTGGCACCTGAGGTGGAGGAAGAAATAAAGGGAAAATCTTTTTGGGTTTATTTTGTTGGTTTTATAGTTTTTATGGATTTTTGATATGGGGCTAGAAGGGCCTAACTAGGGGATTTACTTGGATTTACGTAATTAATGCTTTATTACTGATCATCGGATTAACCTTAACCTAAGGTCCTAGACCGCCCACATCAGCTTTCCCAATTCCCTAACGGAACAGGAAGAGTGATGGGGTGAAGCCTAATGCTCTAAACTACCTAACAAGGTAATCCAATTTGATCCTAGGGTGTAAATAGCCTAAGTTTGATAGTTCCTGCGCCTAAGCAGTTTGTTGAGTAAGATCTTAATTGATTCGATTTGTTGTGAGTTGTGGTTTTGATTGAGAGTGGTTTAGAGATGTTTTAAGGATCTGGTTAATGTGTTCTTCTATATTTTAAACTTATGTTATTTTTAATTTAAATCAGAATTCTAAAAAGTAGTCGAAAATCACAATTCAAGATTAAAAACAGGGTAGGCGCCCAGGGGGTGGAGCCTATCCTAACAGTTTATGCTTTTCAGACTTTTCGATCTCTTTTCAGAATTCTGGGGGTTTTAAGGGCTATGTTTCACTCTGAGGAATGTTTTAATGTCTCTGCTGTTCTAATGTCAAAGTGATGCGGGTCCGGATTTTGAAATAAAACGAGGATTCGTGTTTTAGTGCAAGTGGAAGGATAGGCACCAAAGGGGTGGCGCCCAGGTGAATTGGCAGGATGGGCGCCCAGAAAGTGGTGCCCAGGTGGTTTGCCTGTGATTTTGTGTTGTGCCGGATAGGATTTAATTATTGGTCTGTGGGTCCGGAGATTAATTTAGGTTCTGGTCTTAGTTAGTTTAAGTTGTAAGGTGTTTAATTATTAATTTTTAGTTGAATTGGTTGGGTAGGGTTGAAATGTAGGCTAGGCGCCCAGGGGGTGGTGCCTAGGTGAAACTGGCAGGATGGGCACCCAGGGGGTGGCGCCCAGATGGATTGATAGGATAGGCGCCAAGGGATTGGTGCCTAGGTGGAATCTTTATGGTTTGGTCGGTTCCAAAGGGTTTTGGGTATTAAGTCCGAATCGATTAAGGTTCCAAGTGTTTTAAGGTTAAAGGTATTATGTTATGTTGATTGGGATTGGTTTGAGGTTTTAATTAATTAGGTTAAGTTGTGAATTTAGGGCTTTTTATGAAAAGGAGTAGGCTGGGCGCCCAGGGTGTGGTGCCCAGATGGATGTGTTTTATGGTTCGGTTGGGTTTTGTGATTCTTTGGTCAATCTCAGGTTTGAATTGATTTAAGGGTCTAGGATTTGATGGAAAGTGTTTATTCGTGTTCAGTTGGGGATGAATCGGGTTCCAGTTAATTGGGTTTAATGGTTTCCTAAGGAATGGACGGGGTAGGTGGAATTCACAGGCTGGGCGCCCAGAGGGTGGTGCCCAGGTGGATTGATAGGCTAGGCGCCCAGGGGGTGGTGCCCAGGTGACTGCCTTGTGGTTTGATTTGGTTCGATGGATTTTAAGTTAATCCGAGGGTGAATTGATTAGAGTCTTAGGTTTCTTAAGTCCTAAAGTGTTTTAGTGTGCTAATTCGGGTTGGTTTAATTAGAAGTTTCAATTAGAAATTTCTTAGTAAAGGGATAGGATGGGCGCCAGGGGAGTGGTGCCCAGGTGGATTGGAAGGCAGGGCGCCAGGGGAGTGGTGCCCAGGTGGATTGGAAGGCAGGGCGCCAGGGGAGTGGTGCCCAGGTGGATTGGAGAGTATGGGCGCCCAGGGAGTGGTGCCCAGATGGATGTGTTTTTATGGTTTGTTAGTTTTGTATCTTTTAGGTAGATTCGAGTTTAAGTTGGTTAAGATTTCAGGTCTTTCAAGTTAAAAGTATTTTAGTGTGTTAATTAGGGTTGGTTAAAGTCTTAATTAATTAGATTAAATTTTAAATAGAGCCTCTTAGGGAATGAATAGGCTGGGCGCCCAGGGAGTGGTGCCCAGGTGGATCTTGTCAGCAGGGCACCCAGGGAGTGGCGCCCAGATGGATCTGGTAACAGGGCACCCAGGAGGTGGCGCCCAGATGGTTCTGTTTTAGGGTTTTAATTAAGTTCTTGGTTATTTTTAATCCGAATTAATTAAGGTCTCAAGATCTTTTGGATTAAAGGTATTTATTGTATTAATTGATGTGAGATCAGAGCCTTAACTAATTATGTTAATCCTTAATTAGGGACCTTTAGTGAATAAGCAAGTTAAGCTCAAGAGAGGAGAAGTGGTTTCCTAAACAATCTTAGTGATTCCTTAGTCCAATTTCAGTCCAAATCAATTAGATTGTTTGTTCTAGGGTTCTTAATGATTTGGCAATTCTTAAGTTAATTAACTATGATATTTTAGGGTTTATCCTACTTAGGCACGAGATTTGATAATCTAGGCTATCTACCTACTATTTTTGGGTTTTCTTTGTATTTTTTAATTTGTTTTGGTTTCTCCTCTAATTTACTAGAGAGTAAGGGAAGAGAAGAAATAGTTTTATGTTTTATGATTTTTTTTTGGGTTTTTTATGACTTTATGTTTCAGATGATATGGTGGTGTGTGTGATAAAAATGATAATTTGAAGTTCAGAACATATCAAACAAGCAAACATATCATTGTTATGCGATTTCTAAATGAACTAAATGCGAGAGATCAAAACTTGTGCACAAAGGTGGAACAGTCCACCTAGGCGCCACACCTGTGGTGCCTATCCTGCTCAGTCAGGGTTTTCAAAGATTCGCAATGAATGCACAATAGTCTTAAGATTTTCAACACAATTCTCGATATTTAGTAACTGATGCGGATGTCCTAATGCGAACTACTAATGATGCAACTAACAAATCTATGAGAAAATGACGTAACAAGTAGAGATCTAAAACCCAAACCCTTTCTCGGAAGGGTAGGCGCCCAGAGGGTGGCGCCTAGCCAAACCAGAGATGATAGGCGCCCAGTGGGTGGCGCCCAGCCTTCTGAGATAGGCTTTTCACGACCTCCTCGATCTAAATGAGGATGATGATGCTATAAATGCGAGATCTAACCTAGTTAAGCACTTAGAACTACGAAATCAATGCAGATCTACACCACTAGTATGAATCTAAACATGTTATTAATATGATGAGATGCTGATACCATTTTTATCAAGAACTAATATAGATCTATGATGCATGAATGATCCTAAGCATGTTTCTAAACAAAGATGATGATAAAATGCAGCAGAAGAATAGAAAGATCTAGGAATACCGGTTTGAATCACACTTTTCAAGTTCCTAGAACGAGGCTTACGCGAAGAACCATAGCTCTAGTTGAAGATATGGAAGTCTTCTCCTCTATTTCCCCTTCTTCTTCTCTAGATCTGAAGCTTTCTCTCTAATGGTGGCTACCTTTCTCCTTTTTGCTTATTCTCTATACTTTTCTCTCTTTTAGAGTAGCTCCTTTGTAAATGAGGTTAAGAGATCCTTAAATAGAGGTTTGGGATGAGTTTAGGAGGGCTAGGGCTTCATTAGTTCGTGTTTCTAGAAGGTTTCACGCATCCCAAGGCAGCTTAAGTGTTTTGGGATAAATTAGGGTTTGGAAAAGAGGCTGGGCGCCCATGGGGTGGTGCCCAGGTGACTTCATAGGGTGGGCGCCACAGGGCTGGCGCCTATGTGGACTGGTTCATGGTAGGCGCCCATGGAGTGGAGCCTACGTGGTTCGGGTCATTCTCAAAGTTTGGTCCCATCTGAAGTCGGAATAGAATGGATAGATGGTCAATTGAGGGGACCTACACTAGCACTTAATTGACTGGGCGCCACAAGGGTGGTGCCCAGGTGGACTGGACAGTGTGGGCGCCCACCACAGGGTGCCTATGTGGACCGGAGAGTGTGGGCGCCACAAGGGTGGTGCCTAGATGGAAAGTTGTTTGGGTCTTTGCTTGGAGTGGTTATGGGCTGCCTTAAGTTAAGTTTGTGGAATAATAGGGTGGGCGCCACACATGTGGTGCCTAGGTGGGCTGAAGAGTATGGGCGCCACACATGGGGCGCCTAGATGGAATAAAGAGTGGGGTGGGCGCCACACATGGGGTGCCTAGGTGGAGTCAATTCATTTTCGGAGTTTGGTCCCTACGTTGAGTGGTTCCGGTCCGTTTTAGGTCAAACTAGTGATTTCGGAGGGTGGGCGCCACACATGGGGCGCCTAGGTGACCATGACTAGTGAGGGCGCCACACATGGGGCGCCTAGGTGAATTTGAGTAGGGTGGGCGCCCCTTGGGTGGTGCCTAGATGAATTTCTGTTACTCTTTTTAAGGCAAACTTCGAAAACTCATAACTTTTGATCCGCTTATCGGATTTGGACGTTCTACATACCGTCGGAAAGCTCTTGAAGTGAAGAATCCAATGGTCTAAATGTCCTAATGATTATGGGCTGAGAAAATATGGGGACCTCTGGATCAATGGATCCGGCTTCCTAACTTAGGGTAATCGGATGGCATTTGGGTAAACTTGGTGCAATCGTTGTAAGAACTGGCCTAAGCATGTCTTAAGTGGTCTGGAATACGTTTGAATAGTGTAGTGGTCCGCTCCTTGCGTGAAAGGTGAGTTGGACTCGAGATCTCAATGCGATTCGACATTCTTCTCACGAATTTCTAGAAGTCGTTGAACTAAGTCTGAAACTATCAAAAAGCATCTTCATTGTCATTAATTAATCTGAATTATGCCATTAATCATTCAATTATGAGTGAAATGGGGGCATCGCTATATATGACAGGTGTTTTAAGGCTATCATAGGGGCCAAATGAGGTGTCTACAGGTGGGATGCCCAACTCTTCGAGAGCCGATGTGGAGATGAGGTTGATGTACCCTGTGAAGTACAGGGGTCGGTTGTGCCGGTTTCGCCAAGTAGGAGGTCGTCCTTTGTGAAGGCGATGGTTGCAATGGCTGCTTTTTTAACCGAGAGGCATTCAATGCATGATCCCTCAGTTTTTTTCTTTTCTCCCTTTGAGGAGGCTTCTGAGTTTTTGACCCGGTAATCCATTTCAATTTGGAGGACTTGCGGGGCATGTTTCTCGACATCCTTATTCAGCTTTTGTAATTCTGAAATGAGATTATCACGAGTGTGTGGAGACATTCACAATAAATCCAGGATGTGCAGACATGCAGGTATGTGCTTGAAGTGTTCAATCAAGTCATACTTGAAAGCCTCCTTAAGGCCTGCATGTTCATCATTGTTGCCACTAGGGGCGCTTACAACATCTTTTCCCGAAGGATTTACATATGTAAAGGAAGATTGGTTGTAATTTTTGTGGCAGTCCCGGCCAGAGCGGGTGCCTCTACCAACTTCGAGAGCTTCTTGAGAAGGGTCTTCATTTGGAAGATTGTCTTCAGGATCAAGAGGCTGTCGTTTTTCATTTGCTGAGGATGTATCAGCAGCGGAGTTGCCATCCTCAGTGATCGTGTTGCACGGAGCATTTTTCGGGAATAAGTGCTGAACAGCATCCAGCAACCTTTCTTCTTCGTTGACTAATTCATCGTCCCAAGCATCAATAGCTGGGAATTCTTCAGTCAGGAAGGGTGTGAACTTTGAAGTCACAGTCTCAGGAGAAGAAACCTGAGAGGGTGTCATCTCAGTGAAAGTCACGTGAGACGAGGTGGCTCCAGAAGAAACATTGCTAGGCGTCGCCGGAGTGTAAGTGCTCTCATCAGACGATGCTTCGGAAGAGCTATAATCCCGAATTATCACATTACAGGAAGCTCTGACGGGAGATGTTGTCTGATCGGATTCAGACTCATCCTCGGACGTAAGAGGATCGTCTATCCAGCAATTTCCTCCATTTTCAGGAGTTAAGGGAGGATGTACCTGATGGTCTTCAGGGACTTCAGGCTCTAGATTGCGAGGAGGCTCGTTGACGTGGTCTTGCTCTTGTTCTAGAGCGAGACGCTGCAAGATCCTTGCCTATTCTTCAAGATCAGACATGAGAGCCAAATCTTCTTCTTCATCAACTCTTTGTGGCTCAACATGGTTGATTTCCACTAGAGCAATGAGAGGTGCTGGGTCAGCAGCTTTTTCTTGTACAACCTCTTGGTCTTCTTCATCATCAGACCAGGATCCTTGTGGCTGTAGGGGGTTATACCAGATTACTGGCATAAGTTGATTCTCAGGAACCCACTCTTCATCGGAGAGATATTCTCCTGTTTCAAGGGACTCCTCCACTCGTCTGTGTAGTTGGATTCGAATCCATCATCGGTGTCGCTGGACTCGTATCCATCAATGGAGAACCCAACTATCGAATTGCAAGAGTATGATGCCTCCTGCATGGCTTCTTTGAATTGAGGTGGCATGAAATCACTGAGAGTGAATTTTCTTACCCCCTTTGAAGTCTCTGGAAGGGATGTTTTTGTTACCTCTAGTGAAGCGGTAAAGGAAGCCTTTGCCTTTTCTTTGACTTCTTGTTTTCGCTGGGTCTTCTCTTGCCGTTTGAGCTTAAGGAGACATTTCCTAGCCTGCCTTCGCTGTTGAGCTATAGGCTTTGTTTTCACGACCTCCCAATTTTCATCTTCCAGGAGATCGGGATGTACCCATATGGGTTGTCCGTCTGGTGTCGGGTAAGGAACCAGTTGCTCGGATGCTTGGATCGAGTTTATCACCTTGAAGGAAGTAGTGATCTTCTTCTTCGGTGATTTTGATGTTTGTCCACATGCCACCATGTTGACGGAGGCAGGCCCATAGTTTTTGTCAAAGGTGATGACTCCGTTTTTCCACATCTCGTTTATTTTCTCCCTCATAACGAAGCATTGATTGAGAGGATGTGAGATCATCTGGTGGTATGGACAGCACCGAGGATCGTTGGTTTTGCCAACATTTACCCGGTCTTTTTGGTTCAGGCAAGGTGAGCTTTCCGTTTGCCACAAGAGCCCCGAAGATTTCATCAACATCTTCATCAAACGGGTATTTCTTCTCTACTCGTTCTTTGAAGGCATCTGAGAGTTCAGGTCTCTTACCAGCAGCTTTGTTTTCAGCTTTCTTTGGTGGCTGAGGAGCTGACTTGGTCTGCATATTGAGGACCTCTTTCTTCTTTGGTTTAGAGGTTGCAACGCGGTTGGCTCTTTTCTTGATGATTTCTGACTGTTGAGGTCTTTAATCACCGTTTCAGCTTCCATGAAAGCTTCTAGGAGTTCTCCCAGGTTTTTTTATTTGTTGCCGATGATCATGAAGCGGATTCTAGCTCTCATGTTGTTTCGGCAGATGTCGACTAGCGACGCTTGTGGCAGTACATCAGAGCATTTGTATGCCATTGCTTTCCACTTGTGAATGAAGTCATATGTTGACTCATTCTCCCCCTGTTTTAGGCTGCACAGCTGAGCCATAGTAGCGGGATGATCCTCACCTTTGAAGTGAGTCAGGAAGCGTCTCTAGCATGGCCCAGTTTTGGATGGAGTCCTCCGGCAGAGTGGAGTACCAATCGAAGGCCGTACCTTTTAGGGTACTTGCAAAGAGGCGGATCTTGAGTGCATCTTGATCCGCGATAGCTCCCGTCAGGATCTTGAAGTGGATGACGTGCTGTCTGGCTGATCCTTTCCCCGTATATGTTTGGAGGGTAGGATGCTTGAATTTGGTGGGGAACGGGACCGAGTCCATCCATAAGGGATATGGTGGCTTGATCCCATGCTCCTTGAGTATATCCTCTTCTTTTGCTTTGGCGAGGATACTGTTTACGTCCTTTTGGGTAAGGGCGCGTGACTCATTTTCTTCTCCATTTACCTCATCGTCTTGATGATTTGGAGGAGGTTCATTGGTCGCCTGATTTTGGAAGGCGAGGAGAAGGTTTTCCATCAGAGTTTCAATCCTCGGTTGGCCTTGTTCCAACTGCTGGATGCGGGTGATCGCATCATCTTGAGGTGGATTGCGGGGTGGTGGCTCAGAATTTGTAGCTAAGACGTTCATCCTTCGTGATTCGAACGAAGAAGCTGTCCTGGTGACTGAGCTGGGCTCATTCTTTTTGAAGAAGAGCTTGAGGAAGGATCACTCTGCCGTCCTTTGCTTGAAGGAGCAGGGTATTCTTCTGAGTGTCTTCTTGTCCTGGAGACGATGTGGGTCATCGGACGTCGGACATGGATTTTTGTTGCTGACTTTTGGCGCCTTCTGGTTTTTCCAACCATATGGACGGCAGCAACTTGGTTGGGTCTATTTTTTTCGACCCATTTGGGAGAGACTTGAAGTGTAGGAGGTTGGGTCCTCTGCTTCTCTAGTCTCTTTTGCCTATACGACGCGCGGCGGCGTATGCGACGAGCAATTTGAGCTTCGGTCAACTCTAGTTGGGCTTTGACAACGAAGGATGTGCTCCCTCGGGCGCAGCAGCCGAGCCTGTCTTCTTTGTAGCTGGGCAAGGACAGGATGCGAACCCTGTCCTTCGCCTGTTGCAGCGAAGCTTTGAATTTTTGGAGTTCGGCCCCTGTAGAGATGAAGGGTCGAACTGCAGGTTTGTAGGCCTTAGCAGGTGCTTGCGAGGCCTTGTGATGCATGATCTGATTCTGGGCTTGTAGGAACAAGCCGGCTCATGCTGGTTTGACTTGGGAGTCAGGTTGGAGATGGGTCTCTCCTCTTTCATGTAAGCAAGAGGGTAGAACTGGTTCTCCTTGAGTAGGGCTAGGAATGCTGGCTTGGTAGATCTTTGGGACCTTCTGTGTTTTGGTGAAGGTCTTGGGGACCAAGTCTTGGGATAGACCTGGTCGTTTGCTGGTCGAGGCTTCGTGGGGCTGCCACGGCTTCGGGCCTTCTGGTGCTCGTCTTTGGTGTCACGGTAGTGACACGTTGAGAGGCGAATCTCTGCTTCTTGGAAGGAGCAGTTTGTTCCTCAGGAAGTAGGAATGGTCCCAGCGTCCCAAAGACAATAGTCCGGGGAGTCGAGGTCGACCCGGAGCTTAGAGAGTTGCCGAGGGAGTTGACGCTTCGGCAGCTGATGGGGTGCTTGTAGGTGTGCGTAGTTTGCTTCCGTTGAAGCATGAGTTGGTGCTTGCTCTCATCGAAAGTAATGGTAAGTGATGCTGCCATTGTTAGTTTTTTTCAAAAATTTCTGAAACAAGACCACATCCATTAGTAATCACAAGAATATAATGATCATAAATGGGAAGTTCTATGGTTTCGTCTTTTCAAATTGCTCGAGGTAGATGACCCAAGCAATATGAGGAAGGCAAAATGCCATAGAAGGTACAATTGTTCTGATCGCAGGTATGGTAAGCCCGGAATGGGCATCCCAGTGACTGCTAGAAGCAATTGTGAACTTAAATTCGACTTATCGAGAAGCAGAGCTTGCTCGAGGTAAGAAGAATATAAAGTTGGAGTTACAAATGTGCCGGTCGCAATACAGTAGACCCTGAAAGGGCGTACTAGTACTGCTAGACACAAATGTTTTGAGACCGCATCCATGAGATGAGATTCTCTGTTTTGAAAGGTCAAGATTGGATTCATCAAAGAGAGCAGATGGTATTCCGATCTGAACACGGGCTCAGCGATTTCCGCGAGCGCCAGTGCTCAGAAAGAAATGAACCATAATTTCTCGGATCTGAATCCAAAAATGACGAGTTTTTTTTTTGAAAGGCCAATATCGGGTTCATCAAAGAGAGCAAAAGGCACTCCAATCTGAACACAGGCTCAGCGATTTCCGCGAGCGCCAGTGCTCAGAAAGGAGAAGACCAAAATTTCTCCAATCTGAACCCAAAATGACGGAAGTTTTTCTTTTGAAGATTTTTTTTTTTGAAGATTTTTTTTAAAAAAAAATATTTTTTTTATTTTTTATTTATTTTTTTTAAAGATTTTTTTTTGAAAATTTTTTATTTTTTATTTTTTATTTTAAAATTTTTATTTTAAAAATTTTATTTTTGAAAAAAATTATTTAAAGGACGAGCGAGTACACATAGGCCTCCTAACCCGGTCTTATAAAATCTCGATTGATAGAATTGCCCCCAAGTAAGGGTAGGATTACTTAATGAACCCGTTTGGAGGACCCTTGCCTAGAACAGTCAAGCTGTCTCCACACTCTGGACAAGGCTTTTCTTGAATCAACCATGATCAAAGAACGCAGTTGGTTTAACCTTAGTGGTCTATGTCTTTTTTTTATATATTTTTTTTATTTTTTTATTTTTAATGAACTCATCGAAGAGAAACGATGGCCCAAAACCTTAGTCGAACAGGCTCAACATTTCTGCAAGCACGATGAACGATAGGAAATGATCAATGTTTCTCAATTTTGAATCCAAACTGAGAAATCTAATATTTTTTTTTAGGTCTTTAATGAACTCATCAAAAAGAAACGATGGCCCAAAACCTTAGTCGAATAGGCTCAACATTTCTGCAAGCACGATGAACGATAGGAAAGGATCAAGGTTTCTCAATTTTGAATCCAAAATTAAAAATCTGATTTTTTTTGTTTTTTTGAAAAGAGAAAGAGTGGAAATAAATTCAAAGAATTAGAAATTTTCAAAAAAATCTCCTCTCATTTTTTTAGATGCGGAATCCAACATGGGCCACCAATTAGAAAGTAGCCAAGGAATCAAGGAAAGAAGTATAAGCATAGAGCAATAGTTATGATATGCAAATATTTCATTTCTAGCATCGTGTTCTCAAATGAATGGGTCCCACCGAGTGGAGCCAGCTTGATGGACCGCGCTTCTGCCTGGTCCTACCGAGGTCGGCGGACGTGGGAGTCCGTTGGGTCCGACCTTTTCATAACGGGGGGCCAAAGGCGTGCATCAACATTTCTTTTGTGCGGGTGTGCCAGATTTTCTATTTTACTTGGAATTGCAAGTGGTGATCCGGAGATCAACCTTCGCAAGTAAAAAGGAAATCAACTTCTTTCAAGTTTTCCATTGCACATATATTTAAGAAAAGAGACATTTTCTTGATTTGCCGTGAAAGGCGATTTTTTGGCATTTATAGCTGATTTTGGCGTTTATAGCCGATTTTGGCGTTTATAGCCGATTTACAATTCTTATCAATAATGAAAGACAAGAGTTGTGATTTTTGTCTCTTTAAAAAAAATACAAACTACAATGAAAAGCAAGAAAAGGAGGATCTAACTTCTCAGGAGATTGTGGGGGACCCGTTCAGATTGACGGTCGCAAGCCATATGTGGACTTCGCTATCATCCATGCAGATGAGAACAGAGGATGCTATTGATTCGCTTGGCTTGGCTATAACCTCAGGTTTTTAGAGGACAAAGACCAAATGGAGGTCCTATGTCCAATAAAAGTTGAGTAGACGGGCTGAAAAGCCACGTCTAAGCCATTTGGAGGAAGAAGGAGAAGGCAAGGACCTTGGGGGGGTACCCCCCAAGGGACTTTTGTCACCTTGTAGCGGTGGTCGGTGTAGAACTTCCGCAGAGTTTTCTCTCTTTCCTTCTCTGAATTTCTGTGCTTTGTCTGTGTCTTCGTGTTTTTTTCCGATCTGGATTTCTTTGGAATGCTCTCCTATTTATAGGCTTTTAGGTAGCCATTTAGGAGGGTTTATGAGCCTTAATTGTCATAAAGCTACATAAAGGGAGGAGTTACAAGATTGAATTCTTTATTTTGTAACTCCTTTTTCTTGGCTTCTGATTGGCCGGAGGAGATTGAGGGCATTTAATCGCCTTTAATCGCCATGATTGGAGGAGTTTCATGGGTTAAATGCCATGAATCTCTTGACTTGTAACTCCCGGATGCTTGCTTCTGATTGGTCCGTTCAAAGAAATGGATTAATGACTGTAATAAAGCTAGTCAATTAATCGCATTAAGTGGTCGTTGAGCAGTTGAAGAGTCGCGGGCCGTGCCGCGTCTTTTGGGATTCTTCTGGCGATGATCATCGATGGATCTTCATGTAGATCGACATCGGATGACCATGTAACTTGAGGTGTTGGTTGCCAACAGCGGGTCGGTGCCATCTGTCCTGTCGATTTCTCGATCGGTCGGGTAGGAAGCACACTTTTTTTGGTTGACCGGGGTGGCGATCAATGTTATTTTCGATACTCTTGATGATTAACCCATATTTTTTACAGATGTCAGAGGATTTGGAGTCTCAAAAGTATGAATTTTGGAAAATACCAGAGGCCGGACGCTTCGAATCGCGAAAAAAACGGCGAAAAACGGGGTTTCCGGGGCCCACCGGATGATCCCGGGCCCCAGGGTAGCAGGGGTCTGCGACCCTGGGGGGTTTTTTCCCCCTTTTGTCCCGTTTTGTGTCCGTTTTTGCTGTTTTTTCGATTTTTTTTTTCTTCTGTATTTTTCCTTGACAATTTTGATCATTTATTGGCCTGATTTCCCTGTAGAAAATCTGATGAGAATCCTTGCATTTTATTTTGCAAAGTTTCTAATTTTCCGAGAAAGCCGAAGACTTTCTCGGCAGAGCTGCCGATTTTCGGTCCGAAGCTGAAACTGGGCCAACGATGTCGGAATGACCTGAAATTTGGGGTGAAGCCTGCTGAGACATGAATAAGACCAACTATAGGCTTTTGTTTGATGAAGCCATTTGGGGCCCTATCACCAGTAGACTTGCTTTTGTCGCGATGAAGATATCGCGGCTTGATGTGCGGTCAACCGATGTCCGATTGACTTGAAATTTGACAGGGAACCTATTGGAGTCATTTTAAGATGATCTATAGGCTTTGTCTTGGAAACCATGGTCCCGGGGAGCTTCGCCACCGGGAGGCCTAATTTGGCTTCCGAGCGTCAAAGTATGGTCAAATGTTGTCGAAATGACCTGAAATTTGACGTGTAGCCCTTTGTAAGCATTTTGAAGCCGTCCATGTGCTCTATCTGATGAGTGATGGCCTCCCCGCCTAGAGGCTTGATTTAGCTGTTCGAGGGTTGATGTAGGGTCAAACGTTGTCGGTTTGACTCGGAACTTGACGTGGAGCATTTTGGATGTATTTTGAGACCATCCATCGGCTTTGATCGAAGATTTGGTGTCTCCGATGCTTTCGCCGCCGGGAGCTCCTTTTCAGCTGCCGGAGAAGCGAAGTTAGGCCAAATGATTTTGAAATGGCCCGAAACTTCTTGTGTACTCCTCTTTTGGCTGTCTTGAAGGATTTTGCAGTTTTTATTTGATTATGACAAGATTTGATTTTTTGGAAGTATCATTGCCTATTTGTGGTAGGTTGCGACTTCATGTAGTTCTTTGGATCTTGAAGAGGCAAAGTGACATTTTTGGTGTCAACCCTTGTGATTTACCCATTCTAAATAATTTTTCTAATTTTTCTTCACTTTGGATAAATTTGCACTCATACTTATGTTTGTGGGTCTCAAGTTGAGTGACTTGGTTCTTAAGAATTGAATTTTCATTTTTAACTTTTATGAGTTGAATTCCAATTCCATTAAACTTGTTAACTTTTTCATAAGCAAGTTTTAATTTAAGTTTAAGTTCATTAACATTAGATCCAAGTTGTAAAGCTTTTATATCACTTTGAGCATTAAATAAATTTTCTTTGGTGATTATTAACTTGGATTCTAAATTAACAATGTCTTCAACTTCATTTTTTATATGATCATTCAGAGTTGAGTTTTCTTTGGTAAGTCCTTCACAACTTATCTTAGATACATTTAGTTCATCTTGAAGATTTGACAAGTTATCTTTAGAAATTTTCAATTTGGATTCTAAATAGATAATGTTTTCATCATGTCTTTTTAATGTATCTCTTAGGTTTAAATTTTCTTTATTTAGCTCATTATGATTTAATTTCATTTCATTTAGTTCATCTTGAGCATTGGATAGGTTGTGCAAAGTGATCATAAACTTAGAGTCTAGGCAATGTATTAGTTCTTCTTTCTCTCTAAGTTCATCTTTTGAAGAGTCCAATTCTTTGTTTAATCTTTTAGATTCTTCTTTTAAAACTTTTGTTATTTTTATCAAGCTTTAAGAACAATGTATATAATTCATTATAAGCTTGTTGAAGGTCATCTTCATATTCATTTTCTTCTTCTTTAATTCAACTTGGGATTCATTAATTCCAATGTTTGGATCTCCAATAGATGGAAGAAAGGGTGGTCTAGAAGAATCTACAAGGGAATGTACAAAATCTAACTGAGTGGAACCCATTCTAATGATTTTCATGCAATGCACAACTAGGGTTTTAAACTCTAGGTTTTTACACCTAATCAAGAGTTTTAAACACTTGATCCTAATTATAGACCACGAGGCTCTGATACCAATTGAAAGTCCAAGGGATCCTAACCCTAGAGGGGGGGTGAATAGGGTGATCTTCAAATTAATGGCCAATTTAATTTCTTTCCAATTTACTTTTAACTAGTGATGATTATGTGAGTAAGTGCGGAAGATAAACAAATCAATCACCACAAGCCATTCACCATTACACAATGATTTATAGTGGTTCAGCCTCAATGCCTACATCCACTACCGGCTTGTGCTCAACACCCCACCGGATTTCCACTATTTATGCTTTTGCAATAGGCTAAGCAATAACCTTTACAAAGTTATTTTTCTAGGGTAAACAATGTTAGATTATAATGTTCCACAACATTGTATACCTATCATGTGTGACAACTCAAGTGCCATTAGCATTTCAAAAAATCCTGTTCAGCATTCTCGCATTAAACACATTGACATTCGCTATCATTTTTTGCGTGATCATGCTGATCAAGGCTCTATTGAGTTACTTTTTGTTCCAACTGATTCTCAATTGGCTGACCTATTTACTAAACCCCTTGGATATGAAAGATTTATCTTAACATCAATTGGGCATTGGCCCTTGCCCTAAAATCTGAAATCTTGTTGACTAATCACCTGTTATTGCATTTCCTTTGTATTTTACCTCTTATAAACAGGTGCTACTGACAAGGTTTGTGTCTTCTTGTAGATGGGCAAGATCCTTTGCAATTAGATGTCAAAGGGGGAGATTGGAAGCATGATATTAAGTGGTCTCAATTTGAGGGGGAGTAGAATCAAGGTCTATCAAATTGAGGGGGAGAAGCGTTGTCTAGTTGCTCTCGCAAGGAAAATCCAAAGCTCCAAAATATTCAAAGTCCCAAAGCATCCAAAGCTCCTTAAATGTCCAAAGAAGTTGGTGTTTTAGTTCTTGGAGTATGAGAGAGTGTCAAGCTTAGAGTTGCCATCAAATTGCAAAGGGGGAGATTGTTAGAGTGTTTATTTTGTTGCAATTTGATTGGATGCATTCATTGTCATAACTTGACCTCACTCTCATTCATGTTCTCCTTCTTAGGAACCTCTTGCATTTCTGTTTGTATAGTCTGTCGGTCAGACTGTCGGCTCTTGTCGGTCAGCCGGTACAAGAACCGAGTCCAACCGATGGCTCCATCGGTTCCTTTTCCAGAGAGCTACATTTTCAAATCTTCTCTGTCGGTCAGCTTCTTGGTTCCCATCGGTCAACCGACAGTGCATGAATTGTAAGACCGAGAGCTTGTCGGTTCCAAAACAGACAGCGATTTTTTCAACATATTTGTGCTATCGGTTCCTGTGTCGGTTCAGTGTCGGTCGACCGATGTTGTCGGTCAAACCGCCAAGTGTTTTTTGGTCAGTAATTTTTTTCAAAATTATAGCCGTTGGCTTGTGACCGTTAGGCTGTCGGTTGACCGACACCAAGTTGTCGGCTAGCCGATAGCTATCCGTTGGGAGCACTTTTTCTATAAAAAGTGACTTTCTCTTTGGGGAAAGTTGCTGAATTTTTGAGAACTTTTGAGCCCAAAGGAGAGGAACTTTTCAAGAGCTTTTCAAAAGGGATTATGGAGGCATTACAACTTTTCAATCTTTGATCCTTAAGATGGGTGTGCTTTCTAAATCTTTACTTCTATTTCATGCTTAGATTTTTCATCTTTGTTTTATTTTAAGCATGATCAAATTGTTAGCCCTCTTTTTAAGATGTTGTTCTCTTTTCATAACATGCTTTGATCTTTGAAAACCTTTAGCATTATGAAATCAACATATGTCTTTTCATTCACATGAGTTTTTTAACATTAACTTTCAAATCTATTATTTCAAGTTTGATCTTTTGAAAAAGAAAAACATGTGTTGAGTAATTCAACTCTTTCTCTTACATATGATTATCATCTTTTGTACCATTTGAAGTTTCATCTTTTTAAAAGAGAAATAGTGTTTTCTAGTCCATGCATTAGTCATAAACATTATCATTCATATGCATGCTTCCTATCTAGAGGTAAACCATTGTGTTCAATTTGTTCTCTTATCCTTGCATAAATAGGCATTTTACTTAAGAGAAAAATCAATGTTGTAAAGGTTGGTGTTTAGCCTTAAAAAACACTTGTTGTGATGTAAAGGTTTATGTTTATCCTAGAAAAGCATAGTGATGAGGTTGTAAGGTTTGAGGTGATCCTAAACCTTAAATTGATTAGTGAAATCCGGTAAGGGTACCGGGAGTGGATGTAGGCAATTTGGCCGAACCACTATAATTGGTTGTGTTATGGTGATTTGTGTTTTCCCTTCTTTTTATGATTATTGGCTTTATGGTTGGGTGTGAGATTGAATAGAGTCTGTTGTTGTCTTTTGATTTTGAATGTATAACTTAGAGTCTCTCTCTCTTCTCAAGCTAATTTACCATCATCAAAGCATAAGTCACCTAAAAATCAAAATGTTTAGAAGTGGTCTAAATTTTTAGTCGCATCCTATTCACCCCCCCTCCTCTCGGATTCGATCTTGGTCTTTCAAACAACAACCTATACACTATGCTTTTCTTAGGCTAAGCAATAACCTCTACACTATGCTTTTCTTAGGCTAAGCAATAACCTCTACAATGATTTTCTTCCTCAAGAAAGTGTCTACACACTAGAAGAGAAATAGATTAAACCCTAATAAGGTGCCTCTTAATTAGGCAAATATGAAAGTGAAAATAAACTCACACAACACTCAATGAGATGCAAAGATGAATGGACATGATGTGTGTGTGTGTGAAGACTTCAATCAAGTTGAAAGTGAAAGTTTAATCAATGTATGCTAAAAGCATTTGAAAGTTAAGACACAAGGATTTGATTGAAGATGATGCTAATCACATGTATAAAAACTAACTTGAAGAAGATATGAAAATCAAATATTCAAGTTATATCAAAAGGTATGACTAAACATGTAATGCAAATCCAATGTTGTTTTCAAGGAACAAGATTTAACTAAAGTTCAAATGATTGAAAACAACAAGGAAGGATTCAAACAAGTTAATAAAACATGCTACAAAAGAAATCAAAGATTTTCAAAAGCATGATTACCAAAGATTGAAATATAGCTTGGTTTGAATCAAGAGGTGGAATCCAAAACATATGAATCAAAGATTAAATGAGATATGGATTCCACACAACATAGTTAGCATGCTAGAAAACATTTTCCAAAGGTTTAAAACAAAGCATAAAACATATGAACAGGGAAATTAAAGCTTACTAGAATTTAACTTCTTGTGATCAAGCTTTAGCTTTCTATTTAGACCAATTAAGCTCCCTTAATTCATTCCCTTTGCTTGGGCACTAAAAGCACAAAAAATGGCCTCTTTCCAGCGTCACACATTCTTTGGAATGAACTTGCTTTTTATAGAAAAAAAATGGTCCAACGGATGCCTGTCAGTCAGCCGACAACAAGGTGTTGGTCGACCGACAGCTCAACGGTCACATGCAATGGTCATAATTTTTGAAAGTTTTCTGACCCATATGCACTTGTCGGTTGACCATCATTTATCGGTCGACCGACAAGAAACCGATAGATGAACCGACAGCACAGAAATGTTGAAAAAGTTACTGTCTGTTTTGGAACTGACGAGCTCTCGGTCTTACAATTTATGCATAGTCGGTTGACCGACAGGAGCCGAAGAGCTGACCGACAGAGAAGGTCTGAAAATTGTAGCTCTCTGAAAATGGAACCGACAGAGCCATCTGTTGACCTCGGTTCATTTTGTGGGTTAGCCGATACGGACCGACAATTTGACCGACAGTGTGGTCAGGCTAATTTTCTGAGGATCTGAAGTTTTTGAAGAGTGAAACTTTGAAACCACTTGAAAAGTAAGATTTGAAAGGTGTTTTTATAAATTGTTTCATCAAGAAAAACATGATTAAAATCAAGATTCAAATCAACCAAAAGAGTTTAAATAAAACATGAGTAGGTTAATTCAAAGATGATTTTCAAGAAGAAACTTTGTGAAATGAAAATTAAAGCAATGAGATGAATATCATGCAAATGCAAGACATCAAATTGCAAACAACTTAGGGTCTATCAGTGCAGCCCGTGGGCGGCCCTACATATCCCCCTCCCCTTATTTTTAATTTGTTTTTAAGTTTTTTAAGTCGTAGAGACTTAGACTCTTCACTCTTGGTCTTGGACCAATTTCATTAAATAAAAAAATTAAGAGAAATAAACAAGTAGAATAACACTAATGATGTTTTGAAAACAAACATCAAATAAATTGCATTTCCTTGAAATTTAAGTTACAAAAGCTTAAAAAAATTATAAGTTTAAACTTGGATCAATATATATATAATGAAATTCAAATATTCTGATAAATGAAAAAAGAATTACAACTTTAAAAACCTATGATACATTCTAAAAAATAAATTACAACTAAAAAAACCTATGATACATTCTAAGAAATAAATTACAAGTTGAAAGCCTATTATACATTCTAAAAAAATTATACTATGATATATGTAACGCCGCTAGCTCGTCTTCTATCTCGATTTCATCATCATCGAGGTGTTCTTCCCTATCCTCTGCTTGCTACCAATCTGATAAGCAGATGCAGGTCTCAACGGTTTCTTCTGTAAGCATAGTCCTCCCGGGGTCAATAAGTTGCCCACTTGCACTAAATGCCTGCTCTGATGCAACTATAGACGCTGGTATTGTTAGTATATCACGGGCTATGGCGGAAAGCACGGAAAACTTAGTTTCGAATGATTTCCACCATGCCAAAAGATCAAAATCATCTTCTTCATCATCCGAGATTGTAACAGGATCGCTCCCCAAGTATATAGTTAAACCATTATAAGGTTGTAAGAGGATCTTCCGGAAGAAGAGGAGTTACTTCTCTGAGATTTCCTCATAATACTCAAAATGGCCTTCTTTTTTCCTTCATGTACTTGGGGAGGGCCTGTTGGGACCGTGGGTGCTATGGATCTATCTAATGGGGTAGCATATTCCAAATAAAGTGTTTATAATTGTGTCTTAACTATAAACATGTCATTTATATTAGCTATATTCATATTAAAGTTTATTTCATCAAGAAGGGTTTCTACACCTTTTGATTTCAATCTAGGGTCCGATGCAGCAGTTATACAAAATGTTAAAGGAGTTATTCTCCAATATGATGAAAAATTTTCCTCCATTTGTACACACATAAGTTGAAAATTTGAAAAATCTCTATACTTTTTAAAAGTAAGACTTATTTAATAAAAAATGTGCTAAAGCTTGATTTGATGTAGGATAATATACCCCGGAAAAAAACAATGTTGCATCATGAAAAACTTCTAAAAAATCTCTTATTATCTCAAGAAGTGTCCATTTATCATCACTTATAAAAATAATTTCATGCTCCAAATAAAGTTGACAATATTGATTCAGTGCCATTTTATAGGCACATGATTATTTTAACATTTTATTGGTAAAATTCTATCTATACTTTACAACTTGTGATATTTTCTTTGGTCTTAGACTCAAATTCACACATATGTCCCTCTACCATTGTTTTTGCGAGGAAGAACAAAAAATGTATCCTACAATCCATTTAATAATCTCTAAATCATCTCTAATTAATTTCACCCCTACTTGTACGATAAGATTTATGATGTGGCATGCACATCTATTGTGAAATAGATCTCCATTTAAATCTAGTTGAATCGCATGTTTAGTAAATCTGTTACGATATTGTTAGTGCTTGCATTATCTAAAGTTATAGAAATTATTTTATTTTATATTTTATATTCTCTAAGTTTTTCAAGGATGGTGGACCTTATCCTAGTACCAATGTGTGGGAATTCTAGTATAGAAAACGAAATCATTCTTTTTTGCATCACCCAATCACTATCAATATAATGTGATGTGATTCCAATGTACCCCAGATTTATTTAGAGGTCCATAAATCTGAAGTTAAAGCCACTTTTCCAGGTATATTTTTAAAAATATTTTTTAAATCCTCCTTTTCTTTCAAAAAAGTTTTTATTGCATCATTTCTAAAAGTAACTCTAGATATTTTCTGCTATGAAGGAACAAATGCAGACCTCAAAATTCTTTCAAAAGATCGGTCTTCGGAAAGTATAAATGGTAATTGGCGACATATTATAAACTTAATAAGTTGAAATCTAGCATTAGTTGGGTTATAGTTGAAAACTCCTAAACCATCAGATGAATCTGTATGAGAAAGTTGTGAGAAAGTTGTGTTTGAATCATCCCACCTCTTACCCCATGGCCCCCATCGTTAGTGGTATTCGTGTGTTTGCACACACACGTTTTAATGTGTCTATTAAAGTGGCTAATGTCGCTTGATGATTTGGCACTGAGGAAGAACTTTGCAATATTTACATTGTGCCTTCTCCTCTGTTCCTCCTTTAGGACATGGGACAGTAACTTTAACAAAATGAGATCATACTGGAGAAGTCAATCTTATTTTTCTCTTCTTTTTAGTTGTAGAAACCGAACATGAAGGATCTTGGCCGAGAAGATTATTACTATATACTTATATGCTCTAACTTTGATCTAAATGAATAAATTCAGGATCTTCCTCATTTAGAGAGAAGTCAAAGTTGGAAGGTTGTGATGGTCCAGCCATTTTTCTAAATAAAAGATTTTAAAAAAAAATTAAATAAATAATTATATATAATGTGTTTTTTGTGATAATTTATATAAGAAAGGGAAGAAGATGAGACTTAATATATAATATTAAATAATTATATATAATGTGTTTTTTGTGATAATTTATATAAGAAAGGAGAGAAGATGAGACTTAATATATAATATTACTATGTATGTTATTACTAAATAAAACTCAAAATTAAAGATAATAAATACCTTTATGAGAGAGGGAGAGCTAATGGAGAAGTCTTTCTTAGTTGAATCCTCCACTTTAGAGAAGTCACCCTCACTCTTCACTTCTTAGAAAACTTTGTAGAGAGAGCTTAGACTTTAGAATGAGACTTAAGAGAGCTTAGAGCCTTAGAACTTTAGAGGGAGTGTGAGAAATGAGAGAGTAGATGAGTGTAGATAAATTAGAGGAATGAGGGCTATTTATAGAATTCCTAAGTGATAAAAAGACATATAATACCCCTCATATGACCGTTTTATACCAGTTGGGGGGGTATAATAGTAAAAAATAATCAAAAGACACTAATACCCCACATTTGACCATTTTTTGAGAGGAGGGGTTTTAAAAATATGGCCATTGGGGCCCTTCCATGGGCCGTGCCTGGCCGCCCGCGGGCTTGGGGGCACTGGCCCAGCAGCCCTGGCCCAGCATGGCCCAGGTTACCTGTCGGGCCAGGCAGAGCTGGTCAACGGGCCTAGGCACGGTTTTTTCGTGCCGGGCCCGTGCTGGGCTTGGGCCGCCCGCCCAAATTTTCACCCCTAGCCCCAGCTGCCTAGGCACGACATAGCCCGTGAAATTTCATGAGCCGGCACGGCACGACCCAAGCACGACTGGGCCCACCCTTAGCCAACATGGCCCAATTTTCATGCCTAACCCTAGCCAAGGGGGAGGGGACCCAACGGAGCCCACATAAGTAGGAAAGAAGCCCACACAAGTGGGAAAGAAGCCCACACATGTGTGAAGAAGAGCCCACAAAAATTAGAAGAATGACACACCCATAGATCGATCCTTAGGAACCTAGGTCATAACTAATGCCCTTTAAATGCAAACCAATTGGACTTTTCTTTGATTGATGACATAACTCAGATCTAAACCTAGAGTTTTAATAGTGAACTTGCACGGTCTCCACCGTCTCATATAATCTCATAAACCATAAGACAAATCTTCGTGCCCCATGTATATTGCCTCTATTTAACCAGATCTTAATTCCCTGAAGTTGTGCGCGTGCGTGCGGAAGTGCGAAACCTGCAATCGATCAACCATGCCACACAAGAGAGAGAAATAAGGATTTTACATGGTTCGACAAAACCGCCTACGTCCACAACAAGAGAAATCGATTCACATATTAACTCTCTTCAGAATCTAGGGTCATAGATTACATGGTATATATAATCTCTGCTTTCTGAGCCCTTAAGAAAGCCCCGATGCAATGACCAAAATACCCTTGACCATGAACCCGGTCATTGGCTAACCCAATGGACCACTCCAGTAAATCCGGAATACAATACATAAACCAAACACCTGATATGGTTTTATGGCTATTTGATGAAATGATAAATAAAGATAAAACAAGAGTGCTTTTGAGGTTGATATATAATACAAAAGAGTTTTTGTTGAGAAAAGGCATATATATGGGGTTTTTTGGTAATTCCTCCATGTGAAAAAAGTTGAGATATCACCCTGCACATTCTTCACATTAGGAGAAATGGTAAAACTGCAAATATTTTTATGATTTTGGGAATTTTAAATTTATGCGATATCGAACAGACGCTTCCTATTTGTTGATGCAATGTTGGACGGTTTAGATTATAATTTTATACGATATCACACAATCAAAGGCATTTTAGTCCATTACTATTGCACGAATACCTATGGAGAAATATCTCAACTTTCTTCACAATGTGTAGTTATCCATGGCTAAATGTTACTATACAGTGCAAAAAACCTGTAGAAGATGCCTAGGAGTGTTCATGGGTCGGGCTGGACCAAGTTGATGAATACCCAGGCCCGGCCCAACTTTTGAACGCTAGCACCAAGTCCGGCCCAAGCCCGACTCGGGTCATAACTAGCTGGCCCGAACCTTGTCCACCTGAGGTAGATTTGGCTCTAGCTCAGCTCGTTTTGTAGTATAATGAAAAAAATAAAACCCTTCCCAAAGTGTCCTTTGTAGCTTAGTTGGTTTGCACATTCTTGTATGGAAGAATCAAGTATTTGAGTCCTATCTATTAACTCTCCCATGTTTTTATTTTATATATAGTCGGGTCGGGCCAAAAATGAGCCATATATTATATGATCACTAAAAAATGTCATCCATCAAATGCGTAATATTACTAAAAATAAACTCCAATTTTTTCTTAAAAAAAATAAACAATTAATGCTAAGTACAATGAGGAAAAGAAGAAAAAGAACCTGTTAAAAATAGGACATAAGCATGTTATATAGAATAAGATGAATATAAGCAAATAATCAAATTATGTTTGAGTCTTACATAAAAAGACCAAGCTAACTACATAACCAAATAACGCAATGAGATTGTCATAGAATCAAGATCAAAACAATTTTTAAAAAGAAAAAAGGGTCTTCAACAGATCGGGGGAATTAAAGGGGAATAAAAAAAGGATCCATTGCCATCTCTATTCTCATCTATTGAATAATTAAGTATAGGCCATGGTTTTGTACCCAATTAACAATTGGGTCAAATATAAGTACTCAATGGTTAAATAAATTAGGAAGAGACCTAAATATATTTAATGGAGAACTGGGATTAAGTAAGATGCTAGATGAATTATTTTAAAGAGAGGAATAAGTATAGAAGTAGAGTCTTGAGAAGAAAAAAAAAAAAAAAAACTCTAATAGGTGCACCATTTGAAAATTGCTTTCAATCAAACTTTCAAGATAAATTCATAATCATGTGATTAGACAAAACTACTAGTGTCAATCACGGCGGTCACGATTTTGGATTGCATGCTTCCATCCATAATTACTAACATGAGCTTCCTCACCTAACCAAATTTTTAATGAGGGTGAGAAAATGACCTAACATGGCAGCCCCATTTAGTAGGCACGTACGATAATCTCATATAATTGCATTATTGGTACTATATGCACATTAATAACATACACGAGCAATGTAAAGTAACAATTACGAGATCCTTACACTACAACAATAATGAATTTGGCCATTCAAAAATATATGTCCACCACAAGTGTCAATTCTTTGATAGCCCCCCTATTGAATTTGGCAGCCCAATATAGAATATTATGGTATTCTAAAAATCTCTTTTCAAAATTTTTTTCTGTCACAAAATGTTGTGAGAATGCAGAAAACCAATAAAATCTCTTATATTGGCGTGCATGAAAATGACCCACACAATGGGATTAAGCCATTCACTCTTGGATTACTGTTGTAGATTGAGACCAATCATTCTTCACGTGGAAACACACTTGCTAGTTGAATATAGATCATCAGGGCAGGAACCAGGATTTCATCTCGGGGGGGGGGGGGGGGGGGGGGGCGCAAAACTTGAATAAATTTGTATTTTACCAATTATTATAACTATCATATTTTTAAGTTTTCTTTCGACATAATTGTAAGTTCAAGCATGAAAAATAATTACGATTCAAAACTAAATTTTACATAAAAATTAAAACCAGTATCTATTCAAGATGGATTCATTCAGATACTTTTAATCTTCCTTGGCAAGAATTTTCTTTCAGATAGGGTCCAAAGGATTCTCTAGGCCCACTTAAAAATTCTAAACCACTAAAACAAAATGCCCCCATTGCCAAATTTCACTGCAGTTTCATAACCATAGAATACTAGAAATGAAATGGGTCATGGGTAAAAGTAGCTTCAGACCTAAGATTTATAAACCCATTTTCTGAATTCGTACACAACGGACACACACCCATCTCACTTCAAAATGAATAGAAACCAAAACCCAATAAAAAACTAAAACACTATGTCACTTCTCACATGAAAAAACAAAGAAAGATGCTTCATATGAAAAAATAATCAAAATCCCATAAAAAAAATATTATAATAACAATAAAATCTAGAAAAACTCAACATCACATCAAATTGTCCTCCTACAAAAGGGTTCTTCATTGCAAAGATAAAAATATGAGATCAGTCATAAGTGTACAGTAAAGAGATTTCAATCCAACGGTGAATACCACATCAAAATCCAATCTCATTGTCAGGTTGGAAGGTTGAACTCACATTGATGCCAAAAGGGTTTTTTTTATATAGAGTAACCTTAGCAAATGTCGGCCTCTTTGGGCCAACCATGCTTTAGATTTGCACACATGTATCATAATAGTCACTACAGGGATTTTTACAGATCTTCAAACGTCAGGACTCTAGAGTATCATCCGCTATATATAGTTGACATTTTGTTGGACGACACTCGACAGCTTCTTTTTCTTCACTCTCTCTATCTCTCGGTCTCTGACTCTCTGGATGGGTGAATGATCGAATGAAATTTGAAACGTTTTAGGGCAAGGGATTTTTATATTTCAGAAATTACAATCTACCCCGCTCCTTTTATTTTAATTTAATTTTTTACTTCAAAAACCTGGGAGGAGGGGGTGTGCATTTTGGACCTATAAGAAGATTTTCAAAGCCACTTTCTTTGGTAAACATATTTAGATGCTATTCTAATACATTTTTTTTTTAATTTTTTTGTATACCCCCCTAAGATTTATAAGATTTGTAAATACGCCACTGAGGTTCTAGTATTTATAAATAGGCCCCTGTATTTTAATTTTAATACATTCCGTGTCCCCAAAATCAATAGTCTTCCAACCATTATAGGTTTTTAGAGCAAAATGACACTTTTGTCCATCTCTCTTAACCTTATATGCATAATTTCAAAAACTTGGACTCAAATTTCTTTTAAAAAGCATGTAACATTAACAGTTGCACTTAGTGAGAGAGTATAACCCTACATAAATTTATTTTTTATCAATACATGGCTCATTTCATTAAATCCAAATTGATCATGGCAACAATCAACACTTCTACTTACAACCAGTTATGATTTATCAAATCCATACATGACACACCATTCGATTGATAAAAGTTTCAAAATGCATGATTATGCTTCATGTGTAAAAGGTGTAGAAGATATATTAGGGGAATGAATAAATGTAAAAGAAATACTAATTTTCATAATTGGAAAGAGGGGTGGTGTTTGGCTCTATGTAAAAGAAATATTTGGGAAAGGGGCAAATGTAAAAAAATATATATATATATATTAGTTTTTAGAATTTGGGAGGGTGGTGGGTGATTTTAAACTTTTTGAAAATGGGTACTTCAATCCCAAGGCCCTTGTACTTGGGTCCACCCCTGGTCACGTGCTTGAGAGAGTTATTAAGAGAAACAATTGAGACTTGAGATAAAATAGTGGTATCTTTGTAAATATTAATATACTAATTTTGTTTAATGAATGAAAGGGCAAAGGTGTCATTTATATAAAAATCCAACACAAATCTTATGGTGGCTGCCTATTTTTATTAGGAATATTAATTTTAGGGACATCAAAGGTATTAAAATGAAAAGGCGGGGGGCCTATTTACAAATACTAAAATTAACCCCAAGGGCCTATTTACAAATCTTATAAACCTAAAGGAGGTATATACAAAAAGCTCTTTTTTTTTAACCTTTCTAGCAAAAATGTAATCTAATTTCTGAAATTCAATGACATTTAAGACGTGTTTGTGTACATCAAAGAAAAGAAAATATTGTTTCCTACTCCACCAAACTTATTTCGGACCTGTATATATATAGGTAGGAATACATCACCTCACTGACAAAGAAAAGTAATAGAAAATTGAGTTTTTTTCCACTCTTTTTCCAACTGCACCAAACCACGATAGAAGACTATTCTCGAATTTTCGGGCACCCTATCTTCTACTTTTTTGACAGCACTATGCTATCCTTAGTTTTTTTTTTTTTTTTAAAGAAAAATTCAATGACATTTCAAATGGAGAAAACCATTCATTATTTTGAAATTATAGTAGGTATGAGTAATTGTCAGGAAAGAGTCCCCTCCGTACGTAGGGGCACTGGTACTCGACTTCAAGTGAGAATAAAGTATTTTTTTTTATTACTTTTTGCAATTGTGAGAGTATAGTATTTGGGTAATAACTTCTTGTGACATACCTAACATCCTATCATTTTTCACAAATAAACGAGAGTTTAGTATTTCGCTACCTTTTTCTTTTGTTGTAAATGAGACCCATAATCAAGAAAGAGGCAGAAATTCAGTGGCAGAGTCTGGATTCTCTCTTAGAGGGCAAAAGATCTCTTACCAAAGAATTTGAGAAAGAATTAAAAAATATAAGAATATTAACTTATATCAGAAAGTTGAAAATATAAGAATATTAACTTATATCAGAAAATGTGCTCGACCAAGAACACACAATGATTGATTATGAAAGATATTTATCATTTTATTTTTTTTTAGAGATTAAAGGCTTATAATTTTCGTAACAAATTGTTGATCTTAATTTTTTCAAAAAGAAATGCAATTGAAGGAGGGTTTTAGAGCTATAGGATTAGTTTAGATTGCTTGAGAATAAGGATTAGTTAAGTTTTGATTAGTAACTGGTAACAAAGGCCCGCGCTAAACCCATGCCCAAAAAAATATATTATTAAAATTTAAATTTTCTCTGAAAGTATTTTAAGAAGAAAAAGATAAAAAAGAGAAACAAACCAAATTCTTTAAAAACAAAAATCTATTTATCTCTCATCATTGATATTTATTCTATACTTCTTTCTCTTGTTTCCCCTAATGCTTCTTTTATGGGTAGCACTGGTCTTGGATTTATTTACCATAAATCTGGTTTGTTGCAGTTTGAGATTCATATAGACTTGGCTTGTAATGTTGTGGTTGATATTACTACACTCAGATGGGTTTTATTTTCATTTCTTAAACAAGCAATTGGTTTCTTGAAACTAAATTATCAATAGATATAGATACTATCAATTTAGATTAGACCGCATGCCATCTGTAAGATTTCTTGAACCAATGGGTGGTCAAACAAAACCACATTTAGATATGGCTGTGTATCGATTCAACATAAGTACTAAGCCTTAAAAAGGCTTGGGAACTTTACCGTCAGTGTAAAAGACAAGGGAGGGAAAAAAATATAAAAATCATAACAGATGGAGGATGTGAGTACACCTCTAGACCTCCAAGCTCATAAGCTAAATATATAATATAAAACTTAGGATTTGGCAAGGGAGGTAATTCAGACCCTTCATTTTACTACTAGTGCAGGGCATACATGAATTTTATAAAGTGTGCTTGATCTTAATAAATGTTTTTTCATTAACTTGTTCCACAATTTTGAATATAAAATTCATTTTATAAACATACAAGTTCCAGTTTCATTAAATAAATTATTAATAAACTTAATAATCACCACTTTCCTTTAAAAAATATATATATATATATGTTAGTTTATTCAAATTTCAAACTGATTTATTAATGAGCTGGTTTATTAATGGTGGTGGTTCCCCATACTATGCTGATATTTATTTTTTGGTGCCCAATAGCTGTCTGTGCTAATAAATCACATAGATTGATATTTTGTCTTTCTTTGTTGTCAAAAGTATGCAAGATAACTTTAATCATCTGCTGTGTAGAGTAGAGGCAGGTACATGGAGGTTGTAAGTTACAAAGGCAAGTATGCTTTTGTAATAATTATATATATATATATATATATATAGGGATGGGAGAGCTGAGAAGTGTGGTAAACTTGAAAATCTGATCAACTTTGAAGGAAACGTCGGAGGAAAATGCTAACATGTCTTACTCCGGTCACAACCGTACACGTGGCATGGAAGTGTGGGCCATGTACCAAGCAGAAAAAGGGATTTGATGGATTGGGATAGAACATTAATACTCATTTAGATTAAGTAGTATGATTTGGGCTTCCACTTTTATTCATTGACCCGCAAGTAATGTTCGATGAAGCTTTTGCCTTTTTTTAAATGATAATATTAAATGCATTGGATGAGCTTATGTTTCAAGTTTGATTGAATGATAGAGCTCACTTTATATAAGGGGATGAGCTTATGTTTCAGGTTTGATTGAATGATAGAGCTTACTTTATATAAGGGTCCCTCTTCTTAGCAACGGTGTTCATAATAAGACGAACACAATTTCATCCAAGGATGAAATTCATGGAGATTAAAAGATTTCCTCTCACCTATCTATGTATGGTGACGGAGGCTCGAATGATTATTTTAACCACTTAATCAATAATCGAGAAAAATTTTCACGCTACATTTTTTGATATTGCGGGATAAAAGGCAAAGAAGTTGAGAAAAAAGGTAATAAAAAAGTCACAGAAGTCAAGATTAAAAAAAAAAAGGAAAATAGGGATGCAGCCCTCATGGTTGATATGATATATTTGTTGCCCCTTTGTTGCATGCTAGTATCAGGAGTTTGTTCTTGTAAAAACCCTTTTTTTCCTAAATCTAAACCATATGAGGTTTTTCTTTCACCACTTACTCCTCACCAGCCATGAAGGTTCTCAACCTGAGCCCTTGTTCCTATGCAACTTTGATGTAAATCTACATAAGCAATGAGCATGTATGAAACTTGATTAGGTGTGCGCTTCGAAAGGGGTGAACCTTTGACCAGTCATGTTGTGGGGACTGAAGGAAGATCAAATAGAGAATTCAAGTCGAAGGATACGTGTGTTCTAAAATTTTATCTAAAAATCTACATGGTACAATTCATGCAGTTAATTGATAAGGGTTCCTGAGATATGGTAGAGATAGTTTATGGGGTGGATCACCCAATACCCCCTATAGTCACGGGTCTTAAGGTTCGACACTCATCTGAATGAATTGTACGCTGTTTGTTGGATTTGACTTTACAACTCATTATAGATTATTGAGCCACATTTAATTCAACCATTTCTCACATAAGCATCTAACCATTTTCTTTATATCTTTAAGGATTTACTGATCTAGTTGTCTTTTTTTACCAACTGTTTTGTTACCAACATTAACTTCTTTTTTATTTCTTTTTTCCCCAAACTTAAGAACATAGAGGAGCCGTAACAACTTCTTCTTCTTCTTCTTCTTATTATTATTATTATTATTCCCATTGTAGATGATATTTGATCAATCAAGATTGCTTAAAAAGCATTGGTCAGTTGCTTGGTTACATTCTTGTAGCGGCATGGAGCCATGATAAATAAAAAAAGTTGACAAAAGAACCAATCTTAAAGGACTTCGATAATTTATAGCTGAAAGACTATGATTATAGAACAAAACTTCATCATTATTATCAAAATTTTGTTTCAACTACGTTGGAGTCAGCTACATGAATTCTAATTATAATAAAAAATTTCTATAATAACATATATTCAAGTGATCTAGATCAATAGAGAAAGTACTAAGAAAGAAAAAATGAAATAGATAGAAAGAGGCAGAGGAAGAAGAGGAAAAAAAGGAGAAATAAAGTCTAGGGGAGAAAGATAACTTAGAAGTGAAGAGAACTTGAGACGAAATTTTTTAAAAAAGAAATAGAACAAGTACAATAATAACTTGTTAATTCATCACTCTCTTTATTTATAATTACTCATTAAACTTCAAAGCCTGATTTTATATTACCAAGACAATCCTAGTTCAACTTTAGAACTAAAGTTTCTAAGTTGTTGACACTAAAGTTAGATCTTTTTAGTGGATTACAAAGCATAAAAAACTTTCTTAAAGTGAACACCTATTTCTCTCTTAAAATGTAGTGGCTCTAGCTACCCTTGCATTCCATTTGATAAAGCTTTTGGCTGCTTGATGTGATTAGATATATGAGGCCAATAGGTTTCTTGTTAAGTTGATTAGTGTCACACTGCACCTAGAAATGCACAAGCTATACGGTTCAATGCCTAGATCATTGATGTCATCAAACACACAATGGTGAGGGACACTTTAGAGTCTAGTCTAAGCAGTAGTTTATAGGATAGTTACCAGCATAATACAAGGGTTAACAAAATGCTTAAAGATAGATCTAGGAAAGCTCTAGCAATTCCTGAAATTTAAGCTATATGAATGTCAAAAATCCAATAATGAGTAGGATGACTGTAAAACTGGAGTGCCAAAGGTTGAAATAATTAAAGGCTAGTCCCAGATAGGGGTTTGGGGCAGCTATGCATAGGGTGACATCAGATGCAAGTTAGGTTGATCAGTTAAATTTGTAGGTAAGCCATGCATCAGCCCAACTTTTCTGGTTACTAATTAAGCTAGAGATGCCAACTCATTACTATTTAGTCTCTAACTTAAAAGGGTCAACTCAAATCTTGATTTCTTAGGCTGGGTTCAGACTTCAGACTAAGTTGATGGGTTGAATATCAAGTACAGTTTCATCCCAAGCCTAATCAATTTATTAATCTGGTGATAAGATCAAAGGCCTGCAAATCTGCCACCCAGAGATCAGACGCATCCAGGTGCCCCACATATCCAAGGTTCTCTACAGATGTCTATCCAATCTTGATTGATTCAAGGAGCAAAGTAGGGTGGAAGTACATAATCCCTACCCACCGACCAAGAAGAAAAGATGAAGAAATCGAAATAAGCATGCAAATAAGTGACCCAAACAGTAAAGAATGAGTAAAGAGCAAGAAAAGGGAAAGAGAACACATCATCACAAATGACCCTATTTCTCACATACATTAACCATGAAAATAAATAAAAATCAATTATTTCTTCTCCTACAATAACAAAGAAGAAGGAGGAAAGCAACCCAAAATAAAGGAAAAGGACATACAACTCATCATCACAAATGAATATGTTCTCCACAAATATTACCCCCCCCCCCCCCCCCCCCCCAAAAAAAAAAAAAAAAAAAAGTACAATCTATCATCTCTTACTACCTTTCATGGACACAACCACATAAATCACTCCCCCATAAAAAAATCCAATAAAAACCCAATCTTTGTTCACTACCCTTCATTAACATAAGAGACAACAAGAAAGAAAGCAACCAAACAGAGCTCAACATGAAAAGAGAAAGCATACCTATTGGAAAGAAAGAAATTCCCTTACACACTGTAATGGTTTATATATATATATATATTTCTTTTTGTGTATCTGCATGAGATATATTTGCCTGATTATAAGGGGGGTGTTTAGAGAGAGGTGAGGAAAGGCAGCTACACCAACCCACATCTGCAATATAAACAACCAACACAACAACGAACAACAAATGCAAACAGAAACTACAACAAGAAGTAAAATAAAGATGCTGAAAAAATATTTTTCCCGTGTGATTAAAGCCAATAGTTTGACTGATTTTCATGGTTAGTAGGTCATGGATGACTTTGTTGACGTATGTTTTTTTTCCCCCATTGATGCAATGGTAATATAGTCTGTGTGTCTTGTGTAAAAGAAATGCTTGGTTGTTTTACCTATTTTCTTTCCAAAGAGAAATTGACATACTGTCTTTTTTCCTGGACGAATATTGTGTTAGTATACATATATATATATATGTGGTCTATACCATTCTTATTTGTTCTTCTTCTTTTATGATGGTAGCAATGAAATTGAAAACTTTTATTCATTTGCATGCATTAGTGAAACGTAGACCCATTCGAGAATTGTGTACGACATCTGTTCGGTAATCCTTGACGTGACAGATTGGGTGTTTGACTTGATTCGTTATTCTTGTGATGTACCTTCGAACTTTGTCGTATGCGATTCTTGAATTGTCCAGTTTGGACAGTTTGGGAATGCAATTATCCATCTTATACTCAATAATTTTTATTATTTTCATTTTGTATGATATTATTCAAATAATATAACTCTCAACCAAACATTTGCGTTCCAAGGGCGATCCGATCGACAGGATGTCCGTATGGATGCTTTCTCGAGACCCTCGCCACCCGGAGGTTGCAGCTATCCTCGTAAGTTTAAGCATTGGAAGTCTCACTTAAAATATTCATCTATTAATATATCTTCTTATGCATAATAATATATTAAATGAATCAACTACGCAGGCCTAATGTCAGTCACGCCTGGAGTAGTTGCCCGAGGACCATCGTAGTTTGCCATCGCGGAGGGATGAGATATTCCACTCCATCGTTGGACGGGACGGGCAAGGTTACATGCTCACGTATGGGACGGGCATTCCACGCTCGTACATCGCGTGAGCGGAGTCATCCGGTGCTAGCTCCTCCCAGGGCTTGCGCTACCGTACAGATGAGGAGGTCGAGGAGATGCTGCAGTCCACGAAGGCAGCGATCAGGGAGGAGATGAGGGCCGAGATGAGAGCGGAGTTGGCAGAGCTGGAGGCTTGTCTATCACAGACTCACGGCCCGCTCTCTTCAGACCCACCACCCATTACTCAGGTTAGTAAGAAAAAAAATTATACATTTAAATTGTCAATTATGTCATTGATGTGTCAATATTTTTGGTTTTTTAATTGTTTTTAACTGTCTATTAAATAATTACAGGCACCTGACGCTGGCAGCGGCCACAGGGCGAGACATGACTCGTTTGGAGAGGGCAGTCATGATCCAGCAGGCTCGACTGATCCTGACCAGGTATATAAATTTAAATTCATTCAGGATTTTAATTAGCCTCTGTATACAATCACCGAGCAAACGGGCTCCGGTGAGTTACATTCATCCATTAAAAGAAGATAAGTTCCCACATTTTTTGATGAATCCAAGAACATAGTAACCAAGCGAATCTACAAGAAATATAAGCAAGTAACTAGTTTTATTTAAAATTTGAATCCTGTATCCTTTCTCTAGCCTTTGATGTCACCCATTTTACTTTTGCCAGATGAATGATTATATTTTTTTTCCCAGTATCACACATGTCACTTGCTATCATATGTGGTTTATTCTAATATATGTACAAGGGATTGATTACATAAGTTTGACCACACCATGCATTAAAACTCATTTGAATCAAATCCGTGCATGTTCATTCCACTTTGTGAAGATCCAAAACATTCATGTACAAATTCATAAGATGCTTTTGTATTAGACTGTAGACATCATTTTTTGTTGCGATTGAGCTGATTGGAAATGTTTGTCCTGACTTTGTGACTCTTGTAAAAACCCAGGTGCTATGAAATTATTTAGGAAGATGGATATACCTCATCTAGACATTGGAGATTATCTTGGTAAACTATCTCTCTTTATTTTTTATATTTATGCTATCCTTATGTGCGGGGATGTCTCCCGAAGCACTAAGGTTATACTAACTTCGGTGCTTATGTCCGCTAATCATGCTTTGACCTCGGCAAACGTTACCCATGTGCTACCTGAGCTCAAGACCGTCCCTGGTCTCGGGCACCCCCGACCTCAATACGAAGTCTTAACTTCGACCACTCAGCTCGGCCCCAAAGCCAGACCTTTAGCCGAGGTGGACGGTGACGGCTGTACTTTCAAGGATATCCAGTTGGAACTGACAAGGCCATCTTGGCCGCCCCTTACCTCGGACAGAGTGGCGTCTAGCGGCTACGTCCTGTCAAAGTATGGCCCAAAGCCAGGCCCGATGGGACTGGGCCCAAAAGTCTAATATGGTAAGGCCCGATTAGACTAGCATTTAATGCATAATGGGCTGATCGGACTGCCATTTAATGTATAGTGGGCTGACATGGCGGTACCCCTGGGAGTGCTAAGACGTCATCATGAGCCCCGCCATGCAACGTAGACTTCCTCCTGTATAAATAGAGGAGCGAACTCCATCACAGGTATATACAACATAACCAGAGAGCTGTTACTATGTCTCTTTTCTCCCTTATCTCCATCCTATTGCTCAAACCTCATACTGACTTAGGCATCGGAGAGCCTTGTGCTGCCCACAGCCAGGGTCCTCTGACTTCCTCATCTTCTCCCCTTTCAGGTCCTCAGATCACTCACCATCTTCGAAGGAGCATCAGACTCGAGATAATCTCCATTATAAAGTCCGTAATATTTAGGCACTTACAGTTGGCGCCATCTGTGGGGAAGCACTAACCCGATTTTCCCAAACACCATGCCTCCCGAAGCTAAGAAAGGCGGAGAAGCTGTGAAGACGATAATCCAGCCACCCCGGGCCTGTCGCTAGTCACTCCTCCTCAGAGGCAATCGGAGGCAAGGTCTGGTGCAGTCGCAATCGAAGAGCACTCTGACACACACCTCTTCGTTCAGATCTCGTTCCCGGAGCAAATCAAAGACTCATCCCCGGAGGAGGAGGTTGTGCCTCCTCGGCGAGATGAACAACGACAAGAGCATCCCCAGAGGGACAAATCTGTAGCGGTCAGTAGGTCCCATCATTCCCGCTACTTCACTAGAGACAAAGACGTCGCGGCCCAAAGCATCCTCATCCGAGAACAAGAAAAGTTGATCCAGAAGCTCCAACAGCAGCTTCGACAGCAGCCTGAGCGCGAGGCAAAGGTTGGCCCCCAACCTTCCAAGAGTAGGTCGACCCATCGATCTGAGATCGACCTCATGCAACACCTCGAGCAGAAAAGGCAGCGCCGGGCTCAGGACGAGGGCTCCTGGAACAGTCACTCGAAGAGAAGGTCAAAACCCCCCCCTCAGGAACAAGGAAGACGAAGAAGCGCGGCTTGACAGGCTCGTCAGGCAGGCGATCCGGTGCAATATGGAGGTTCTCTCTCGCAATCCCATGGATTCGTACGACTCTGGCGACGCCAGCTCATCTCCTTTCTCTCAGGAAGTCAAGGATTTCCTCCTACCCAAGAGATTCAGCGTTCTAAGGTTCGTTCATTACGACGGCACCTCGGATCCAGCAGCGCATCTCCGACATTTCACTCAGAAGATGTCGGTGTGGGGTGATGTCGGTCATCTGAACTATAGAGTTTTCTCATCAAGTTTGGGAGACGTCCCCCTCAAATGGTTTTGCAGTCTCCCAGAAGGATCGATCTCGAGTTGGTATCAGTTGCGAAACTCCTTCCTGGGGAAGTTCCAAACCCACATAGTCATCCCGAAGACGGATGGTGACATCATGTCCCTTAAGATGAGATGGAACGAGAGCATTACCCAGCTCGCTGAGAGATTCTGGACCGTCTATAGCCAGATTGAGAACTCCAACGATGAAGTGGCAATCATGTCCTTCCAGTACGCCCTGTTACCGGGCAAAGACCTTCGCAAAGCGTTGGTCGGATGTCCCGTGACCTCGATGGAAGCACTAATGGCCAGGGTAAAGAAATACGTTACCCAAGAGCAGGACGAAGTCAGGGCCAAGGGGAGCTTCGGTGTCTCTAAGTCCACCTCCAAAGGCCAGACCAAGCCCGAAGACCAAGCCGCCCAGCACGACCGCCACCCCTCTAAGAAACCCTTTCCAAGAAGGAAAGAAGGACGTTTTAGAGGAAGGAAAGGGATCGATACCGAGCCTCCACCAGCTCGGCAACAGCCTCGTTCCTCAACAGGGATGATGGGAAGAAGCCTAGGCCAAGTGTCCATATAGTATTCTTGGAGCCAGCCTACAAGATACTGAACAAGATTAAAGACCAGTCTTACTTCAGCTGGCCGCAGCCTATGCAAGGCAACCCTGGCAACCGAAACCAGAGAAAGTTTTGCTCCAAGCACAAATAGAAGGGGCACGACACCGAAGACTGCTACTCTCTCAAGTCGCACCTCGAGAAGCTCGTCAAGGAAAGACACTTAAAGGAATATGTGAAAGGAGGAGTAAACACCAGCCGAGCTCAGCGCCAAGATAACGGAGCCCACTCCAGCGATGAATCGGAAAAACTTATCAGTGTCAACCACCTGGCTCCCGCCCCAAGGGGGAGTAACCAGGCCCGAGCCGAGGCCAGGAGGGCTGCGCACGGTAAACAGGTGATGACTGTCGAGCTCGAACCAGCGTTCAAAATAGCTCGGAAGGAAAAGCCCAGGATTTATTTCTTTGAGGAAGACTTGGAGGGGGTCCAACTCCCCCATAACGGCCTGCTGATCGTTACCCTCAAACTCAAGAACTGCATAGTTCAAAGGATCCTCGTCGACCCCGGAAGCTCTTCCGAGATCCTTTATTTTGATTGCTTTAAAAGGATGGGCCTCAAAGAAGAAAACCTGGAGGAAGCGCGCACTCCCCTGATAGGCTTCAGCACCAAACCAGTATATCCCAAAGGGAAGATCTCCCTCACGGTCGAAGTCGAAGGCGCCTCCATGACTGCCGACTTCCTTGTGGTAGACGCATCGTTTCCCTATAATCCTATAATGGGGAGAACACGGTTGCACAGCATGGAAGCGATACCTTCCACCCACCACCAGAAGCTCAAATTCCCCTTAGAGGACAAGAACGGCGGAATGAAGGTGGTCACTGTCAGGGGCGACCAGCAGGCGACCAAGCTGTGTATAATGGTCGTAGTACCCAGAGAAAAGGAGCCGCAGCAAGTGAACATGGCCGAGTTGGAAGACGATCTTGATAAGGTCGGCCGCGATCCCGAAAAGAAGCGCGTAGAGGATTTGACCGAGGTCATACTCGATCCCACCGATCCCGAGCACCACTTCTTGATCGGCAGTCAGCTTGCCGAGGCGGAAAAGGCCGAGCTCGTCAGTCTACTATTCAGAAACAAGGAGGTCTTCGCCTGGACACCTTACGAGATGCCCGGCATTGATCCCAAAGTTATGAGCCACATACTCAGCATGGATCCTCAACACAAACCAGTGGTGCAGAAGTCATGCAGGACGGGGGTACAACAGTCAGAAGCAGTAGTCGAAGAAGTTGGAAAGTTGCTGGAGGCGAAGGCGATCAGAGAGGTTAAGTATCCGAAGTGGCTGGCAAATACAGTGGTCGTCAAAAAGAAAATTGGGAAATGGAGAGTCTGTGTCGATTTCACTGACCTAAACAAGGCTTGCCCCAAAGACAGCTTCCCACTCCCTAAAATCGACCAGTTGATCGACGCCACTGCTGGCCACGACAGGATAAGCTTCCTCGATGCTTATCGAGGCTACCACCAAATACCGATGTATGAACCTGACGAAGAGAAGACTACGTTCATAACGCCCAGAGGCATTTACTATTACAAGGTAATGCCCTTTGGACTCAAGAACACAGGGGCCACCTACTAAAGGCTGGTCACAAAGATGTTACAGGCCCAGCTAAGTAAGACAGTGGAGGTTTACATTGACGACATGGTCGTCAAGTCCAAGCAGTCCCAGGACCACCTGGCCGACCTTAGTCAGGTGTTTAACATACTTAGGAGGTTCAAGCTGAAACTCAACGCCTCCAAATGCGCGTTCGGCGTCGGTTCCGGCAAATTCCTGGGAAGCCTGGTCACTAGAAGAGGAATTGAGGCCAATCCAGATCAGATCAAGGCAATCCTTGGAATACAAAGTCCAACGACGATGAAGCAGGTCCAGAAGCTCACCGGCATGGCTGCCGCCCACAATTGCTTCGTCAGCAGATCATCAGACAGAAGCAAGCCTTTCTTTCAACTGCTCAAGAAAAACCTGAAATTCCATTGGACACCGGAATGCGACGAAGCATTGCAAAGGCTCAAAGCTTATCTCTCCTCACCTCCGCTGCTCTCAACTCTGAAACAGGGAGAGGTGCTCTACCTCTACCTCGCAGTCTCGGTTCATGCGGTCAGTTTGGTCCTCATTAAAGAGGACGACAAACAGCAAAAGCCAATCTACTACACGAGCAAAATCATGCTTGATGTCGAGACCAAGTACCTCCCAATGGAGAAGCTCGCGTTGGCACTAGTCAACGCTCTCCCACTATTTCCAAGCCTTCTCCATCGTGGTCGTGACGAAACACCCACTCGGAGCGGTCTTCAAGAAGGCCGACTTCTCTGGACAAATTTTGAAATGGGCCGTCGAACTGGGGCAATACGATATCAAATACCATCCTAGAACGGCGGTCAAAGCTCAAGTTCTGGCAGATTTCATCGTCGAATTCACCTCTCCAAGCTCGGCCCCGACCCCGCTCGGCGCCGAACTGGGGGGCAGGAGGCATGAGGACGAGGTCACTGGGACGGAGCAAGAGCAGGCCTGGAACCAATTCCTCGCTTCTGCTTGGAAGGTATTCGTGGATGGATCCTCTACCCCCAAGAGGGCTGGCGCCGGCGTGGGCCTTCAATCTCCAGAGGGATTGGTTATCGAGCAAGCCCTCATCCTTGATTTCAAAGCATCCAATAATGAGGCAGAGTACGAGGCCCTAATAGCTGGGTTGAACAGCGCTAAAATCCTAGGAGCTCAACAGCTAGCGGTTTTCAGTGACTCACAGTTGGTAACAAGCCAGCTGACCGGAGACTACCAGGCTCGCGATGACAGGATGGCCGCCTACCTAGCGCACGCAAAAAAGCTCCTCTCGCAGTTCAAAAAAGCCGAAGTCAAACGGATCGGGAGGGACTCCAACCCTCATGCCGACGCCCTCGCCAGCCTAGCTTCAGCGGTTGAGGCTGGGAGGAAAAGAACCGTCGAGGTAGGATCGCTAGAGAGGCTGAGCACGGAACTCCCTCCACCTCAGCAAATTCTGTGCGTTAATCTCGGACCAAGCTGGATGGATGAAATCATCACCTTCCTCAAAGATGACCAGCTCCCCGAAGACAAGAACGAAGCTCGCTGAATCAGACTCAAAGCGGCTCGATTTTAGTTAAGCCCACAAGGCAAGCTCTATAGGAAGTCCTCCACTGGCCCCTACCTTCAGTGCGTGCACCCCGACAATGTCGACGACTTCCTCTACGAGATGCATGAAGGAATCTGCAGAAGTCATATCGGTGGACGGTCGCTGACATACCGGGCTATCATCCAGGGTTACTGGTGACCATATATGCAAACTAACACGCAGCAATACGCCCAGAAGTGCGAAAAGTGCCAGAAGTTTTCACACTCCCTCCACCAGCCAGCTCAGGATCTGAGAATCCAGCCCATGGCCTTTCGCCCAATGGGGACTGGACATCGTAGGACCTCTCCACCGAGCTTCGGGAAATAAGAGGTGGCTGATAGTAGCCACTGACTACTTCACCAAGTGGATAGAAGCAGAAGCACTCTCCTCCATCACCGAGAACAACTCGAAGAATTTCGTCTAGAGAAACATCGTCACGAGGTTCGGAATTCCATGGACCTTAATCTCAGATAACGGGACTCAGTTCGATTCCAACCTCTTTAAAACCTCATGCCAGGGGCTCGGCATCAGAAATCATTACTCTACCCCAGTATATCCCCAGAGTAACGGTCAAGCAGAAATCTCCAACAAGGTGATGCTCGATGGACTCAAGAAGTGGCTCGATCGAGCCAAAGGAAGATGGGTGGAAGAACTGCCGAGCGTCCTGTGGGCATACAGGACGACGCCAAGACGCTCCACCTCGGTGACACCTTTCTCCCTCACCTACGGTATGGAAGTCGTGATTCCGCTTGAGATCGGCCTCCCGACCTTGAGATCGGAACTCTTTGACCAAGGCCATAATGACGTGAACTTGACTCGAGAACTAGACCTAGCCGAAGAGCGCAGGGAAGCGGCGGCCGTCCATCTGGCCGCCTATCAGCAGTAGTTAGCCAGGGGCTACAACCAAAGGATCAGAGAGAGGAGATTCTCAGTCGGGGAACTCGTCCTGAAGAAGTCACTCCCGCAGGACAAAGATCCAAACCACGGCAAGTTGGCGCCAAACTGGCACGGACCGTTCAAAGTCACTGAGGTCTGCGATCGTTCGGCATACAAGCTTGAGAACATGGATGGCAAACAATTCCCGCGACCATGGAATGCAACGCACCTCAAGAAGTTCTATTTCTGAATTGTAACTAATTTTTTAAGAGCAATGAAAGCACTTTGCTCCTTGTCTCCCTCAATTCTCTCCAGAACATGGAACTCTCCAACGGTGCCTAAGGGACTACACGCCTTAGGTCTTCTCCATTCCGCGTTATGAGAGCACCACGGCACTCTTGCCAGTTTCCCGGCGTGCCCCTGGCGACGAGCTAGTGGGTCTTCTCTATTTCGCATTATGGGAGCACCTCGGCACTCTTGCCAGGTTGCCGGTGCGCCCCTAACGACGAGCCAGTGGGTCTTCTCCATTTCGCGTTATGAGAGCACCTCGGCACTCTTGTCAGGTTGCCGGCGCGCCCCTGGCGACGAGCCAGTGGGTCTTCTCCATTTCGCGTTATGAGAGCACATCGGCACTCTTGCCAAGTTGCCGGCGCGCCCTTGGCGACGAGCCAGTGGGTCTTCTCCATTTCGTGCTATGTGAGCACTTGGCACTCTTGCCAGGTTGCCGGCGCGCCCCTGGTGACGAGCCAATGGGTATTCTCCATTTCGCGTTATGAGAGCACCTCGGTACTCTTGTCAGGTTGCCGGCGCGCCCTTGGCGACGATCCATGGGTCTTCTCCATTTCGTGCTATGTGAGCACCTCGATACTCTTGCCAGGTTGCCGGCACGCCTCTAGCGACGAGCTAGTGGGTCTTCTCTTTTTCGCATTATGAGAGCACCTCGGCACTCTTGCCAAGTTGCCGGCGCGCCCATGGCGACGAGCCAGTGGGTCTTCTCCATTTCGCGCTGTGTGAGCACCTTGGCAGTACCCTTACCAGGTCACCAGCACGCCCTCTACATACCTATCGATGGGACAGCAATCGTAACGATATAATCCGGGGCTAACCTGGGGGCAGCTCGACACCTATCCATACTGAGCTCATATACTTGGGCCAAAGATGTGGAGAGCAAAGACATGCACAGAAAAGCAAAAACATGCACAGAAAATCAAAAACATACACGACAATGAAAGTGACCCAGATAGTAGCCAGAGGAAACTTCAATTGTATTGAGCCTTCGTTCATTACATAAGACAACGAGTACAATTGAAAAACAAGAAAGATACATCAGAAACAACAGCAATCAAAAAATTTCTACGAGTAGAACCAACAAGACCGGCCTGAAGTCACGCTGGATCGAAGGTGTGAGGAGTGGCAGCGGCCCTAACGTTGACCCCGGTCTGATTGGTGGCAGCCGCCTCGCCAGCAGGAACAGCGACAGGAGGGGCAGAGCTTGGCACCGAAGTAAGAAATGGGGGGGGGGATCCTGGAAGGACGGATGGTCCTCCGAGACCCCCACCTCCTTCAGAGAGGCACGCCATCCTTTTACCCAGGCTTTATCCCTCACAATGAGGACTCTGGCCTTATAGTGAGCCGTGACCTGTGCGCTGGCGTCCTCGAAGGCGGCGTCACACTCCGCCTCGAGTCTCGCCTCCGCTTCATCCGCCCTTTTTGATTCAGCTTGAAGCTTGGCCTCGAGGTCGCCTTTCCAGGGAAGCCTCGAGCTCGGCCACTTTCCTCCTCTTAGCCTCCGTCTCGCCCCTGCTTGCTCAAGCCTCGCTGTGAACTCTCCTTCGGCTCTTGTCAATTTCTGAGTAACGGCGTCCAGGGCTTCCTCGAGGCCATTCTTCTCAACATTTAGCTCGGTGATCACGGTGCCTTGCTTATAAAGCCTGTCGGCTGCGACCATAGACTTCTGTACCGTCTGTCAAAGAAGCAAGGCATTCATAAAGAAAGTCAGAACAGTCACCGAAACCAAACAACTTGACAAAAGCTTAAAGGCTCGAATGAACTCACCGCGAAGCACGACTGCAGCAGCGATAGAATCAGCTTCGGGTCGTCGTACCCCTCCAGTTGAGCCATGTCTTGAGGCAGGGCGCAGGCTCACCCGAGTGCCTCGAGAACGAGGGGATCGACCTTCTGGAGGACACGATCCTCCATCGTCATTGGTCTCCCCGGCTCAAGCAGGAAACTCGGCTCCCATGGACTTGGACCGGCAGATGGTGATGCCACAGCCGAACTGGAACCACCATCGACTCTCGGCCTTTTCCTTGACCAACCTTTCTTCTGCCCGGCTTCGGCCGAAGGCCGCAGAGCTTCCGGTTCGGTGGGCTAAGCAAAGATGGGTCCAGAGAGAGAAGCCTCGGCCCCGACAGCAGGAGGAGTCGACGAGGGCCCGGGGGCAGAAGCCTCGACAGCGTCCGGATTCGAAGGCGCCAAGGGGGCTTGGGCATCCTCAACCCCAAGCGCCAGGGTTTCTATGTCCTCGAAGGACAAGCGCCTGGCATGACGCATCTCGGTGCTCGGCGAAAGGGACCGGACTGTTTGGTGCGCCCCTTTCTTCCCAAGGGGACCTGGCGTGGCCTCGGCCCAGAGGTGGAAGCCTCAGCACCGGACGTCACCCTATGTTCTGAGCCAACCCTAGCTTGTGAAGGCTCTTCCCTCTCTTCCCCAGCTTCTGCAGCAGCCTGATCTCTCTCTTCTACGGCTCCAGGGACGCCTAGCTCGACTCCGGCCTCAGGATCGACCTCCCCCGGATTCTCTTCTCCAATGGGCTCGATCGTCCCTCTAATGTAGCCCCGGTACTTTGGTTTGTAGTCCAGCAGGGACCAGGCCACCCTACCGTGAAAGCCTCTGTACCTCTGGACCTCCCGAAGCCAGGCCTCGTTCCTCCGCCATATGAACTAAGCGGCTTGCAGTCTCTTCCTGGCAGTTGCACCACAAACAAAAGCATCAGTTCGGCATGATAAAAAGTTAAGACCATATCAGAACAGAAAGAAGATGGTGATTACTTGGAGCGGTCCCGAAGTGGCGGGGGATCCTGTAGACTCTATCCGTTTCGGTTCTGCCGAACTCCAGTTGCCTGAGACGTACACGAGATCGTCCCCAGCATACTTGGTCGAGTGCTCCAGGTACCGAACAAAGCCTTGTCGGTACAGCTTAGCTCGAAGATAATAGGCATCTCCGAGCTTGCTTATGTCGTAGACATCCTCGATGTCAAAGATGCCAAGGTCGATGCCTAGGACCTCGTTGAGCTTAGTCGTGCCCATTATGATCTTGAAGACATTGGGCAGCAGCTGGCAGGGACAGAGCGACCACTGGCTCAGACACCTCCTCAAGAGAGGGTGAAGGGGGAAGCGAACCCCACCTTCTATGATAGCCACCATTGGAAAGGGCATCCAGCCGCCTGAATAGTCACGGAGGTTGATTCCTTTGGGATCGGCCGCCCTGACACAGACGTCGGTGGGAATCTTATACGATGACCTAAGTCCCTCAATCGCTACCTCGTTCTCCAGCCAATGACTGTAAATGCCCATTTCTACCAGAACGAAGGCCAGAAACGCAAAAACCCACAGGGAAAGGCAAAAAGGGAAGGAACTTACGGAGACAAAACTGAGTCTCGAACTGGTGGAGGCTCAACCTCAGCAGCGCTCCTCTTCTCAGGCAGAGTTTTCTCGCGGTGATTTCTTCTTCTTCGATGCAGAGCAACAATAGGGAAGAAGGAAACCTTGATGCCCTATAAATAGAGGAAGGAGGAGGGGTCCCCTCTTCGAAAACCCTAGAGACGCATGCGCCAAACACCCTCTGGGGCTCCGCACGCGTCATTTTAATCATTGAATGCGTCCCTGATGAGCGGCGCACGCATCCTCGAAGCGATTGAACAACCAACTGAATGATGACACGTGGAGCCGTCGATATGTCTTCGGAATTGATTTGCAAGCGTCATTTATTACCTCGGTCATTCAAAGCGATTACGGATGAAGGCCAAGCGTCAACGGTCGAAACCAGGATGAGCTCACATAGTTGGCAAGCTCCGTAAGCTCAGAAGCTAGGGGGCAATTGTGCGGGGATGTCTCCCGAAGCACTATGGTTATACCAACTTCGGTGCTTATGTCCGCTAATCACACTTTGACCTCGGCAAACGTTGCCCATGTGCTACCCGAGCTCTAGACCGTCCCTGGTCTCGGGCACCACCGACCTCAATACGAAGTCTTCACTTCGACCATTCAGCTCGGCACCAAAGCCAGACCTTTAGCCGAGGTGGACGGTGACGGCTGTACTTTCATGGATATCCAGCTGGAACTAACAAGGCCATCTTGGCTGCCCCTTACCCCAGACAGAGTGGCGTCCAGCGGCTACGTCCCGTCAGAGTATGGCCCCAAGCCAGGCCCGATGGGACTAGGCCCAAAAGTCAGATATGGTAAGGCCCGATTAGACCAACATTTAATGCATAATGGGCTGATCGGACTGCCATTTAATATATAGTGAGCTGACATGACGGTACTCCTGGGAGTGCTAGGACGTCATCATGAGCCCCGCCATGTAACGCAGAGTTCCTCCTCTACAAATAGAGGAGCAAACTCCATCACAGGTACGCACAACATAACCAGAGAGTTGTTACTCTGTCTCTCTTCTCCCTTATCTCCATCCTATTGCTCAGACCTCATACTGACTTAAGCATCGGAGAGCCTTGTGCTGCCCACAGCCAGGGTCCTCTGACTTCCTCATCTTCTCTCCTTTCAGGTCCTCAGATCACTCACCATTTTCGAAGGAGCATCAGACTCGAGATAATCTCCATTATAAAGTCCGTAATATTTAGGCGCTTACACCTTAGTTTCTTTTTCTTGTATTTGTTTTGCTCTAATATATGTGTGCTTGCTCTAAGATATGTGTGTTTTGGGATGCTGGTTTTCCTATGTATTTTTTTGTCCATGAATTTCACTGGTATATTTGGGCGTTACGGTTGGATTTTCTTTCATAGAATCTTGGCTGTTTTCATTTCTTTTCACATGGTTTCATTTGCATTCCATTACTATTGTTATTATTGTTGTTGTTGTTGTTGTTGTTGTTGTTGTTATCATTATTATTTTTATTATCAACTGTTATTAATTATTATTAAGGATATATTTTTTGAATGGGCCACACTTGTTTGCGATCGGAACTGTTAATATGCTGGTACACACTATGGATTGGTCTTACGCTAAACATACAGTGGTGAGATTGTCTCTGTCTAGCTATTTGATGAGATGATCTTTTGTTTTCATTTTTTTTTTTTTTTTTTTTTTTTTTTTTTTTTTTTTTTATGATTGCTGAATGATGGTTTGAGAAAGTTTAACCGACTGACGACATTCGTTGGATAAAGGTCCTTCAATCAGTAGCTGTGATCATTCTATTGAATGCGATTTTTTTTGCATGTATGCTATCCATGGTTGGAAGTTGGCATGAGTAGATAAATGATCAAGATCACATATGCAGTTTCCATCTTTGCAAATCACTTATGGAACTCTGGATAGTTTCCCTTGTTTCTGTACAAAATTACAGCTAAAACAAAACTGCCATTATTACTGTTCTGCCACCACTACATTTGGGTACACCTCAAATCTAGCTTGTGTCAGGAAACATGTTTAAGTTATTGAGCATTGGATGAAAAGTGAGACAATACTACAATTTTACATGATGCACGTATTCATTTGGAAGACCCTTCTATGGACGACTGATGGTAGACAAATCTTTTAGATTATATGATTATAAGTGTCTTATTGATGACCTTCACATCATCTACATCATCTTCATTGAAGCATTATACCATCTATGTGGGGCTGATTTTGTGATATCTAAAATTCCTCACCGTAGCTTTGTTCTTTGTCCCTCCATAATCTAACATGTCATTCTTGACTAAGTTCCAAGTCTTTCCTGGTCTTCCCCTTCTGGGAGTTCCTTAATTTTATCAGCTGGGTGACGTTATTGTTCTTAAATCTTTTGCACAAACAATCTTAAACCGCACTCATTGATATTTTATTTTAATATTAATCACCCTTATATTATCTTTGTGCATGTAATTCTGATATAAGATTGGACCACATTACATACAATTCTTTTTCCATTTTTAGCTTTGATTCTCCAACACTTAGGCTTCAAAACGGCCCGCCAGGGGTCCGGAACGGGAAACGGCCCCTCCAAATATCGGAAACCGGCACGAGCACTTGGCTCGAGGGTAGAGTGACTCGTAGGAACTGACGGCTCGCAAATAAGACTTCCCGTTAGAGAGTTACGAGTGAAAACATAGGATTCTCCAACACTTCGGATCCAAAACGGCCCGCCGGTCCGGAACTGGAAACGTCCCCACCAAAAATTGAAAATCGGCACGAGCACTTCGCTCGAGGGTAGAGTGACTCGTAAGAACTGACGGCTCACAAATTGGACTCCCGGTTAGAGAGTCACGAGCGAAAACATAGTTTTCTCCAACACTTAGGCTCCAAAACGACCTGCCGGGGGTCCGAGACTGGAAAAGTCCCCTCCAAAAATCGAAAATCGGCACGAGCACTTCGCTCGAGGGTAGAGTGACTCGTAGGAACTGACGCCTCGCAAATAGGACTCCCGATTAGAGAGTTACGAGCGAAAACATAGGATTCTCCAACACTTAGGCTCCAAAACAGCCCGCCGGGGGTCCGGAACGGGAAACGACCCCGCCAAAAATCAAAAATTGGCACGAGCACTTCCGACTCCCGGATTGCTCGTATAGTTGAAACATAGGAACTGATGATTTGGGCTATGACAAGACTCGTAGGAACTGACGGCTCGAGATTCCGACTCCTGGATTGCTCGTATAGTTGAAACGTAGGTTTAACTTAAAACGTTTACTTAAAACTTAGGAAATCAGCTTCTGAATGCCCAAATCGAGCAAACGGGCTCCGGTGCCCGTGAAACTGGACAGACACGAGCCCATTGTCATTCTTGACCTGCCGGAACTTACGGCTCGAGATTCCGACTCCCGGAAAGCTCGTATAGTTAAAAGTAGGTTTAACTTTCAAAACTTTCATTTTAATACTTAATTTTGTTTATATTTACTATATATTGCCTATTTTTATAATTAACTACTAATATTTATTTTCTTTTTTTGTCTACAGGTTCGAGAGCAACGCATCGATCACGGCAACCCGCCCAGCAAATTTTTTTTTTTTTTTTGCTGGAATTGTAATGATTATAATTTGTTTAAACTTTTGTAATGTTTTAAATTTTATTAATATAGGAGTTTGTTTTGTTATTAATATTTTTAATTGATTGTTCTAGTGTAGATAATATATATCCAGGTACAGATACAGGTATAAAAAGCAGGAAAAAAATTTGGAAATTAAAATTGGAGAAAATATAAAAAAAGTTGTTTCACCATTAGCGACCGCCAAGGTGGCAATGGCGGTCGCAACAAATAGAAAAAATAAAATAAAAAAAATAATCCAAAAATAATAAATGTATTAGCGACCGCCTCTAATTGGTGGTCGCAAAAGATCTAATTGGCGGTCGCAAGAAATAAAAAAAAGAAAATTTTTATTTTGAAAATAAAAAATGAGTATTAGCGACCGCCATGTAGTCCATTAGCGACGGATAATGGCGGCTGTTAAAAGCTTTTTCTGTTTTTAAAAATAGAGAAAAATAGTATTAGCGACCGCTATGTATACCTTTAGCGACGGCTATTAGCAGCCGCTAAAAGTTTTTATGTATTTAACCCACCGTCGCTAAGCCGTCGCAAAAGATGTTGCGACCGCCACTTGGAGGTCTCTAATGCGTATTTGCGACGAAGTTTCTGCGGTCGGTACCGTGCGGTCGCTAGGCGGTCGCTAAAGAGTATTAGCGACCGCCAGTTGACCTTTAGCGACGGCTAATGGCGGCCGCTAAAAGTCATTTTTCTAGTCGTGAAGGGGTTACACTGTTCAAACGTCGACCTAAGTGGGACTCATCAAACTAGATTGCATAAGTAGTCCACTCGTTGAACATTATTTCATAAATTTAACTCAAGTTTTGTAGACTCTCGAACCGTTTGGATGTTTACAGAATAAAATATTTACATATGAAATATTGTAAGAATAAAATAGTATATAACAGAATAGTGTAATTTTAACATATTATAATATTCTTGTTGTTTGGAAATTTGAATATTATAGATTTTAAATTGAGTTGATTGGAAGGTACCATGATTTTAATATATATTAACAAAATCCAAAATAACAAGAAGTTAATATTATGAGGATTTTACGGGAAAAATTTCGATATTTGGACATTCCTCATAAAGGATCCCCAAATATTGTGTAGTACAAAAGAGGTCCTCCAACCAATTTTTTTATACTTTTTTATGTGACGCTATCGTCGCTCTACAATGACCACGCTGTTAAAATAAGGGAGATGGTTGGATAATTTGGGGCAACTTTAGACCGTTCGTCTCTGCGAACATGATCATCGCTTTGGGAAAATATCGGTAGAGGTGAAGGGCAGAACTAGAAATTCTATAAATGTCAGAAGATGGTGAGGAGATAATGGGAATGAGGTGTGTAAGAGCATAAAATGTCACTCACAAAGTTGGGGGGAGTAGCCGGAGCTCTTTGGTGGAACACCAGTGCCTACCTGAAACCTGGAAGAGGGGAAGAAGAACAAAATAGGGTTAGAGGACCCTGTCCTGGGTGGCGCAAGGCTCTCCAATGCCTAAGTCAGTATGAGAACTGGACAATAGGATGGAGATTTTGGGGAAGAAGTTGGCGTACCAGCATGTGGTGCAAGTGTTGGGCCTTTTTACTCTGATGTTGTAGCTGCGTTTATATAGAAGAAGAGAGGAGGCAAGGAGGTGGTTGACAGTCTTGTCATAGCCCACCTTGTCAGAGATACTAGGGAGGCATGGTCCCATCGCAGCCTTCTCTGGCATCTGTGGACGCCGATCTGTCAGGAAGCATGGGCGGCATGGGTAACTGTCAGGGTATGTGCGGTGCCCTTGTCTTGTCGCACGTGTTGTAGCATGCCTAAGCATCTATGGGAGGACAGCTGTCAGTCCCTGCCTTGGCTAGCTCTGACATCCTGACCGAGGTCGGGACGTGTTGCCGAGGTGGTCGGGGGTCCGAGGTCAGGAGAGGCCTTGATGTTTGGTGCCGAGGTGGTTGTACAACTGGCAGAAGTGAGATCGGCCGAGCCGAGTGACGTCGAGACCAGGAGTTGCCGGGACCAAGAATCAGAGATGCCAAGACGGAGACCAAGACCTGCTGAGTCGGTGATCTCGGTTGTCTCTAAAACATCCCCACACAATAGCCCCCCAGGTTCTGACCTCTTGGAGTTCAACTCTTGGAGGTCGAAGGCTGCAATATCGTGTAAGGAGAGCCTGGTAAAAGAGATGCGGGAGATTCGAAGGCTGACGCGATGACCAAGGCGAATGCCTTTTAGTGATGAACTTGTCTGATCATCAAAGGAGTTTGAGAATATGTAGGATCTTTGCTTCAGCACTATAGTGTATTTGATATGTAGCCGAGGTTGTTAACACGGTAATTACCGAGCTTTGATATCGCCGTTTAGCCGGATTGCTGTCGAAGGACGACGTGAAGCCGAGCTCGCACGAGGTCAGACCGGCATAAGGCTGAGAACGCACGTGGCGACCCTGCCGTAGCGCGAGTCATGCCCAGCTGCTATGAGAGCGACGCTGGAACGAGCTCGGTGGCCAAGTTGACTGAGTGCGAGTCGTACCCAGGTGCTATACAAGCGACTCCAGGGTGAGCTCGGTGGCGATGCCGAAGGACGAGTCACGCCTGAGTGCTATACGAGCAACCCCAGGGTGAGCTCAGTGGCTCTGCTGCCGGACGCGAGTCACGCCCGGGTGCTATACAAGTGACCCCAAGGTGAGCTCGGTGGCGATGCCAAAGAACGAGTCATGCCTGAGTGCTATACGAGCGACCCAAAGGTGAGCTCGGTGGCTTTGCTGCCGGATGCGAGTCATGCCCATGTGCTATACAAGCGACCCCAGGGTGAGCTCGGTGGCGATGCCGAAGAACGAGTCACGCCTGAGTGCTATACGAGCGACCCCAGGGTGAGCTCGGTGGCTCTGCTGCCAGACGCGAGTCACGCCCAGGTGCTATACAAGCGACCCCAGGATGAGCTCGGTGGCGAGATCTTCGTGAGGCCGAGACCAGCATGAGGTCGTGCCAGCGTGAGGCCGAGAGCCTGACACTAATGCCACGATGCACGAAGTTGAGATTCGGCACGCGGCCGAGCTGTAAGAGATGATCTGATGGTGGTAAAGGACCGTGCGATCAAGGCTGACAGTAGAGGACCGTGCCATCAAGAATGACGGTAGAGCGTCGTGCCGCTGTCGTCGAAGCTGACGGCGCCATCGGAGCTGACAGCAGAGGATCGTGCTGTAAGATGGTAGAGGATCGTACGATCGAAGCTGACGGGTCATCGAAGCTGAAGGATGATAGGAGGCTTTAGTAGCCCCCCGAGCTGGAAGGGACGTCTGCGGAGCTGAAGGAGTTGCTTGCCGAACAGGAGGAGACACTTGACCGACCTTGAATAAAGCCAACCATCTCCATGTTTTGCTCGATTGCTTGCCTGACGCGCTGGTCAAGCCATTCTTTGAGGTCTATGTTTTCCTCCAGTTTTCGTCTCATTTTCTTTAAGGGATTGGAAGATGGAGCTGAGGTCACCCCTTCTTCTTGTAGCTGCTGCTGAAGTTGACGGATCCACTCGTCCTGCACTTGGATGACAAGGTTTTTGTCCCTAATCTTCGCGAGGAGAGAGTCGCCGTCGTCCATCTGATCCTGAGATGCATCTGGCTGAGAATCCTCTTGCCGGGAAAGCTCCAATCGAAGGTTATCTCATCAGGAAGGTGTTGGGACCTCCTTCGAGGATGAACCTGACTGATTCCGGCCCTTGGACACTCACTGGACCAGATTTTCCCCGGACCTCCTCTGATGGGGGATCGGCGGCAGCCGCGCTGGCACTGTTGATGGTTCTTTCCCCTTTCTGGTTCTTCGAGGCATGGTGTTAGGGGAAGATGGCTTTTTGCTCGTTCCCCACAGACGGCGCCAATTGTAAGAGCATAAAATGTCACTCACAAAGTTGGGGGGAGTAGCCGGAGCTCTTTGGTTGAACACCGGTGCCTACCTGAAACCTGGAAGAGGGAAAGAAGAACAAAAGAGGGTCAGAGGACCCTGGCCTGGGCGGCGCAAGGCTCTCCGATGCCTAAGTCAGTATGAGAACTGGACAAGATGGAGATTTTAGGGAAGAATATGGCGTACCAGCATGTGGTGCAAGTGTTGGGCCGTTTTACTCTAATGCTGTAGCTGCGTTTATATAGAAGAAGAGAGGAGGCAAGGAGGTGGTTGACTGTCTTGTCATAACCCACATTGTCAGATATACTAGGGAGGCATGGTCCCATCGCAGCCTTCTATGGCGTCTGTGGACGCCGATCTGTCAGGAAGCATGGGTTGTATGGGTGACTATCAGGATATGGGCGGTGCCCTTGTCTTGTCGCACGTGCTGTAGCGTGCCTAAGCGTCTATTGGAGGACAGCTGTCAGTCCCTGCCTTGGCTAGCTCTGACATCCTGATCGAGGTCGGGACATGTTGCCGAGGTGGTCGGGGGTCCGAGGTTGGGAGAGGCCTTGATGTTTGGTGCCGAGGTGGTTGTACAGCTGGCAGAAGTGAGATCGGCCGAGCTGAGTGACGTCGAGACCAGGAGTTGCCGAGACCAAGAGTCAGAGATGTCGAGACCAAGACCAAGACCTGCTGAGCCGGTGATCTCGGTTGTCTATAAAACATTCCCACACAAGGTGGATCTGTCAATGAAACGATCAGAAGTCTTTGATCTCGAGAACCTGCACCAAGAACCATTACAATCACTTATTCAACATGTATGGCATTTTACATATACAAAAAACATGTATGGCGTTGCCGTATAACAATACATTCTAAGAACTTGGTGGGTCATTCGTCAATCAAGTCATCCTTAGTTTTGATGGCTCATTCCACCATGGTATCAACACTGGATTGTGCTACCAAACACTTGTGGATATATAAATAGGAGAGGAAGAGGAAGGTGGACAGGTGTCCGTTTGAAGGGGTTGAGGTGACCGGTGGAAGAAGAGGAAGGGAGGAGTTATGGGAACTTTTAGGGTGTGTTTCGAAAAAGAGAGGAGAGACTTCATTTGCGGGTTTTGTTTGGTGTGGGAGTGCTTTGACTTCTTTTTTTTAGAACGTTAGGAACGTAAAATTATGTAAATGACCCTTTTATCAATGGCATGGCCGTCCATGCAAGATCAAGTGACTTGAAGATGCAATGGGGGAGATAGAGAAAGAGGAGGAAGAGAGGAAGTAGAAGACATTAGGAATTGTAGTGATGAGTGACGTTAGCGTTGCCCCTATCAGAGACGAGTGACACACGAGCGATACTAGCGTCTCTCCTCTCACAGTTGAAAAAAAAAACGAAACATGGCCTGACAGCCCCATTTGTACTACGCAATATTCGGGGACCCTTCGAGAGGAATGACCAAATTTCGGGACTCTTTCCGTAAAATCCTCTAATATTAGGGGCATTCGGCGATAGGTTCCTGAACATTTCACTTTATAGCCTTAGATCCACAAAAAAAAGTCAAAGAGCCAAAGGTCTCTCCCACACTTTCTCATACCTGAAATGTTTAGTTTACCCTTTTTTTAATTCATAACCCATGATTGGTGGGATATCCCATTAATAATGGCCAACTAACATTTAATTACCCACGATTAATGGAATCCCCAGATTTTCAAATAAATTATAAAAACACACAAATAAATTTCAAAGTAACAAAAATAAATTTAAAAAAAAATAAATTTACCAAAAACACAAAGAAGTATGACTAAAAACAAATAAATTTGAACAACACTCGGATAAATTTGAAAAAAAACTCAGATAAACTTGAACAAGACTCAGATAAATTTACCAAAAACTCAAATAAGTTTTGAAAAAAAAAGTCAGATAGATCTACCAAAAATACAAAGAAATATGAAAGAAAATAGATAAATTTGAACTACCCTCAGATAAATTTGACAGAAAACAGATAAATTTGAACAACACTCAGATAAATTTGACAGTAAACAGATAAATTTGACAAAAGAGATAAACAACGCAAAAGCGATCACCGGGAGTCCTCCACGGAATACAAATGGGTCAGGTCAACTCGACCCGGAACCCAACTCGGACTTGGGCAGAACCTGTCCGAGATTTCTTCTTTCTCTTTGTTCTGGTTCTGGTTTTTGTAACCAGAATCATCCAAATCTCTTCGTTCCTTCCAGTTCTGCAATAGGGAGACATCGCTGTCTTCTGCTTCTCCGATGGAACAAGACCAGCGAAGATGGCGCAGTGACAGCGGCGATGCTACGCGTCGCCGGCCCTCTTCTCTGGCGAAGATCTACGCAGCGGCCTGCTGCCTCTCCAAGTCAGAAACCCAAGTGAAAAAAACTCTGGTCTTCTACTCCGGTGAAGATCGCCTTGCAAATTCGGTGGAGATCCTCCAAATCAAGAGCCCAAGCGGCCCTCTGTTTCTTCCGGTGATCTGGAACTGAGCGAAGCGAAGAAGAATCCGAGAGAGCACATAGAAGAGATTAGGCAAGTGGTTCAGGTTCTGGTTCTGGTTTCTATAACCAGAATCGATCCAGATCTCTTCATTCCTTCCGCTTAGAACTTAGACGTCCTCTACAAGTTCTTCTCAGGCGACTGGAAGGTACCAGTCGTGTGGCCCACTCGAGATCTGCAACGAAGAGGACGTGCAAATCCGGATCAATTCCTTGCTCCGTTCCGTCGATCGCAAAGAGTTTAGGCAAGTGGTTCAGGTTCTGGTTCTGGTTTCTGTAACCAAAATCGATCTAGATCTCTTCGTTCATTTGGCTTAGAACTTAGACGTCCTCTGTAAGTTCTCAGGCGACTGGAAGGTACCAGTCGTGTGGCTCACTAGAGATCTACAACGAAGACGACGTGCAGATCCGGATCAATTCATTGCTCCGTTCCGTCGATCGCAACACAACACAATCTAAGTCCTAGAAAAACGATTCAATTATGTCCGGGTTGCAGAAGAAGAGGGATAATATAAAATTTGAAATTTGAAATTTTAAACTTTCATGCCTAAAATGGTTGGAAGGGCAATTTAGTCTTGAAAAATGAGATCATGTGGATGCAGGGACCTAAGGCTGGAAAAAGTCTGGCTGCTTAGACCATAGGCCTTAAAAAGTTTTTCCTTGGACTGGAGGCTGGAAACATTGACTTATAGGAACCTTTCGCTAATTTCCCCCTAATATTATTGATCATAGTAAGGTTCATTATTAGAATAATTTCTTATTAAATACTTAACATATATAGAATTTACAATGTCTTGATGAAAAAGATGTGTTGTAAAGTAAAGTTGAGTTGCCAATTTTTTTTTTACCATAAGCCACTTTTCTTAAATTAAAACTATTTACAGTGTAGTCAAGTAAAGTCAATACAACGGGCAACTACTTTAAAACTCTCTCCTACTTTTCTTGACCACACACTTCACCTTATTTTACTTTACTTCATCTTTTACAATGATGTGACGTCAACATTTATTTTACTTTACCACACATATAAATAAACATACCTTCTCCTAGATGTGACATGTTATCCATTCACCATGTTTAGTTGAAAAAATAGTGTGATAAAGTAAAGTCTAGATGCCATTTCTTTACCATAAACTTTATCACAAGTCAATTTTCAGTTACCATATAAACTATGGTAAAGTGTGATAAAGTAAATTCAAACAAGAAAAAATACTTTACTGCTCTCTCCCACTTTACTTCACCATATTTTTCTACTTCACTATATACTTTATCTCACATTTACTTTACCTAACATTTACTGTGATTTGACACTTTCATTTACTTTACTATTTGTGTAAACAAGTACATCATCATAGATTTGGTGAAGTTCGTTACTTTACCACTTTCTCAACCTCATTTTGAAAAATTTTTATCTTGTAGAAAGTATTCTGTAGGGGAGAGTTAAAGGAAAGAATATTGAGCTTTTTAAAAGAAAATGATATTTTCTTCAAATTTTCTTGGGGTACCGAACACGCAAAAATAATTTTTTAGAAAATGAAAGATTATATTATATAATATATTACTTTCTGTATTTCTCGTACATCCAAACATGCCCTTAACACAAATTGATTTGAATGTCGTCCGCCTTGGTATATTTTTTCAATTGTAGACTCATTTTTCTCTTCTTTGTATTTATAGATTTTCACCCTTTTACTAGGTACTCGAGGAATAAAATAATACAAGATTTGCATGGATCCCAGAGGATCGTCCAAGCCATTCCAATGCAATCATGTGTGCCATCCTCTCTCAAAGTTTTTGTGCATATCCCAATGAGATGAGTTGAATATGATGTCTATTGTAATAATGCATGGAGGATTTCCTTTTATGTTTGTTCCCACAATCACATGAGATTTGGGTCGTAGAGATCATTGACCATAGTCTGGAAAAGATCATCCAAATTGGAAATCACTCTGTGAATCTGATGTGGTGATCAGTTGGAGCGAATAATGGTAGGATCAAAATCCTTGTCAACTGTTGTGGACGATCTGTTCATTCGATTTGCATGAATCAGGTGTGGTGATGATGATCTGGGGCGCTCTGGATTTGCACGGTGGTAGAGAGAGGAGGAAGTTGGAATCGTAGTAAATTTTGGGATCGAGATCTGTGAGAAGGCAGTGCGTGTGGAAAGTTGAACCGTTTTAATTCTTAAAGGATTTATTCGGAAAAAACATTTAATTCGGACGTGTTCGCAATCAAACATTTTAGTAAGTGGGGCACCAATTAGAGCAATTGGGCCCGATTTTTATTTTTTTTCACCTATTTGGCACATCGTCAGCACCGACCTTATTTACACTAAATAAGGTCGGCGATGACCCTGTGCCGACCTTATTTACACTTAATAAGGTCGACGATGACCCTGTCTGCGACCCACCCTGTTTTTGCTCATTCTTCTCTTGTCTCTTCGGTCAAATGTCACTAGTGGTTCGTTTGTTCCTTTTTGTGTTTCTTCATTTTTGCTGCGAGGGATTTATTTATTTCAGTGCTTTATGCTATCTTGTTCACTCTTGAAAACTTTCAAAAATGATTTGTTCTTGTTTCTAAATAAGCATAAGAACATTTGAAAGAAAAAAGATTGATTGTTGAATTAGTATAAAGTCATCTTTTATTTTTAAATTCTTTTGACTTGTTTTTTTATGTATGATTTATGGTTGATGAGTTGATGTTCATGGAAAAATGAAATCAGGCTTTTGTTCCATTATAAAAGTTCGTTTGGGGTTATTCTTGAGTTGGGATTTTAGAGGTCAGATACCTGGTTTTGGGACACTAGTTTACAATGTGGATTGGGAGTCTCACTAGCCTTAGTTACACGCCTTACATAATGGTGTTTGTCACTAATAGAATGGAGTTTCTTTGTAAGGTAGAAAGGTCGTAATATATAATAGTGAAGCATGAACATGACTTGAGTGGTACTCAGCCACTTATGTCTTACAAGGGTTAAATAAGGTCGTCTCCGACGCTGTAGCATCAAATATACTTGAGGATGCATAAAAAAGTTTCAACTTTTGGTCAAAAAATTAGGATTTCTGCGTCGATAGTGACCTTATTTTACAAAGCTAAGGTCATCACCGACCCTGTATTAGCATTTTAGCCAAAAGTTGCCTAAAGAATTTACAACTTTTGTTAAAAAAAAAAAAGAGGGTTGCGTCGGTGATGACCTTATTTTACAAGCCAAGGTCATCACCGACCTGGACTTAAATTTTTTGCCAAAAACCGCCTAGAAAAATTACATTTTTTGTTAAAAATAAAAAGATTTTTGTGTCTTGGGAAAGATATCATGGCGTTTTTTTGCATTTGTGCGAGGTCAAGCCTACCTGTTTGCGCATGCAAAGATATCATTGCATTCCAACTTGACAAGCTCCTCAACTTCATTTTATCAAAAACAACCTTGGCTGTCTTAGGATCCCCAGTTTTCCCATACATGTTGAGAAGCGAATTTGCAATCGGAATGTAGCCACTCAACCCGAGCTTAATCACAAAAGTGTGCACCTTCTTGCCTACATCCCGAGCGTCCAAGGGCGCACAGGAGGTCAAAATGTTAGTAAAAGTGAACTGGGTCGGCGTAACTCCTTCCCTAATTAATCACCTCCAGAAACATACAAATCGCATCTTGGAACAAACCCATTTGATTATAACCAACAATCATGGCGATCCACGAGACAGAGTCTAGTTCAGGCATTTCCCCAAACAGAAGGTGGGAGACGTGGAATCGACCACTTTTTGAGAAGAATGAGCAAAACTGTCTGAAATCATGGACCCCGACGAGCAGAACGAAACAAACTCGATCATGAAAAAAGAATCAAAATCAAGTTTTGTATCATCCCTATGTGGAGGGCTAGTTCATTGCATTAAAAAGGCCATTGCATCAAGGGCCATGAAGTTTCTAGTGAAGATCCCTTGGAAGATCATCACCAAACTTCCTGTGATGTCTATCATAAAGCAACTTGTTGAGATCATCTTCTACCAAGTGAAGGAGAATCTCAAACCCGAAGATGAATTTTCTGGTTCACACAATAACAACAACAAACCACCATTGGTGGAAGAGATCCAAATCCCCTCAATAGCAGAACTTGTTACTGCATGTTCTCATTTTGTGCCCACCAATGGTGACTTATCTACCATGAAATTTGATAAAGAAACTGCTACATTTTATCTCCCTTCTGTTAGATTAGATGTAAACAAAGAGGTTATATTGAGGAATTTAGTAGCATTTGAAACATCAGCTGCATCTGGGGCCACTGGTTTTTACACGTTACATTGAGCTAATGAAAGGGATTTTAGACACTGTTGAGGATGTTAAGTTGCTTAGGCAAAAGGGTATTATTTTGAATTGCTTAAAGAGTGATGTTGAGGCTGCAAACCTGTGGAATGGGATGAGCAAGTCAGTGAGGCTGACAAAATGAAGAGAAGAATGAGCAAAAACAGGGATATGAGCGCTAATATGGGTCGCGGACAGGGTCATTGCCGACCTTATTCAAGTGTAAATAAGGTCGGCGCCGATGATGTGCTCTTTTGGTAAAAAAATATGAAAATCGGGCCCAGTTGTTCTAATTGGTGCCCCACTTGCTAAAGTGTTTGATTGCGTAACACGTCCTGATTAAGTGTTTTTTTTCGGTTAAATCCTCTATTTCTTATATAATAATAGGGGATTTTTTTTCCACTGTGGCCCACTGGCAAGGAGAAAAGAGGTTCAAACCTCCCACCATCGATACCATACCGGGTGGAAAAGATGAGAGCAAGAAGTCTTACCAACAAGGGATGTTTTACATAAGGCATTAATGTTTAGACCATAGATTTTTAGGGCATTAATGTTTCTGTACACATGTTTCATGGGAAAAGCATAGAAAGCTACATGTATGGAGAAGGTTTTTGATTGGACACTCTGATGTGACGTGTCATTGTAAGATAATAAATGTATGGACTGTTTGTTGAGATCATCTTCTACCAGGAGAAGGAGAATCTCAAACCCGAAGATGAATTTTCTGGTTCACACAATAACAACAACAACAAACCGCCATTGGTGGAGGAGATCCAAATTCCCTCAGTAACAGAACTTGTTACTGCATGTTTTCATTTTGTGCCCACCAATGGTGACTTATCTACCATCAAATTTGATAAAGAAACTTGCTATATTTTATCTCCCTTCTGTTAGATTAGATGTAAACACAGAGGTTATATTGAGGAATTTAGTAGCATTTGAAACATCAGCTGCATCTGGGCCACTGGTTTTTACACGTTACATTGAGCTAATGAAAGGGATTATAGACACTGTTGAGGATGTTAAGTTGCTTAGGCAAAAGGGTATTATTTTGAATTGCTTAAAGAGTGATGTTGAGGCTGCAAACCTGTGAAATGGGATGAGCAAGTCAGTGAGGCTGACAAAATGAAGAGAAGAATGAGCAAAAACAGGGATATGAGCGCTAATATGGGTCACGGACAGGGTCATCGCCGACCTTATTCAAGTGTAAATAAGGTCGGCGCCGATGATGTGCTCTTTTGGTAAAAAAATATGAAAATCGGCCCCAATTGTTCTAATTGGTGCCCCACTTGCTAAAGTGTTTGATTGCGTAACACGTCCGGATTAAGTGTTTTTTCCGTTTAAATCCTTTATTTCTTATATAATAATAGGGGATTTTTTTTCCACTGTGGCCCACTGGCAAGGAGAAAAGAGGTTCAAACCTCCCACCATCGATACCATATCAGGTGGAAGAGATGAGAGCAAGAAGTCTTACCAACAAGGGATGTTTTACATAAGGCATTAATGTTTAGACCATAGATTTTTAGGGCATTAATGTTTCTGTACACATGTTTCATGGGAAAAGCATAGAAAGCTACATGTATCGAGAAGGTTTTTGATTGGACACTCTGATGTGACGTGTCAATGTAAGATAATAAATGCATGGCCTGTTTGTGTACAGATTCAATCCTGTTTAGACGAATAAGGGGCGTCATGTAAGGGGGCGGAGGAAAGAGAAACAGTTTCTCTTCCCCCCCCCCCCCCCCCCCCCCCCCCCCCCCGCGTGGCGTCCCTTGATTCATCAAAACAAGGTTCTCCTATTTGGACGAAATAGAGAATCCGGTTCCGTCAGGGATAACGTTGAGAGAGGATCTATCAAAAACAAACTTTGGGTGATGCAAGAGGTTTTGAGGGCCCTTCTGCTTTGCCTGGTCTTGTATATATAGTGCCTATGTGCATTCCGGTTTCTTATCAGCAAATTGCAACATGGCATTGCAAATGACTGCTCCATTTCTAATCACCTTCCTACCAAATCCCCGACACAGACTAGCAGACCATGGCCTCACACCCCAGAAATGTGTCTCAAAGCACACTTCATGCTCCAACACTACACCAACCTACTCAACCACAGTTCCCAGAAGATCAGGGAACTACAAGCCCAGCATCTGGGACTATGATTTTGTGCAGTCACTAGTAAGTGACTACAAGGTGAGGATTAACATCTTACTCGTATGATCTGGCATTGGGCTTATTTTATAGTGTTTTTAGGCACACAGGCCAGGAAAAAGGCTAGTTTTCTGCCCACGGTATAATGGGCCATGTACGCTTTAAGTTCACAGCTATGAGCCCAGCCAATGGCAGACCCATGATTTTCATTTGGGTGGTGCGGTATATAGTCAAGTAAAGATGTTAAATAATAAAATTGTATTTTTTACGATATTATCTAAGAGGTTTCTCGAATCATGCGGGTGCCGTCTATTCAGACATATTTCAGGAGAAGATACAAAATGGGTGCGATAGGGGATAGATTTTGGCGGGCCTAAATATTTGGCCTGATAGCTAACACTGGAGTCTGGATCCTTTGTTTTGTTTAAATCGGGGAACACTGTTTCATCCAATCCCGGAGTGGCACCTGTATATGGATGCCAATACGAGGGTGTAATTAGTAACATAACATTTAATACAGGTGATGCTCCGGGAATGGATAAAATAGTATTCCACTGTTTCAACGCAACAGGAGATCCAGGGTACTAAGATTGCTGGGACTGACAATGACCTGACCTGTGTAATGAAATCTAAAAGGACATAAATCGATCTCTACCTCCTTTAGATCAAAGGGAGATGCTGTTATTTGAAAATATTCCACAATCATACATGGGCCACCTGAATGCGTGTCAATCATATTTGAAGCAGTAGGGTGAATAAGACAGGTACAATGTGGTTAGGTCTGGCCCATCCTTTTTTTTAGGACCTCGTTGTTTTATATCATTCGAAAGGTTTGAATTCATCAATAGGCGATGTTGTGATCTACGGTTAAGAAACGCAAAAGAAAAGATCAAGCACACACCACACACGAGGCAAGACGTAGGATTTACATGGTTCTACTTTTGGCCTACGTCCACGGGAGAAGACGGAGATGCATTTTCAATATGAACTGGGAAGAATTACAAAACAAGATCTCTTAACATCAAAACCCTGGTACACCCAAATCAGACCCACCATTAACCCAACAAACCAAGGGCGGTGCAGGGGGCCAATCAACCGAAACTATCACCCCTATGCACTCAATACTACCGGCTTTTATTGAGCCATAAGGAAATAAATCTCCACCTTGGCAAACATTGGAGCCGATCCTCATAGCACAAATCACATATAACCGCCTTCACCTGCCCCTTTAGGGCACTCAAATACTAATAACATCGATTAAGTCCAAGCAATGCGTGAACTTGACTGTTGGAATAGTTTTAATCATCATATATATTGGATTCTCTACTGTAGCAATCTTCATCACTACAATAGCACCATGGGAGATGACATCCAGAATGAAATATGCATTGACATCAATGCATTCGGTTTACATGATACTAAGGACAGTTTGTCAAATTGATTGCATTTTGATAATCACATAACACTATAGTCAACTTTCGTTGCAATCCCAGATCACCAACCAAGCCTCTCGGCCAAATAGCTTCCTTCATTGCATCTATAACTGTCATATACTCTACTTAATGGTAGACAAGATAGATGTAGATTGCAATATTGCGTTCCAAATAATGGCACCGCTAGCAAAAGTGAGGACGTGATCTGTCAAGGATTTTCTTCACTCTAAATCTCCAGCAAAATCCAAATCAACATACCCAATAACACTTCCAGAAGTGTTGTTGTTTCTGTCATACACTATCCTAACATCAAGGGGAACCCATTTCGAGGCCTCACTGTTTTGATTTCTATATTGGAGCTTTTAAAAACCATCAGATATAGAAAATCTCTTTTCATGCACAAATCGGAAGAAATAAATGATATTAGTTTTCATTACCATATGATTACATTTCTTCTTCCAGGTAGAGACGCATGCAACTCGTGTGGAGAAATTGAAGGAAGATGTAAAGCATTTGCTGAAAGAAACAGATAGTTCTTTAGCTCAAATGGAGCTAATTGACAATCTCCATCGTCTAGGTGTGAAGTGGCTTTTTGAAACTGAGATTAAGCAAGCGTTATACACTATATCATTAGACAACACCAATATAGAAATGAAGGAAGATCTTCATGCAGTGTCAACTCGATTTAGACTTCTTAGACAACATGGGCACAAGGTCTCGGCAGGTACATGCTCTCTTATCTCACTGGATAATTGTAATCATACTAGTATCAACTTCTTAGATAAATTCTTATAATAATATATTATTCATTGTTCAGAAATATGGTTTTGAGCCTGGCAAAAGCCAAGGCAAAACTTTACACAAAAAAAAAAGAAACAATACAACAAACCAAATAATTCTGAAGTGCGTGTGAAGATGCTTTAAATTCTAGTAGTAATCAATTTTTGTAACAGTACTTTCATAAAGGGAGGACGCAAGTCGGCAATCAAAATCATGGTGGCCCAAGTTCAATCATGCCATGTGGGCCCTGGTTCATGTGATCCAATTTGTAGAAGATATAAGACATCGAATTTCCAAAGTTTCAAGAGATACATAGTCATAAGAAATCTCAAGACCAATTAGTGAAGAAAGACCAATCCTCAAGGGACTCAATGATTAGGATTGTATATAGCATCTTGTTTGGGATCTTGGTAAAATTTAATTAACACCTACAACAATAAGGAACTCATGAACTTAACAATAAGGCCTCTCTCTACATCAAGTCATTACACTTCTTTTTGTGATGCTCAAGTGTCTAATCAGACTATCTGTTGTAAAGTATATATATCTTTTCATTGGCAAAATTACATATCCTCTTGTTGGTCAATAGCCATGGCTTCTTTGATTACGTCAAGAATCCTGGGCATGATTAAGTATGCTTTAAGTAAGAAAATGAAAAACGAATCATGGGCTTGATTAAGTATGATTTAAGCAAGAAAATGAAAAACCCTAAATATGAGTAATTGGAGAAGATTTTCAATTTCTTAAGACATACTTAGCCAAGACAGAAGAAGCATTTTCTAGTTGTCTTTAGTTATTGGTCATAGTGTGTCCAAGCAAGTATGAAAAGCCCTAGTAGCTAGATATATTCATTTAATCAATAATATATAGAGAAGTGTTTAGATGTACAAAAGGAAATTTCAGAGTTTATAAAGATATGTGATGTCCAGACCATGTCTATACTATTTTATTCTTGCAATAATTAAATCTATAAATATTTTATTCTGTATACATCCAAACGGGCCCTTAACATTGGCATCTTCTCATAGATTACAAACAATCCAGGCAACTTCTTTAATCTATTCATTAGCATGGTGCAAGTATTTTTATGGTTGGAGGTGAAGGTGGTTTAGCAATCTCTCATATGGGTATGCTCTATCAGTTGTATTTGATATTAAGAAAAACTTGATTTCTAATAGTCAATTTACTCAATATAATTCATATGCTTATTAGAATCTTCATTTACTATATTCTTAATCAAAGATAGAAAAACCGGACAAATACTAGGTTGCGAGAGTAGACATGGAAAACTATGTGCTTTGGACAAAGGAAAGAAGCATGCATTTGTAGCTTCAAAATCTAATAACGATAGGGCCTAATTTTAAGTCGATTGATTTTTTATAAGCTTTCCCTTTTGGTTTTAATTTCAATAAATCTATCTAGGGTTCACTTTTAGAAAGCCAATCCTTTTAGAACTCTTCTTTTGACTGGTCAATGAGGGAATTAAGGAAACTGACATCTAATAAGATTTCTTTGATGGGAAGAAATCTTTCTAGTATTATCAATAAAAGTGATTTTTCATCTTCTATCTCTACTCAAGCCATATTGGACCCATCAACTCTCACACATATCAGAGTGAGTAAAAGGGGAGATAGGAGAGAATCCTATTTGATCAAGATCGTTGATTACAATGTGGGACAATTTAAAGATCAGATCCAAACCACTTGTCATCAAAATTATACGTTAGATACGTTTTCAGTATATATATATATATATAAGAGATAAGGGAGCCCTAGGGTTTGGATCATTCTATTCTCATAGGCAACACAAGAGGGAAAGATATCTATGAACCTTCCCAATTGTCGGAATGCACATAAATTTTCAACCAAGTGTTGGATTCCCCACATTGAGATGAATCATTTCAAACTGATGTTTGTGACGAATTCCAATCAAGGTTAGCTTTATTTCGCATTTAGATCATGTCATCCTTGGATACTTCTGAACTAAATCTAATAGCTTAATAGAAACATAGACATATAATTAAAATGAAGCTTATCATTTTATTTAATGCTAAGGTGGCAAAAAAATATTGGGTCAAAGCTTTTCCTACAACATTATTTTTTAATTAATTGATTACCTTCTAGTATGATTCATATCATGTACTCACTATATTTTATTTTATATGGGGTTTAACTCACCATATGGTAGATGTTTCTCTTATCTAAAAGATTACTCCAAGAAAAAGTTAATTTGGTCTAAAATGAAATGTTATCTCTATGTATTGATTAGCTACCTGAACACAAGGGGATATTGTTGACACTACTCTCCTGTAGAATTGGTGATATTTTTTTTCTCTTTATTTTTTTAATCCATCTTTGCTTTATGTTCCTTCGTATAAGGTGCAGAAGGAGCACATTACCTTCTCAAAGCCCCTACATAAGAACCGACTTCATCTTCTCTTCAATCTTCAATAGTCTTGACATGGTTAGATCATGATATATTGCTCAAACCATATCTAGTGGGCTACAAGAGGAACATGTGCAGACAATTTCTGACCTAGAACTACCCTCATAAATACCTACTTCTGAGACTACTAGCAATGAAAAGATATATGATCCTACTACATCATCTCTTCCATCTGCACCACAAAATATTTATTTAAGATAGTGCTAATCCCTTGCAATTAACTTTCTCTCCTTTTTTCTTTTTTTTGTGAGATTATTATTTTCTCAATCTTCAATATCATAGAAGCCTTATTCAATTACTCTCGAGCCAACTTTGTTATTTCCACATTTCTACTCAACTTCCGTTAAAGCTAAGTTTTCAGCAACCCCTCAATAATACTTCATGTTTTTTAATTCCTCACCACTTCATTTATTGGTTTGTTTGTATTTCACCTTCTTATTTCCCTAAATATGGAACTGTTCAATACATCATATCATATTGAGATTCCTCTTGATTGGTTTCGATTTATACGCAACTTACCAACATCTTTGGTTTGCAGATGTTTTCAATGACTTCAAAGACGAAAACGGTGGTTTCAAGACAAGCCTTTCATTGGACATAAAGGGAATGTTGAGCTTGTATGAAGCTTCACACCTTGCCTTTCAAGGGGAGACTATCCTGGATGAGGCAAGAGCTTTCACAAGCACACATCTCATGGATATCCAGGAGAACATAGACCCAGTCCTTCATAAAAAAGTAGAGCATGCTTTGGATATTCCTTTGCTTTAAATTATTTTTGTTTACATGCATCTTGTTTCCACCACCAGTTTACGAAAGCCATTTTTTCTAATTTCACAAACCTAACCTTTAATATATTTTTTTTTAATTTCACAAAATACAAACACCTAGCAGCCATCCTCAAAGAAAACGTTGAGAGTGGATATCTATAAAATACACACTTTGGGTGATGCAATAGGGTTTTGAGGGTTCTTCTGTGCTGCCTCGTCTTCTATATATATAAATGCCTACAGGCATTTCGGTTTCTTATCATCAAATTGCAACATGGCATTGCAAATGACTGTTCCATTTCTATCCTCCTTCCGCCCAAATCCCCGATACAGACTCACGGCCCATGGTTTCATACCCCAGAAATGTCTCTCAAAGAACAGTTCGTGCTCCACCACTACAGCAACCTACTCAACCACAGTTCCCAGAAGATCGGGGAACTACAAGCCCAGCATCTGGGACTATGATTTTGTGCAGTCACTAGTAAGTGACTACGAGGTGAGGATTAACATCCTACTTGTATGATCTGGAATTGGGATTTATTTTATTGTGTTTTCAGGCACACAGGCCAGGCACAACAAGCCTGGTTTTCTGCCCACAGTTGAATGGGCCATGCCATAAGTAATCAACTATGAGCCCGGCCAACGGTGGACCCAAGATTTTCATTTGGGCAGCGCGCATATGGACAAGTGAAGACGTTAAATAATAAAATTGGATTTTTTTTATATTATCTTAGGGGTTTCAGAAATCACACGGGTGCAATCACATCCACGCCCGCATGATAACACATGGGTCCGCCACTGAGCCCAGCCTATTTAGACATATTTTAGGGGAAGATATAAAATGGGGTAGATAGGGCCTAAATATTTGGCATGATAGCTCTTTTGTTTGGACTAACAATGGCCTGCCCTGGTTAATGAAATCTATGGGAGCATAAATCTCTACCTCTTCTAGATCAAAGGGAGATACTGCTATTTGAAAACATTCCACAATCCTACATGGGCCACCTGAATGCGTGTCAATCATATTTGTAGCAGTAGGGTGAATAAGATATGCATAGAGTGGTTTGGTTTGGCTCAACCATTTTTTTAAGACCTCATTGTTTTATTGCTTTGAAAGACCATCTTTTTTTTTTTTTTCTTTGTTAGCCCAGTGGCCAAGGAAGTGAAAGTAGATCCGCCCACCCAGGGATCGATCCCTAGGTGGAGCTATAGAAGCAAGCGCCCTATATATCCACAGGGACATATATGTGATTCCTCTGAAAGACCATCTTTTACAGTGACATGATCATATAATAGATGATGACCTGATCTTTGTTAAAATAGGATAAGTGTTGTGGGGGTAGGTTTTTATTTGTGTCGAAAGGTTTGAATTTATCATTAAGTGGTGTTGTGCTCTAGGGCTAAGAATCACACAAGAGAAGATCAAGCAAACACCACACAAAAGATAAGACACAAATTTTACATGGTTCGGCTTTTGGCCTATGTCCACGGGAGAAGACGGAGACGCATTTTCACTATGCATTGGGAAGAATTACTAAACAAAGAGTCTTCCTCTCTATTTATACTCTTCACCCCAAAACCTTGGTACACCCAAATCAAACCCACTATTAATCTAATAGACCAAAGGCGGTGCAGGGGCCAGTCAACCCAGACTATCACCCTAGGCACTCAGTACTACCGGCTTTTATTGAGCCATAAGTCAACAAACCTCAACATTGGCAAACATTAGAGTCGATCCTCATAGTACAAAACACATCTAACCGCCTTCACCTGTCCCTTAGGGCATTCAGGTACTGATAACACCGATCAAGTCCAAACAATGCTTGACCTTGACTGTTAGAATAGTTTTGGTCATCATATATGTTGGATTATCTACTGTAACAATCTTCTTCAATGCAATAACACCATAGGAGATGACATTCTGAATGAAGTGTGCCCTAATATTAGTGTGTTTGACTCTTTCATGATACTTAGGATTGTTTATCAAATCGATTGATCTCTGACAATCACAGGACACAGTTGTCAACTTTTGTTGTAATTCCAGATTACCAACCAAGCCTCTCGGCCAAAGAGCTTCCTTCACTACCTCTATAGCTATCATATACTCTATTTCAATGGTAGACAAGGTAGTTGTAGATTGCAATGCTGCCTTCCAACTAATGCCACCGCTTGCAAAAGTGAAGATAGAACCTGTCAAGGGTCTTCTTCTGTCTAAATCTCTAGCAAAATATTCTAAATCAACACACCCAAGAAAACTTCCAGAAGTGTTGTTTTTTCTATTATGCACTATCCCAACATCAGGGGGAATCTATTTCGAGGCCTCACTCTTATGAATTCTACATTGGAGATTTTAAAAGTCATCATAGAAAATCTCTATTCATGCACAAATCAAAAGATCTAATTGATATTAGTTGTCATTACCATATGGTTAAATTTCTTCTTCCAGGTAGAGAAACATGCAACTCGTGTGGAGAAGTTGAAGGAAGATGTCAAGCATTTGCTGAAAGAAACATATAGTTCTTTGGCTCAAATGGAACTAATTGACAATCTCCATCGTCTAGGTGTGAGGTGGCTCTTTGAAATTGAGATTAAGCAAGTGCTATACACTATATCATTAGACAACACCAATATAGAAATGAAGGAAGATCTTCATGCAGTATCAACTCGATTTAGACTTCTTAGACAATATGGGCACAATGTCTCCACAGGTATGTACGTGCTCTCTTATCTCACTAGACAATTGAAATCACACTAGTATCAACTTCTTGGATAAATTCTTGTAATAATAAATTAATCATTGTTCAGTTTGAGCCTGGTAAAAACCAAGGCAAGACTTTACAATAGACAAAAAAAAAAAAAATACAACAAAGCAAATCATTTTGAAATGCATGTGAAGGTGCTTTAAATTTTAGTAGTAATCAAGTTTTGATAAAGGAAGGACTCATGTCGGCGATTAAAATCATGGTAGCCCAATTTCAATCATGCCATGTGGGCCCCGGTTCATGTGATCCAATTTGTAGAAGATAAAAGAGATCAAATTTCCAGAGTTTCAAGGTCTTAAGAAATCTCAAGACCAATTAGTGAAGAACCAATTAGTGAAGAAAGACCAATCTAAGTTTTATAAATAATTAGGATTGTGAAGGTTTTTTTAGGACCGACTAGAATGGATTAGTAGTTCTAATTTAACCAATCAATGCAGCGGAAATAAACCAATCAGACAATATAGAACCAGCTATCTACCAATCACACACCACAAGAAGGCAGACACAAATTTTACGTGGAAACCTTATCAAGGGAGAAAAATCACGAACCAGAAATCAAGAGTTCACAAACAGTTTACAAGATATACTCACAGGCTCCTTTACCTCAGTCTGTACCTCGACCTAAGGACCATAGTTGTTCTTGTACAGAATCCACTAACACGACTTCCACCGTGCACCGTTCTCCTTAATTACTTGATCTCCTCGCACCTTGTCCGCCAAGATGATCAATCTTCTACAAGAGAGTAGAAACAACAAAACCTTCTAGAGCAGCCCTTTAGAACAATCTCTCAACGGCTCTAGAGAAAACAAGAAAATCTCTCTTAGGGTATTCTAACCTCATATCAAAAGAGAATTAACATCTTGTGTGTACACTTTGGGTTGAGAGAAACACCCAATAAATAGGCCCAAGTTAATGCAAGAGACTCCTAGTAATAACCCACTAAGAACTACAAACCATCCCAAACACTATCATAGAGTACGGATAAGACTGGCTTTTCCTGTCCAAGCTCGCTATAGCGAGCATGTGTCTCACTATAGCGAGAAACCATTATGCCGCGTTGGCAGTTTTGGCTATGGCAGCATGTTCTGTCATATTCTATCAAGTCTTTTGACTTTTTTGCTGAACAATCTTCCCCTTTTGGCAATTCTTGGACAAATCCACTAGAAAAATACAATTTGATCTACCCAAAAGTAAAATCCAAAATACATTGAATTTTAAAATAAAAAAAATCAGCACTGTAGATCATGTATTCCCTTTGCTTCTGTAGATCATGTATTCCCTTTGCTTGAACTTCCAGATCTTAAATTGCCTTGGCTTGTAAAACTCCCCCTAGCTTCATTATTCTCCCCCTGTTTTTTTAGGACCCACTAGAATGGATTACTAGTTCTAATTTAACCAATCAATGCAGCGGAAATAAACCAATCAGACAATATATATAGAACCAGCTATCTACCAATCACACACCATAAGAAGGTAGACACAAGTTTTACGTGGAAACCCTATCCAGGGAGAAAAACCACGAGCCAGAAATCAAGAGTTCACGAACAGTTTATAAGATATACTCACAGGCTCATACCTATTGAAGGTTTTTTAGGACCGACTAGAATGGATTACTAGTTCTAATTTAACCAATCAATGTAGCGGAAATAAACCAATCAGACAATAGAACTAGCTATCTACCAATCACACATCACAAGAAGGCACACACAAATTTTACGTGGAAACCTTATCAAGGGAGAAAAACCACGAACCAGAAATCAAGAGTTCACAAACAGTTTACAAGATATACTCACAGGCTCTTTTACCTTAGTCTGTACCTCGACCTAAGGACCGTAGTTGTTCTTGCACAGAATACACTAACACAACTTCCACCGTGCACCGTTCTCCTTACTTGATCTCCTCGCACCTTGTCCACCAAGATGATCATTCTTCTACAAGAGAGTAGAAGCAACAAAACCTTCTAGAACTGCCCTTCAGAACAATCTCTCAATGGCTCTAGAGAAAACAAGAAAATCTCTCTTAGGGTATTCTAATTAACCTCAGATCAAAAGAGAATTAACAACTTGTGTGTACACTTTGGGTTGAGAGAAACACCTAATAAATAGGCCCAAGTTAGTGCAAGAGACTCCTAGTAATAACCCACTAAGAACTGCAAACCATCCCAAACACTATCATAGAGTATGGATCAGACTGGCTTTTCCTGTCCAAGCTCGCTATAGCGAGCATGTGTCTCACTATAGCGAGAAACCATTATGCCGCGTTGGCAGTTTTGGCTATGGCAGCATGTTCTGTCATATTCTGTCAAGTCTTTTGACTTTTTGGCCTAACAGATTGGATATAACATCTTGTTTGGGATCATGGTAATAATTAATCAACACATACAACAATAAGGAACTCAAAAGAGCTCAACAATAAGGACTCTCTCTGCATCAACTCAATCCGCTTCTTTTCGTGATGCTCAAGTGTCTAATCGGACTATATCTATTGTAAAGTATGCATATCTTTTCATTGGTGAAATTGCATATCCTCTTGTTGGTCAAAAGCCATGGCTTCTTTGATTACATCAAGAATTATGGACATGATTGGGTATGATTTAAGGAAGAAAATGAAAAACCTTAAATATAAGTAATCGGAGAAGAATTATCAATTTCTTAAAACATACTTGGCCAAGATAGAAGAAGCATTGTCTAGTTGTCTTTAGTTATTGGGCATAGTACGTCCAAGCAAATATGTAAAGCCCTAGTAGATACATTCATTTAATCAATAATATGTAGAGAAGTGTTCGGATGTACAAAAAGGAAATTTGGGAGCTTATAAAGATATGTGGTGTCCAAACCATGTGAATTCTCTAGAACTAAAATGGGATCTACTGGTTTGGGACCAAAAAATGAGAATTTTGTGATATCCATGTGATATAAACCACCACATGTCACTTATTCTCAATTTGTAACTACTTAGCATGGTCACGAATTGAGTATGGGCCAGCACTTTAGGACAAAAAAAAAACTATCGTTTATTGACTGCAAAGTGGCCTTCATTGGTCTGGAACAACGAAATCAACTTAAAAAGCAAATGCCACAATAGTGATCAAAACTTTAGATATGGTAGACGTAAATGAAAAACCACTCAATATTACTTCATGTTTATCCTCACTACTTCATTTATTGGTTTGTTCGTATTTCACTTTCTCATTTCCCTATACGCGTAACTACTCAATAATCCTACATAGCCTATTTACGTTATTCCACGTACAATCCAAATCATTTTAGACATTATATCTTGATTTTATATTTTATAGAAACAGTCCTTAAGTTTTCCTTAAGTGTTTTAATATTTCTACAGCCTTTTAATAACTCCCTAATTCACCCTTAGCATGCGATTACATAAAAATATATTATCTATAAAGTTTATGTTATATGACAATGGAGAAGGTATGTAAGGACTGATAATGATAATGATAATGATAATGATAATGATAATGATGGTGATAATGTTAGACTAAACAACCTATCAAATCAAGGCATGGCCTAAAAAGAAGAGAACATGGAAACAACATGCACATCATATCATTTTGAGATTCCTATCGATTGGTTTCAATTTTGTATGCAACTTACCAACATCTGTGGTTTGCAGATGTTTTCAATGACTTCAAAGACGAAAACGGTGGTTTCAAGACAAGCCTTTCATTGGACATAAAGGGAATGTTGAGCTTGTATGAAGCTTCACACCTTGCCTTTCAAGGGGAGACTATCCTGGATGAGGCAAGAGCTTTCACAAGCACACATCTCATGGATATCCAGGAGAACATAGACCCAGTCCTTCATAAAAAAGTAGAGCATGCTTTGGATATTCCTTTGCATTGGAGATTAGAAAAATTAGAGGCTAGGTGGTACATGGACATATATATGAGGGAAGAAGGCATGAATTCTTCTTTACTTGAATTGGCAAAGCTTCATTTCAACAATGTGCAAACAACATTCCAAAGAAGTTTAAGGAGTGTGTCAAGGTAAGTGGATACTAGCCACATGAATCCAACATAAGTGAACCATCAATAATACATCTAAAACTCGCTGAGTAGACTCAAAAGTTTCATCAAGATAACTCGGCCTGGTAGAATGTTAAATTGATGGAATGATGTTGGGCATATACTAATAACAGATTGAATTGCTATATTGATGGAATGATGTTAGGCATATACTAATAATAGATTGAATTCCTATATTTTTTATATGGGCTTTAGGTGGTGGAAAGATTTGGGTCTTGGTGAGCAGTACTCTAGCTTTGCTAGAGACAGGTTGGTGGAGAGTTTCTTTTGGGCCGCTGCAGTGGCATCCGAGCCACACTTTGGACATTGCCAGGAAGCTGTTGCAAAAGCTATTAAATTCATAACAATAATTGATGACATCTATGATGTGTATGGTACAGTGGATGAGCTAGAACTTTTTACTAATGCGGTTGATAGGTCAGTGACCACTTTCTTAACTGCTTGAACATAAAATATCACACTTTATACTAAATTCATGGGGTCAGAGGAGAATTAAAGAGGTAAAGATTGAAAGGTCTAAGGTGGAGATTTAGACAGCACTATCATTTTATTGATATTTAATTTACTAGGGTGATATGTTGGAAGTCCTTTCCTATTGAGGGGGGGGGGGGGGGGGGGGGGGGGGTCATTTGATGGCTAATGGTTCAATCTCATCCCCTGTCAATAGGATGGCATTATTTAGAAATCCTAGGATTTCAATTCTTGTTAAATAAATAGGATCCCAAATAATAGATTGATGATTTGGCGTTTTCCGCTTATAAAACCTAATTTGCAATGGTTACTTGGAAGAGCATCAAGCTAAGTAAGTTATATCACTCCAACTTATTTAAATAGATGCAAGATAATTCAGAGAACTCTGTACCCTTTGAGTTTCGTCGCCTCAACTGGTTCAATGTGAATACAATACGGATATCATCACTTTCCACAATGGATATTTGATGCCTAAATGATCTTCTCCATTAGAAGGTCCATTCCATGTAATTATCGGCCCCTCTTGGACTACAGTTATATTTTGTTGTTGACCATGATATTATAATTACATGGAAACTCCTAGTCTACTTTGGCACTCCTTACCATTTTTGTTTAAATCTTTTTGGACTATTCTATAATAATAACTTTTGGAAATTGATATTGACACTCCTTTTTTTTACTGAGGCACTCATTTTTAAGATAACTGGTGAGAAGGAAATTGGTTTGAATTGGAGTGCCTCCATAAAAAAAAAAAAATGAGTGCTAATATCAATTTCTTAACTTTTATTCTCAATGTAGCTATTATCTTACATTACTGTCTCTTGGGTTTCAGATGGGATCTTAAGGCAATAGAGCAACTTCCTGAATATATGAAGACCTGTTTCTTAGCTTTATACAACAGTATCAATGAAATAGGTTATGAAATTTTGAAAGAGGAAGGGCGCAATGTCATACCATACCTTAGAAATGCGGTATTTATCACATCTTTCCTTACATGATCAACATCCAATATTGGTAGTAGATGTAGTTTGATTGAAGTAGAGCCAAGATGATGGTTGAGTCAGTCAAAACACAGTTCACTCATGACGGTTGTATCAGCTATGAGTGTAAACGAGCAAAGATGATCAAGTTTGACAAGGCTTGACCTAAAAAGGTTGAGAATCTTAAGGTTGGCTCGAAATCTGAAGATTTCAGATTAGATTCGGCTTAGAATTATCTTAGATTTACTATTTAAGTAGCTTTTCCATCCCTACTTTGATTAGGATTATGTTTTAGAGTTTTTTTTGTAATTTGGTTTTCTACTTAACCATCTTTTTTGTATTCTGTAAATAGCCTTTGGCTGTTCTTGGTAAAACCACAGAGAAGTTTGCAAGATGGAGTCCATAATTGAATTTCTATAGAGCTTTCAAGCTCAATTTGAAATGATTAGAATGTCTAGCAACCTTCATTAACAAGCCCATTAATCAAATGGGCCAAACACACCTCCAACACTGACCAAGTCAAGCTCATTAACATGTTGAGCTCAAGCTTAAGCCAAGCCTACTGCTTAGCTAAACTATTTTATACCATTTGATTTTTCATTTTTTGTGTCTCCTTTAGTGGACAGAAATGTGTAAAGCGTACTTAGTGGAGGCCAAATGGTATAGCAATGGATATACACCAACGCTTGAGGAGTTTCTGCAAACCTCATTGAATTCGATTGGAAGTCTAGGGATTCAAACGTATGTTCATGCTTTACTTGGGCAAAATCTAGCACTGGAGAGCAGTGATTTCGCTGAAAAGATCTCAGATATCTTACCATTGGGAGGGATGATGGTTCGATTTCCAGATGATTTGGGAACTTCAACGGTATGTAGCCTAAAATTAGTACTACTTCAACTAAAATTAGTACAAGATCTTTCTTCATTATACAATGAGTAGGGATTATTCCATTGATAAATACCAAGATTTGAAATAAACAAAGGTTTTTATTTATTTATTTATTTATTTTGATAAAAAAGTCTTTATTTATAAATTAGCATTCCACTCCCAATGTAAGAGGAAATCCTATAAATATGTTATTTTTATTAAGAACTGTGAAAAGGGGAAATGCCCTCATGGCAAATTTGTAGTTTTGTAGAGACTTGAGCTCATTTTTTTCTCTATTCGTCTCAGAAAAGCATCCACGCCAACTATAGACTTTACAGTAGCAAGGAAAAAATTTCCACAATTGTCACTTTTCACACACACAAAATTGACCGCACAAACACCCTATCAAATGATTGTGAAAACAAGAGATTTACAAAGAATAGCCATTATTTTATTTCAAATCTTTGGCATTGGAATTTGTAAAAAAAACTCGATCATTATCAATGCACATGAGCTAGGGCCAAGACTAAATTGTGTATGTGTTTTTCTCATAGACAAATTATAATGTCTAATGACATTAATTTAATACAAATGATCTAAAATTTGATAATTAAAGCTTTAGGCCCAAGCCCATTCTCAAGCTTCACATTTTTTCAGTAGAGTCGAGCTTGGGTTTGACATGTAGGCCTGTAGGCAGATTGGGCCTAGTTTAGAGGTCTGATTATAAATGGGATGGCTATTTCTTTTCTTCTTTGTTGTGATTGTTGCGGGCATTTCTTGTTTACCAAAAAAAAAAGTCTTTGATTTCAATGATCTCTTTAATTTGTTGGTACAGGATGAACTAAAGAGAGGTGATGTTCCAAAATCTATTCAGTGTTACATGCATGAAGCAGGTGTTACAGAGGATGTTGCTCGCGACCATATAATGGGTCTATTTAGAGAGACATGGAAGAAAATCAATAAATCCCTAGTGGAAAGCTCTCTTCCCCAGGAATTTATCAATTGTGTTATGAATCTTGGGCGTGTGGCCTACTGCACTTACAAACGTGGAGATGGATTTGGTGATCCCGGCAGTCAAGAGGAAAGGAGATACATGTCTTTATTTGCTGAACCCCTTCAAGTTGATGAAGCCAAGGGTATTTCATTTAATGTTAATGATGGATCTGCCTGATTAAATGAGGCAAATGTAAAACCAGATATTAAATTTGCCTAGACATCTTATTAATTAGATATGCCTACATGGTATATACTACTAAATTAGTTCTAGTAGCCTACTGTAAGCAATAAATCTTGTACTACATTTTATGTGCATGCTTTAGTTTTATTGGGGTGTTTGGAAAGACTAAATTTGTAACAACTACATGGAAATGGCAACATTCAGAAAAGGCAAAAAAAAAAAAAAAAAAAACACATTAGATGCGCTGTGACCCACAATATCCATTCCTCATATAAGGACCCAATATTGCTTTTGGAGTTTCAGCCAAAATCCTAACCCTTTATCATGACACCCATCATTTATTACCTATGACCCAGAAGACCCATTTCCGAGATCATGGCTCTCTGTCACTAAATAGTCAATAGTGTTACTGGCCAAGTGTGGACCACAAGATGCATACTGATCGCTTGAAAGCGAGGTTTACAAATATAAATTATACCTAGCTACTATCTCTATTCGTGAGAATAGAGATCTTAGTCGATTGTCGTATCCACTGGGACAAAAGGGCTAAGTTGCGTTGGCGTTGTATCCCAAATTACTAAATTAATCCTACTGGAGAGAACGAAATATATATATTGATTTGGGGTTTATGATTCCTAAATTAGCGAATTAGAAATAAAGTTTGATTGAATTAAAGAAAAGTCTAAAGGTACGAATCCACTCTAAATTCGTACAATGGCAAGTATAGATCTAGGGTTTTAATAGCAATGCTTAAAGACCCGTTTTAGTTACAAACCTCCACGGAGTGTCCAAATAGAGCATGTGGGTTTGGATCTAGGCATAACCTATATCTAGGGCATAGATTATCTTAGATCTAACTTTACACACATTCAATCATCATTACATGACTGGTATTCAAAACTACAAGGATTAAATACCCAAGCTAAATATTGGGTTAATAAACAAATCCAATACATGGATAGCATTCAATCATATAATCAAAGTATTGAAACCAAAACGCTAGACCCTATACATCACCAAAAGCGCAAGACTAGGTCTTCATCACGACCTAAGATACCAGCTAATGTTTCCTTGAAGTTGTCCTTTTCATCTTTGAACTTGATGAAAACATCTGGTATGTAATATACCAACAATTAGTGACACGCAAAGAAAATTTACAAAGAAAGTAACTAGTATGTCTTCTCAATTTATCCACTTTTAGTGCTTTTGATTGACAGACTAGAAATGCCAATGGCTAATTTTTTTATAGCTAACTATTCACACCTGCATTTCATATGCCATATAAAAAAATATGTTTGGATCACCTAATTCTCAAAGTCAAAAAAGAGAAGAATTTTATGGGTAAATTCACTGCAAACCCTTACGAGACTATAACTTGCCATTTAGAGGAAACTTAGGGGTTTAAAGGCTTGCTGCATATGCTAAGTGCAGCCGTGCTTCCTATGGAAGTGACCTTAGTTCAGTCTTTCTTTCTGTTTTTAGCTTTGCTCGAGGACTAGCAAAGTGTGAGTTGGGGGTGTGATGAGAGAGCCTAAATGTACATTTAAGGCCCCTCCATGATGACTTTGTTACACTTTGGGATGATATTAGATGACCCTATTTGTGATATTTTAATGCTTGCAGGTGTTTAAGGTGAAGATAATGAATTCAAAGCTAATTGGAGAAAAATGGCAAGATCACGGAGTGAACCAAACATACTGTCTCTGGGTGTTCGGACGCCAGCCCCTGCGCCCAACATCCCACGTTCTACCTCATGGCATTCGGACACCAGACATGGGACGACTCCGTTTCTCTCTGTGTGAAGGAAAATTAGACAAAAAACTATAAATGGAAATGGAATGACTCGTTTTAAAGGATTTTAAGACTTGAGAGAGGCAATCGGAGGCTAGTTTTGGAGGCATTGGAAGGAGCTTTAATGGAGATTTCGTCAAGGGTTTTTCCCCAATCTCTCGCAGCCTTTTACATGCAGTATCTTGGTTTTTTTCCAAGGATGTAACAATACTATTGTTACTTTTTTTTGTTTTCAATACTGTCCCAACAATAGGCAGCCTTTTACAGATGCGTGAATTAATTCACCGATTTGTGGATAAATGCACTCAATTGAACCAGGATACTGCATGACTGAAGGTCGGTTTTCTTTCATGTTTTTACTAAAATCATCAGAAGCACAGCAATCATAGCTTCACATTTTAAATTTCCAATATAGTACTATGTAAAGTGAGGAGTCAATAATTCAGCACTTTCTCAAAAACCCTTTCCTAAAACAAGATAGTGAACCATTTTTTTTCTTTTCGCACTCACAATAAAAACTCCAAAATTCAAGGTATCTTTGTTTCAAAAAAAATTCCTTTAGAAATCCTTGTTTTCTTTCAGAAACCTAAAAACTAACAAAATTAGCAAACTTTTTTTTCTTTTTTCTTTTTAAAGAAGAAGAACTACAACTACTAAGACCAACCCAATAGTTAATACCCCACCCCCAACTTAACCTAACAATGTCCACAATGTGAAGCATCAAAGTTAGATATAAAGAACATGGAAAGCAGAGGAAAAGGAGGGATATCACCTGGGTACCGCTTAACATAAGGTGGAATGGAGAAAACGTAGAGGACGCCCCCCAACTTGCACCAAAGTACCTGCAAAATATTAGCAGCAAGCAAGAAAAACAAAAACGTAGAAAACCTACAAAGCACAATCCAAACCTAGAAAAAGACATGACTCGGCACTTCCTTCATGTCGAACTCCTTCATGGTAGGAAGTAAACGCCTCTGCATTTCCCGGGAGGGTTTAGAGTCATCTTTGCAATGAATGCGGTGTATGCAGATGGAGGGATCAATACCTTTCAAATCGGCAACTGGCCAGCCGATTGCACTCTTGTGCTCCTTCAACACATCTGGGAGTTGACATTCCTGATCGTCAGACAGATCAAAAGCAATAATGACTGGCAAGTTATCCTCAGGTTGAAGAGCTTTTTCCACTAGCTCATCAACAACATCGACTGCAAAGCAATCGTTGTTGGTCATTTGTTTTAGTTTGTAATTGTTGTCAATCCTAGGGTGTTGGCATGGTGTTGGAAAGCAGTATGATGAAGGTTGCAAGCATTCAAATTGAAACTGGACAACTGCATGTTCAGGTCATGTCAGTTAAGCATATTGTTATGCTTATATCTTCACATCTAACATCTGAATTAAAAAGTGGTCAACATGACTTTTGTGCATCAGTGAGAGGGCTTGATTTTTTGTTTTGGAATCAGGTCGATCCGACTTCAGGTTTTAAAGTTATGGCCCGAACAGTGGGACAACTCTGCCTCTCTCAGGTTGCTGTTTTTCTCAGACCAGTCAGCTTCGAGGTGATTTTACACTACCTTCCATTCAATCTGGGTTAAATCTCAAAGCATGAAAGTTGTAGCCCTCTGATAAATCTTTTATTTGGCTCAAGAATCATGTCGTTTCGAGCTCGGAAGAGGAAGTTATGAATTTTCTAGTGGAGATAAATTCTGCAGTTTTTTCTGCACTGCGAGATTAATTCTTCTTCTTGGTACCTTGTTGTGGGTCCCATTATGTGTTGGAATGTAATCAGCAGATGGCCCATCAGTTTCATCTGATTCAAATGGTAGGTCAGTCCATTTGCATAAGTCTTCATTCAAATGCAAAAGTCTTTTTCATTATAACAAAAGTCTTTTGCATAATGCAAAAGTCTTAATGGAAGAGCCCACAATTGTTGAGTGTGCACTTATTTTCAATTAGAAAAAATGGGGTTTATTCATTTTTCTTCAAAGAGTGCAAAAGTCTTGTGCAAAAGTCCTTTATCAAGTCAAGGTTCAAATAATTAATTGATTCATACATCTGGTTGGGATCAATTTTCTTCCCCTTGGTGTGTTTCTTTGAAACTAGCTCTTTGAAATCATCATCGATTCTACAAAACAACAATTCCATCAATTGAAGTGATATTGATTCTATTCTGGAGAGAGTTGCAGAGAAAAACTGAAGGCTGAAAAAGCCAAAGTCCCGGTGCAAGCAAGAGAGTTTCAAAGTCTGAGATTCACTCTTGAGATCGTACGAGCCTATCACCATCTCTCACTCAGAGTCATGATTAATATGTTCTTCAGTACATGATAATCTGTTCTTCATCTGTGGTATGGTCATCCTGCCCTCTATTTCATGTGGATTTATATTCCTACTTGTAGTCTTCCTCAGATTATGATTGTGCAGACAAAGGGTGTGACTAGAAATTAGTGATTGTGGTTGATAAGAGTTGCAGGGCAAGTGAACTCATCTCGGTGAAATATTTTGTGTGATTGATATTTTCTTGACACCTATGTGTATTGCTGGAATTTTATTGTAAGGCACCTGTGTGTTTTATAAATTTGTTTATCCTTGTAATCACTCAAGTGGGTGCTTGAGTGTAGGGGTTGTGCTCTTGTCCGTTGGTGCGGGCAAAGTTGTAAGGGGTTGGTGCTCCTAGCAGTTGTTGTTGCTAAAATAGTGGAAGTGCACTTTTTGTGCACCGTGGATGTAGCCTGAGGGTGAACCACGTAAAACTTCTGTGTTGTGGTTGTGTGGTTGATTGTTTGCATATAAAATTTTTAGGCACACTGATTCACCCCCCCTCTCAGTGTCCGTGTGGGGTCAACAATCGTCCTTGTCGAGAGGTTGATGAGAGGCCCTGAAAGCACTCAGCCTCAATTTCATATTACCAAAGGAAACATCCATAACTCCAGTGTGGTAATTAATGTTCGCATTGGCCGTGGCCAATAAGGGCTGACCAAGAATGACATGAGTTTGTTTCCTCGAGTTTTACACCAGTTCAGTGTCAAGGACGATGAAATCGATAGGAAAAAAGAACTTGTCGACCTTGACCAAAACATCCTCAATTATGACCTAGGGCACCCTGACAGATCTATCAACAAGTTGCAAGGTAACCTGAGTGGGCTTTAATTCCCCAAGCAAATCTGCCCATACACCGAGTAAGGCAAGAGATTGACACTTGCTCCAAGATCCAACAAAGCATGATTAATGATGTGACTCCCAATCGTAGAAGTAATGGTGGGAGTGCCAGGATCTTTCAGCTTGGGAGGAGTGTTATTATGAATAATCGAGCTCACTTGCTCGGTGAGCAAAACCTTTTTAGGCACATGATTTAGATTTGCGCTTCTGAGTGCTGAAATCTTTCAGAAATTATGCATACGAAGGGACTTGTTTGATAGCTTCCACCAACAGAAAGTTGATCTTCACTTGCTTGAACATCTCTAACATCTCATCCATGGTTGCTCCCTTTTTACCAAAGGGGCAGGGTGTTTCAAGGAAAGTGGAAAAATGGGCTTTAGGCACATATGGGGGTGCCACAACCGAAACAGATGAAGAACTGAGAGGGGTGACCTCCTTTCCCTTAGAAAACTTTTCCACCCTAGAGCCCTTAGGGTATGGTGTAGACTCTCTATAATCTTTCTTAGGCTCCTCAAGACCAGTTTGAACCTCATGCCCATTCCTCAACATGACAGCCACTTTCACTTGCTCAAGATAAGTGTCATGAGGTTGCAAGCTACTACCCGCACCTCAAATGCATTCTTAGGGTTGATGGTGGGTTGGCAAGGCAAACTCCCCTTCTCTCTTCTATTAAGAGCATTAACTATTTGCCCCATCTGGGCCTCTAGCTTGGCTATGGACTGAGAATGGGAGTGGACTAATTGATTGCTTGCTTTGAGCTCTTTTAGCTCTTGCAGTACTGTATCCTCAAATGATGAATTTCTTTGAGGTGGGTGAGGGATGGGATGTTGGTAGGAATGCCTGCTCTTGCACAAATTCAGGAAATTGAGGGGCTACAGGACAATCGCTCACAAAATGAGCAGGAATGGAGCACAGGGCACAAGCATCCTAACGAGCAGGAGGCTGAAAGTGTGGGGATTGCAGAGATTGAACCCCAGATAATAGTTGATCTAGCTTTTGGGTCAAGGCAGCCACTTGAGTGGTGAGTTCGTTAGAGGGTTGGATTTCAAATACCCTTCTAGGTTTTTTAGAGTTAGGATCTGTCGGCCTCTCAAGTCTAGAAGTGAAGGTATCGTGTTGAAAAGTCTTATTCAAATTCTCAAAAAGTTCCCATGCCCCATCCTCATTTTTCAACATGATGGTGACTACCATGTTTCGCCACTGAGGAGACAATCCATCATAAAAGAATTGCACCAATTGCCACTTGGCAATTTTGGTGATGAGGACACTTCCAAATGAGATCCTTAAACCTATCCCACCCCTCTTGGAATTGTTCACTATCATTCTGTGCGAACGACATGATGAATTGCTTGTACTAATTGGTTTGCCCGCAGAGAAATACTTTTCTAAGAATGTTTTTTTGTAGTTAGGCCCAAGTGAAGTTAGAATTCGCAGGTAAAGTACCTAGCCAATTCTTAGCTTTATCCTTTAACGAAAACGGAAAAAGAAACATCTTAAGGGCCTCACTACTGAAATTATTTATTCTCACAGTGGAGCAAATAATCAAGCACTCATCAATATAATTGTAAGGATCTTCATTGCTCAAACCATAAAAGGAAGGAAGTAGTTGGATCATGATAGGTTTGATTGCATACTTAGCTGCCTGCACTGTAGGTAGCTGAATACACGATGGTGACGCGTATTCTGAAGGAGTTTAGTGCTCCTTCAAGGGTCGGAGAGGTGGTAGAGGGGGTGGGTTGTTCACCTCACCTCCTTCCTTCGCCATTTCTGAAGTTGTGCGTGAGGAATTAGAAGAGCTAGCTCTTAGAAGATCTAATTTCCCTAACGGCTCGCTCAAAATTTTGGTCTAAAGATACTAAATTAGGATGATACGAACGACGACCAAGCATGCACACACACAACTCTTACTGCAAGTTATGGGAAAACTCACTAAGTCTAGAACTTACGGTGCTTTGTGTAGAGGAGAGAGGTATGCATGAGTAAAAGTTTGACCTTTGTTAACTCTCTTGGATCCTGGCACAAACTTAAGGATTATTTGTGTTAGAATCAATAACCTTCAGTAATGACAGCAAAAGATGTGAGTAAAAAAGAAATGAAATAAAAATATGAAAAAAGGAAATTAAAGTTGGAATTTTCAAAAGAAACAAGCAACCATGCTAATTGTCCCCAGCAATGGCGCCAAAATTTGATCGCTTGAAAGCGAGGTTTGCAAATATAAATTATACCTAGCTATTATCTCTACTCGCGAGAATAGTGAAGTTAGTCGGGTGCCGTATCCACTGGGACAAAAAGGCTAAGTCCTGTTATATTCCAAGTTCCTAAATTAATCCTACTGGAGAACGAAATATTGATTTGGGGTTTATGATTCCTAGATTAGCGAATTAAAAATAAAGTTTGATCCAATTGAAGAAAGGTCTTAGGGTACAAATCCACTCTAGACTTGTACAATGGCAAGTATAGATATAAGGTTTAAATGGCAATGCTTCAAAGACCCGTTTCAGTTACAAACCTCCATAGAGTCACCAAATAGAGCATGTGGGTTTGGATCTAGGTATAACCTATCTCTACGGCATAGATTATCTTAGATCTAACTTCACGCTGACATGACTGGTATTCAAAACTACAAGGATTAAATATCCAAGCTAAATATTGCATTAGTAAACAAATCCAATACATGGATAGCATTCAATAATATAATCAAAGTATTGAAACCAAAATCATAGAACCTATGCATTACCAAACGCATAAGACTATGACTTCATTGCGACCCTAAGATGGAGAGTTAGTTACTCATGGAGAGAGATTGGCAAAGAATCCTTGACGAAATCTCTATTAAAGCTCCTTCCAATGCTTCCAAAACTAGCCTCCGGTTGCCTCTCTCAAGTCTTGAAATCCTCTAAAACGAGTCCTTCCGTTTCCTCTGTTTCCTTCAATCTTCAATTAATGAGAGGTCCCATCACAGTCCATATCTGAAAAATTAAGAAATGACAACTCGATTTGGACATGAGTTTTGTCTGAAACCCATAGATTGCCAACTAAAAAACCTAACAATCTCCCCCTTTGGCAATATTGCTCATGGAAAAAACTCCCTAGATACAGTCAATTCTAAATTCCTATTACATTAGACCTGAAACAAAAAACTTCAATCTTCTACAAATGCTTGTTCGTCTTGTACAAACAAAAATTAATATGCCTGTACTAAACCACTTTTCCAAAATTCCATGGTGGGGGCAGCATGTTCTTCTTGATTCACATGACAAGGTCGATTATAGTTCCCCCCAATGGAACTTCATCATCTTCTCCCCTTTTTGCAATCTCGACCCCTGTTCTTCCAACCCCAACCCTATCTCCAGTGGTACAAACTATCCAGCGCTGCTCCCTACCAATTTGGCTACCTCAGATCAGGTAACAATAGCACCTGTCCTACCAACCTCTAACCCTTTTTCTAGATTTTTAGCATCTTCTTCCTTGCCACCATCTAATTTACCTCAACATGGAACCGCTGCCCCCACCCCCCTGGCATCCTTCCCCCTACCCTCTGCGACTTGGGACTGTGCCTAGAAGTTCTGCAAAAGCACCTTGAAGGCCTTATAAAATCCACCAAAGGTCAGCCTTCTAGAGGTTACTCAATCTCCAATACCCACCCTCTCCAAAAAAACTTTTGCCAGTTTCTTCACACCCATGGCCCTCTCTTCCCCTATAGTTATTCTACCACCCGCTTGGAAGAATAGGAAACTAACTCTCAGAATCCCAGATCAGATGATCACCTTCGGCAAGGACTCTTTTACCTACTCGGCTATTGGTAGATTTATGGCAAGAAGACCTTCTTTGGAAAGACTGGAGCAATGGGCTCATTCCTCTTGGACTCTATCTAGGCCATGCCTGATCTCACTAACTGCGAAGGGGCATTTTCTATTCAGGTTCAACTCCTTGGAAGATGAATTGCTTGATTGGTCAAAGCCCTCTTATGATGGATAAGAAGAAGCTCATTTTGCTACCTTAGTTGCCTGGTCAAGATGAAAGTTGCTGGCCGGCTGTCACCCCCGTTTGGATCCGTCTAAAAGGCATCCCATATCACTGTTGGAGCAGTGACATTCTCCTTTCCATTGGCAAACCTCTCCGCCTTAATGATACTACAACTAAGCAGAGAATCTTGTCCTATGATAGAATGCTTATGAATCTCGATGTGGCCAAGCCTAGTCCAAGCACTATTATAGTTAAATTAGAAATAGATGGTGTTGTGGAAGTTGAAGTGCAATATGAAAGTACTCCATGTTCTGAATGTAGAAGATAATGGACTTATGCTAACAGGCCCTAGGCCCAGCCCAATCAAGTTTTTAACCCATGTAAAATATCCCCACTGTTGTAAAAATCGGCCTAGGCGGCGCCTAGGCGCTAGTCGGCGGTCACCGCCTAGGCGGTGCCTAGGCGCTAGGCGGGGATTAATCCGACTAGGAGGGGATTAATCGGGCTAGGCAGGGATTAATCGGAAATTAATCCCTAGTCCATGCCCACCGCCTAGCGTCCGCCTAGCGATTTTTACAACATTGAATATCCCACGTGTGGGTCTAGGATAAGCCTTATACAGGCTGTTTCATTGATTTTCTTCTATGTATAGAGATAGGATATTCTTTAGATATTCTTTATTCCTTAATTCTTGATTGTAATTAGATTGTAATTACTACTGATTACTAGCATGTGATTAGGGTAAATTGTTTATAAATGGTTGGTCGATCCTCCTTTGAGGTATCAACTTTTCCTCCAAACTTCTCTCTCTCTCTCATTTTGCTCTTTACATTCTTACATGGTATCAGAGCTACTCTCACTGATTCAGTCATTCTCCCTGACTTGGATTTTCTTCCTGGAGTGTCTGATCATCCCTGATAGTGTCTGATAGTGTCTGATCGTCCCTGATCAAGACGTGGCCCACTTCAGATCGTCTTCAACATCTCTCTCGATCACCTCCATCTTGGTCGACCAGCATTACTGGTATTTATGGACATTTTTCTGGAATTTTTCTCCCATCAGAGGTGAGTGTTCCAGCAACATTTGTGATACTTTTATTTCTTGCCACTGATTTCATCAAGACCGTCCAAATTTGTGGATTCTGATCCGATTTGAGTGAAACTTTGGCCTGGAGTTGCGAAAATAACTTGTCTTTCCACTCCATACCTCTGATCGGGCCACAATCAGCTAACCAGATCTCACAAGGAGATCGGTTCACTGTCGACCTGTGTCGACTTTCACATATTAACGCTGTTTGCTGCTGCTATTCTCTGTTTCCACTATGGTCCACATATGATGATCACAAAATCACTAATAGTCATTCCCAACTTGGTCGACTAGCATTTTTGGGAATTGTGGTGATTTTTCTGGATTTATTTCATCCCCTTTAAGGCACTTTCAACCTCTTCTTCAACTGACGATATTTCTCAAAATGATTTCATCTCCACCGTCCAAAATTGTGGATCCTTATCCAAATCTCATCAGATTTGGTCTGAAGGAAGACAATTAAGTCTGGCAATCAGATCTTACACTTAATCTGCATTTCAATCCCTCTGTGGGCCCCACGTGTTCATCCAGACACAAAACTATAGGTCGTCTGGGCTGTTTTGGGCTGTTTTGTGTCTCTGTGAACATCTGATTCATATCAGATTTTGCTACTGCTGCTTCTCTGCAATACTGCTGCTGCTGTTGATTTATTTTACTGCTCTTGAGAGACTCACGGATCAAGGATCTGTAATCTTGGCTTTAACCAGATCGGTGATCTGTGGTTATTGGAAACAGAAAGTCTTCTGTCATGATATGATAAATAGTGATCCACTATTATTGACTTATTGACGTGCTATCTGAGCTCTGGGGGTTATTTGGAAGCCTGATCTTGCATCTGTGTCTGCAATAATTGATTCTCTGCTGTGTTACTTGCATCTCTGCTGGTTCTTCTTCTTCTTCTTCCTGCTGAACTATTATCAATGGAAAAATACGATATTATTCCTGTTAAATTTAATGGGAATAATTATATGGCCTGGTCCTTTCATCTAAAGAATTTTGTCGCAGGCCAAGGTATGTTTGGTTATCTCGATGGATCGATAACTAAACCTACTGCCAGCACTACTGACACAAAAGCATTACCCACCTGGTCAAAAAAAAATGCTAAGGTCATCACTTGGATTCTTAACTCCATTGACCCTTCTCTTGCAATTGCTCTTCAAGCATATACTGCCGCATCTGATATGTGGAGTCATCTTAAGAATATTTATCATCAAACAAATAAAGCTCGCAAATTTCAACTAGATAATGAAATTGCAAAATTTAGTCAAGGTGGTGATAAATCTGTGCAAGCGTACTTCAATGGATTTCTCACCTTATGGACTGAGAGGGATGCTATGATTGTTCAAACTGTTTCTGCTGGGTTTCTGTCTGAGGCTCTTAAATTACAAGAGGAAACCCACATTAGCCAGTTCCTTATGAATCTCAGACCTGAATTCGAATCTGTTCGGTCGGCTCTCATGAATCGAGAAGTAACAGCAAACCTGGACACATGCTTCCAAGAAGTTCTTCGCGAAGAACTTCGCCTAAACTCTCAGCGTACCATTCTTGAAGAACCACAGGCATCCCTAGCTTCTCTTCAGACTGAGTCTGCCCTTCTGGCAACCCCCAATCAGAAGCCTACACAATGCTATGAGTGTAAAGGCTTCGGTCATCTGGCCAAGAATTGTCGAAAGAAATTGGTGTGCAGATATTGCAAACGCTCTGGTCATCTTATTGATGATTGTCGCAGCTTACAGCGAAAGAAAGGACCCCAGCAGAAGCAAAATCCTTCCACCAGGTCACGACCAGCTGCATTCCAAGTTCAAGCATCTTTGCCTGACACAGGAAGCGTTTCTTCCGGGGCTGTATCCATGACTCCAACCCAGATTCAAGAACTGATTCAGAACACGGTGACTTCCGCATATGCATCCATGGGTTTTAATGGTGGTCGGTATCAAACCCAGTCTCCTCTAGCATTTCCTGCTTTTCATTCTTCAATCTCTAGGTCTTCCTCGATTACCCCATCTACCTGGTTTCTAGATTCAGGAGCATCAAACCACATGACTTCTGTGGAACATAGCTTTACAGCCTCTCAACCTTACCTTGGCAAAGACAAAATAACTACTGCTATGTGGGGCCTCCTTCTCCTGATCATCTCCCAATACTGCCTCCTACACCCTCAGGTATTAATACTTCCTCCACCGATAGTGTTATACCCTTGCGACGCTCTAGTCGTCCTTCTGTTGCTCCTGACAGATATGGCTTCCCTGCTCTTTTCACTTCTTTGGATAGTGCTCCTATTCCCACCTCTTATTCACAGGCTTCGAAGATTGCATATTGGCAGGATGCTATGACTCAGGAGTTGCTTGCTCTTGAAGCAAATAACACATGGGACTTGGTACCGACTCCTGAACGCACTTCTGTGATTGGCAGTAAATGGATCTACTCTATAAAGGTTAACTCTGATGGGAGTCTTGACCGCTACAAAGCCAGATTGGTGGCACAAGGTTACAAGCAGGAGTATGGCATTGACTATGAGGAGACATTTGCACCAGTGGCTAAAATGACCACTGTTCGCACCCTCCTTCGTGTAGCTGCAGCACGTAACTGGCCCCTATGGCAAATGGATGTCAAAAACGCCTTTCTTCATGGCGACTTACATGAAACTGTTTATTTAAAACCACCTCCGGGTTATGCTTGTCCTCCAAACCATGTTTGTAAATTGAGGAAAGCTCTTTATGGACTTAAGCAGGCTCCCAGGGCTTGGTTTGATAAATTTCGGGCAGCTATCCTTCAAGCTGGATTTCGCCAGAGTCACTCTGATAGTTCCCTCTTCCTCCGATGGACATCAAAAGGCTACACATTTCTCTTAGTCTATGTTGATGATATGATTATCAGTGGCAATGATAGTGCCGGTATTACAGATCTCAAACGTCATCTCACTCGCCACTTCAGAATGAAGGATCTTGGTCCTCTCACCTACTTTCTAGGGCTGGAGTTCATGCGTAGCAAATCTGGCATTCGGATTCATCAGCGGAAATATGCTAAAGATTTAATAACTTCGGCACAACTTGATGATGCTCACACTTTTGATACTCCTATGGAATTGAACAGCAAGATCCGTAGGGATGATGGCCAGCCCCTAGATGATCCTTCTGTTTTTTTGGCGAATAGTAGGTAGTTTGCTCTACTTAACTATGACCCGACCAGATATTTCTCATGCCGTTCATACGGTTAGCCAGTTTGTGAGCAATCCTCACAAACCTCACCTTGCTGCTGCCTTGCGCATACTCCGCTATGTCAAAGGCACCCTTAACCATGGTCTCTTCTACTCTTCGGGCGCTTCTCTGCACTTATCAGCTTATTCGGATGCTGACTGGGCTGGTTGCCCAGATTCTCAGCGCTCTACCACTGGCTGGTGTATGTTTCTTGGGGACTCCTTGATTTCGTGGAAATGTAAGAAGCAAACCACCGTCTCTAAATCTTCTGCTGAGGCTGAATATCGGGCCATGTCATCTGCGAGTGCTGAAATCATCTGGCTACGCCGTCTTCTCTGTGAATTCGGTGTCATCATTGGTAGATCTACACCTCTTCATGGGGACAACACCAGTGCTACGAGAATTGCAAACAATCCGGTCTTTCATGAAAGAACGAAGCACATTGAGATTGATTGCCACTTCATCCGTCAGCATGTTGTTACGGAGAAGATCACTTTGCCTCATGTCTCTACTCTTAACCAGTTGGCGGATATCTTCACAAAAGCCCTCCCCAAAACGCGTCATCATGATCTCACTAACAAATTGATGTTTTCTGCCTTACCACATCAATTTGAGGGGGAGTGTAGAAGATAATGGACTTATGCTAACAGGCCCTAGGCCCAGCCCAATCAGGTTTTTAACCCATGTAAAATATCCCACGTGTGGGTCTAGGATAAGCCTTATACAGGCTGTTTCATTGATTTTCTTCTATGTATAGAGATAGGATATTCTTTATATATTCTTTATTCCTTAATTCTTGATTGTAATTAGATTGTAATTACTACTGATTACTAGCATGTGATTAGGGTAAATTGTTAATAAATGGTTGGTCGATCCTCCTTTGAGGTATCAACTTTTCCTCCAAACTTCTCTCTCTCTCATTTTGCTCTTTACATTCTTACACTGAATGCCTCTCTGCAGGTCACCTAACAACCAAATGCCCTTTTGCAACTAGACCTCCTCTACAGAAGACTCCTACCCAAGCAACTTTGTTGAAGACACCATTTGCAGATAGTGCCTGTGAGATGGAAGCCAATGTTTGAGAGTTGGTCCCTTAGGGACGTGCAGCCCTAAAGGGGTGGAATGTGATGCCCCGGAGCCCCACAATGACTATAGAGAGGAAAGTGAATGGGATTATATGTAGAGCTTACACCCTTACCGATCAACCATTTCTAACAACTTCCTCCGTAGAGATTTCAAGTTCCAAAGTTTCTGATCCGCCTTATCTACTATGGTTTCCTCTTCAACTGACCATGACCAACCCATACCAAATGGAACTCAGCTCCAGGAGAATGTTCCAGCAAATGAAGAGCCATCTCCCTCGGTCTCTGCCCGGCTTCTAACAGACCTTTTTGCCTAAGTCTTAACCTCCACTCCAACCCCTACCATAGATTTGGCTATCCAAGCCCCTATCTCCACTACCGATCGATGCAGCCTCATTGGCCACTAGCACTACTTCTATCTCAGACACTGCTTTGATTGATGTTGCAGTACCCACTTCCTCAGTTGTTGATTCATCGATCGATGCCTCTTCATTAGTCATTAAGACATTGCAGGGCTCCTTCACCCCATCCCTCAACCCTCGCAACCAAAATTCTAACTAATAAGGAACCTATACATGCATCCACCTTGGACACAAGCAATCCTTTCTCCATCTTAAATAACTACACTCAGAAGGACCCAGAATCTTGTATGATCAAACCCATTCCCTTCCTTTCAATCTCTAAAAGGCTAAATTCCTTAAGCTCTCCCTCTCCTTTCAAGCAGTGTGACAACTCTCCCCAAAACCAATCTTCCACTGTCCTAGTCTCCAACGCTTCATCTAGGAAAGCAAGAAGAGGCAAGTTTAAGGGGGCAACCAGTACTTCAAGTCCCACTACAACTAATTTAATAAATGGTCCTCCTCCTCCGTTTCTAGGAGATCTTCATGATGTTTTTGTTCAAGGTTACGGTTTTCCTCTATCTCAAGGTTATTGTGTTCCCCTAGCTCATGGTCAGCAACAGTAAAAGTTGAAGACAGGTCTTGGCTTTGTTTTTATTTCTTTTGATCTACTTAATGTACTCAACTCTCTTCTAGCCGAAAGCTTTCTTCTCTCTTTCTTTCCTTTTGGTTGTATTCCCCTTTTTGGACTTTCCTTGTTGAGCCCTCATTTGTTCTGCTGTTTTGGGGGCTGATTTAATTCAGCCCATGTATTTTCCTTTGCTTTCTAATACAATTTACCTTAAAAGAAAAAACAAAAAATTCAAAAGAGCATGATATTCAGATTTCCAATCATGGAGTGTGTGTGTGTGTGTGTTTTTTGTGATGGAATAATCCCACACATTTTCAAAAAATTCCACAATTGTGTGATTGAACCCAATTCAAAAAAATTCACATTTTCTTTTTCCAACATAAAAGTTTTCAAGTTTAAAAAATAACGGACAAGTAAAATTCTAGGGAGCATACCTAGATTTTATTCATTTCAGCACATCATCGCTTGGAAAACTTTTACGGACATTTTGTTTGGGGCAAAAACACCAAAATCCATTTTTCCTTTTTTTTTCCTCAAAATATGAACCTTCATCAGTGACTTTCACACTAATGAATATGGTAGCCCTTTGCAATGAAACTTCTCAATCAAATAGAAGCTATCACACATACTCTTAGGTAACCTTACTCCTCTAGTTCATAAAATTATTTGCTTTTTTACTTTTCTTCTTTTTAAAAAAAGTCAAGAAGAGCATCCAAACTGAAAGTACAAGCATGAAAGTCCAAATATCGAGCACTAATATTCCTGTCCGATATGCCGATTCCATGAGGAATGGAATCTATCGAGCATGCGCTTTCCAATGTAACCATGCTAGAGCCACATTGTTTGGATCAAACCTAGGATTCCATTCTCAAGAGGCTTTCATTCCGGATGTCCTAGTTTGGTGGCATAACTTTTGTAATTTGTGTAAGGAGGAAAGGAAAGAAGACCCATACCAATCCAAATCATGGGCTCTAGCGTTATGGTGGGCCTTGTGGAGCGCAAGAAAAAATTTTTATTTCAAAAGAGGAGTGATTAATCCTTCCAAAATTATTAACATGGCCAAAAGCATCATTATTAGCCATAATGCCCATGCAAAGAAACGGTATAAGGCTAAATCCTCAAACCGTAACTTCAAAATCACGGATGCTAAGGATATTGCTATTGTCTTCACAGATGCTGCATTTAGAAGCTTTGATAGTAAGTCCGGCTTTGGGCTTGCTATCAATCTTGATGATAAATTTATTTTTACAGGATCTCCCAACCGTTCCTTCTGCAAAAGAAGCTTAAGCGAGAGCTATTCTTGCGAAGCTGATCAAGCTAAAGGAGATGGGGATTTCCAAGTTCCATCTCTTTTCAAGGCTGCGCCAAATTGGTATCCGAGCCGAGATCCGGTCGCCGGGGAAACGACTGTCTTCCCCGGTTCATTATTGTTCATCATCCCTTCCCCCATCGACCTCCCCTTTCCTCACCCATCCTGTCAACCCAAACTCTTCACCGAAACCCATCTCTCCAAAACAAACCCCAGACGCACCAAACAGCAACCCACCTTGACTTTTCCAAACCAAATCAAACTCCCTCAACCCAAAACACCCACAGCCCTACATCCGAACCCGATTCCCTAATTGAGAACTCCAACGCCCAACACCCGATTTCAAAAAAAAAAAAAGAAGAACCCTAAACCCTAAACCCTAAAACCTAACCCCAATCCTAGACCTAAACCCCAAACCTCCGACAAACCCACTCACCTCCCACCCCACCAACGCATGCAATCCACCTACCCAAATTCCCAAACCAGCCCCATCCTAACCCCTTCCACCACCTCCCAGCACTACCGAAACCCAAATCCGTAAGCCAACCCAACCCCACCTTCCAGTCAAACCCACGACCACTACGCACGGAACCCACCCCTCTGCATTCATCCCTCCGGCCTCGTCAAAAACCTAAATCCCATCCCCATCTCCCATCTTCTGTCTCAGACCTAAAAATCAAAACAACACCACACTTTGCCTTCATCTCTTTGGCCTCGTCGAAGGCAAAAAGAAGAAGAAATAGACAGAAGAAGGAAGATATCTAAATTGAGAAGGTACCTTGCACCCACGACGAGCTACGAGCAGTCAGGTCCCTGCTTCATCAACTTGCCTTCAGCTCTCCGTTTTCCTTCTTGTGAGTCGAAATAGGTAAAGCCCAAACTCCCCACTTATTTTTCTCTGCGCACAAAGCCCGAAGAAAAGAAAAAGAGACCTTTTCTCTCCTTCACACGTGCTTGGTTTTGTAACTGGGCCAGACCTGCAGTTTGGGCCTAATCTGAGGCCAGGCCCAAAACCCCCTGCAAAAAAAAAAAAAGATTAAATTGCATCAGATTGGACGGTCCAGATTGAATTCGTTGATATTGATGCCATTTGTAATCCGATTATCGATCCATCTTCGCTAGCGTGCTCCACTCTTCAAGATCCACACAACAGGTCCCCTCTTCAAGATCCACACAACAGGTCCCCTTTTCTTAAACAAAGTTAAACTTTGATATTCTTGCATCCAAGTCATCACGAGAATTTTTGGACACTCAGGGTATTAATGGACAATTTGATTGGTCCATAGAGCCCATTTTGCAGGACATCAAGACTCTATCTAAGTGCTTTGATTGTTTTTCCCATGTTCCAAGGGAACTTAATACAGTTGCCCATAATTATGCAAAACAGGCATTGTGTAGTAGTGGTTCTAATCGCGTGGGGGGATTCCCTGTTGCTCCAAAGAGGCTTCTAATATTCTCCTAGTCTAGTTTGTGGTTTTGTTCTTCTTTTGTTTGTCTCCGTTTCTTTACCAAAAAAAAAAAAAAATATTAGACCTTTGCCTTCTAATATTAAGGGTCGTGTTCACCAGTGTCCTTTCATACTGCCCCCTGGGGCTCATCCGGTACCCTACCAATCACAAGGGAGGTGGGGAATTGGAAGATCTAAATAGGAACCTATATTAAAATTTTGAGGTTCATTGGCTTCTCCGAACCTTTTGTTCCATCTCACTCGAGGGTTAGCCGTTTTAAAAGGCATATTTTTTTTTATTGATTTCAGTCCAATAGCTTATTCCATTCTGAGGGGTACTACTATATAAGGGTTTGTATAAACATGGGGTGGGGCGGATGTTTAGGGCGCACAATCTAAAATTATGAAATTCTTAAGGTAGTGTTTGGTTCACTGTAATAATGAAGGTCGTAATGGAATGGTCATTCCAACGGAATGATCATTACCGCGTTTGGTTCGCAACAAGTAACAGAATGATCATTACCTCTGGAATCATCATTCCTTTATGTGAGGGAATCATCATTCCATTGGGGAGGGGAATGAATGGCCATTCCATTCCTGCCTAAAACTTTCCTGAGACCAAAATGTCCCCCTCTTCCCTCCACCCTCCTCCTCCTCAAGCAACGATGAGCACGAGTCCGGAGTCCGGATGTCTTTTCTAGTTCCGGCAACGAACGGTGGGGAGTTCGGCGATGTGAGGCCTCTACGATTTCTGGTTTGGATATCCGGAGGCCTAGTTCTGGAACATTCGACACACTTCTTCTTTCCTTTTCCTTCCAGATTTTTCCTTCTCCTTCCTGCACTCTTCTTCCAACTTCAACAACTGGTCTGGTCTTCTCCTTGTAATTTTAATACCCCAAACAATACAACAACAATCAATGCAATTACAAACTAGAGAAAGAGAAATCAACAGCAACAACAGAATAAGAAGAAAGAAATCCAAAATTAAGAGAAAGAGAGGAGAAAGCAAAGAAGCCATGGGCGTGGATTACTACTGTGTGGGGAGATTTCCGGAACACAAAGATTAAGCTAATCACAGCCATCAGATGAGACTAAGCATTCTCACGTGCCATCCGCGTGCCATCCACGTGGCACCAAACTCACCTCGGCTAACAGAGCAGAGGCCTCAGCCGAAGTCAAACAGCTCCAGGCGGCTAGCGCCGAGCTCGGCCACCCCATGTGCCCATCTCAGCTGAGAGCTCCACCTCGGCTGAAGGAGCCGGGATGAAAGCCGAAGCAGGAAGGAGCCTCCACTCGCACTCCTCTTCCCCCACGTCATCAGGCACGTGGGGGAATAGGGGCGCGAGCTACTGAGACAAATGCGACATCCAGCCGTCACAATCTTCGCCAGATCCCTGACAAGGCGGCATCCAGCGGCTGAAGCCACATCAGGGTAAGGCCCGAGGGCGGATCCGATGGTACCCCAACCGTCAAAGGCGCCCAACACGATCTGGCCCAACGTGACGCGCATTTAATGCAACGTGGGCTGATCCGACTGGCATTAAATGCAGAGTGGGCTGGATTGGACCGCATTAATTGCAACGTGGGCTGATCATGACTTCCCAGTCGAATCATGGGACCCACACCAAGATATCGTCTAAGATATCTTCCAAATCGTCTATAAATAGAACTGCATTTCACATTTAAGGTACGCACAATACAACCCACAGAGCTGTTACTCTGCCTCTCTTCTTCCTCTCCTCTCCTCCCATTGTTCCAGTTCACTCACTGACTTTGGCATCGGAGAGCCTTGCGCCGCTCAGGCCAGGGTCCTCTGACCGTTTGCTCTTCTCTTTCAGGCTTTCGGACGGCATCCGGTCATCACCAGTTTGGATAAGTCCTCTAAGGCTCCCCAGTTATTGTGGGTCATTATTTTCTGCACCTACAATTGGCGCCGTCTGTGGGAAAGTAATATCCCAACCTTCCCAACTTTCCCAACCTTCTCGACCTCAATCTCCCAGAAACCATGCCTCCGAAAGCTAGGAAAGGCGGAGAGTCCTCAAGAGCAATCCTCGACCAGCCAATACCGTCAACGGACGTCCCTCCTCAGGGGCGGTCCCGAACGGTGCATGGCATATCTGCAGGTGAGGGCCGCTTAGGCTCGCAACTCTTCGTCGAGGTCCCCCTCCAAGAGGGACTCGAGGCCTCGTTCTCAGCAGACGAGGTTACGCCACCCCGACGCGACGAGCGTCGGGGTGAGCGTCCTCGCAAAGATAAAGCCCTCGCCGTGGAGGAGACGCGTCGCGTTCAACCTCCTGCCGCCGGAGGAGATGTTGCAGCTCAAAATGCTCTCCTCCAGAAGCAGGAGCGGTTAATCCGCGAGCTCCAGCAGCAGCTGAGAGCAGCGCAGACTGCCTCGTTGAGGCAAGTCTCTGATCCTCAGGGAAAAAAGAAGGACGCCCCCAGCAGGGCAGCCCAGCCTCCTCGTGAGGATCTCAGAAACCATCTGGACCAGAAGCGGAGCCAGATCCATGACGAAGGCTCGAACAACAGCCGAAGTCATCGTAGCCGCGATGGCTGAAATCATAGCCATCACAGCCCAAACCACTCCAAGCGTAAGTCAAGAGCCCATACTCCAGAAAGGGACGACGAGCAGGAGCGATTTGACAAGCGCGTCAGGTTGGCTCTTCAGCGCAACCTGGACGTGCGGGACCAGAAGCAGATCTGTGGCCACACCGATCTAGGGGCCTCGCCCTTCACGGGGGACATCGAGCGCACCCCCTTGCCCAAAAGGTTCTCCGTCCCGCGGTTCGTCCCCTACGACGGACTGTCCGATCCATCTGCTCACCTCCGTCACTTTTCCCAGAAGATGTCCATCTGGGGGAACGAGGGCCACCTCAACTGCAAGATCTTCTCCTCCAGTTTGGGAGACCTCCCTCTGAAGTGGTTCTGCGCCCTCCCAGAGGAGTCGATTTCGAGTTGGAAGGAGCTCCAGCTCTCCTTTCTGAAGAAGTTCCAAGCTTACAGCGCCGTCCCCAAGAAAGAAGGGGACCTTCTCGCCCTGAGAATGAAGCAGGGTGAGACCCTCGCCAAGTTCGCCCGACGATTCTGGGCGGTTTACAGCCAGATCGAGGGCACTAGGGAAGAGATAGCGATCTACGCCTTCCAACATGCCCTGATCCCCGGCCACGACCTCCGGAAGGACTTGGTCGGAGACCCCCCAGAGTCCATGCCAGAGCTAATGTCCCGGATAAAGCGCTTTGTCGCCCGGGAGGAAGATGAAATCCAGGCCCGGGAAGAGGACGAAAGACCAGAGCCCGAGCCCAAGAGCAACCAGCCTCGGCAGAGAGGCGGGGGGTCCTTTCAGAAGCAAGAGCCCAAGCAAGCCTGGGCCGCCAGTTCGGTGAAGCGTACGTCGTCCCGATCTGGGGGCACCTGGAAGCCCAGACCTCCCACCAGTGCCGGTCAGAGCATCAACGTCGTCTTCAAGGAGCCGACGTACCGTATCCTGAGCAAGATAAAGACCAAGCCGTTCTTCCAGTGGCCTCCGCCCTTAAACAATGAGCCCACCACCGGCAGCCGAAGCAAGCTCTACTGCTCCTACCACAAGGGTAAAGGGCACAGGACCGAGGACTGCAATTCTCTGAAGTGGTACCTGGAGAAACTAGCCAGTGAAGGCCACATTCCAGAATTCGTCAAGGCCGATGATGCCGGCGGCAGCGAGGGCCGAGTTCACCAGAGCGCGGCTCGGGAGCCAGACAGTGAGGATTCCGAGAAGATCATTAACGTGACCCATCTGGCGTCCTCAGTCCCCTCTCCTTCGTCTCGTGGAGGCTCGCAGGCCCGCGCCGAGGCCAGGTGAGCGTCGCATGGGAAGGAGGTGATGAAGGCCGAGTTCGTACCGGCATCCAAGAAAGCCCGCCGCGACCGTCCCGCTATCTCGTTCTCAGATAAGGATCTAGAGGGAATCCATCTCCCTCACAACGACCCCCTGCTCCTTACAATGAAGCTGAGAGACTTCACCGTGAAGAGGATCCTCGTCGACTCCGGCAGCTCTTCCGAGGTCCTCTACTACGACTGCTTCAAGAAGATGAACCTCTCGGAAGCGGACCTCACGGAGGTCCATGCACCCCTACTGGGGTTGTCAGCCACGCTAGTCTACCCCAAGGGTAGGATCACCCTGGAGACCCGGGTCGGCGGAGCCTCCGTGTTGGCTGACTTCCTGGTCGTGGACGCCCCTTCTCCCTACAACGTCATCTTGGGCAGAACGTGGCTCCACAAGTTGGAAGCAGTCCCTTCTTCCCTCCACCAAAAGCTGAAGTTCGTCCTCGAGAACAAGGAGGGCAAAATGGAAGTGGTCACGGTGGAAGGAGATCAGCAGCAGGCCAGGCAGTTCATGCTGGCCGCGGTCCCAGCAGTGAAGGAGTCAGAGCGCGTCAACCTCGCCGAATTCGAGAAAGGCCTAGACGAAATCGGCCGAGATCCCGAGAAGAAAAGCATCGAGGACCTGGCCGAGGTCAGGCTGAACTCGGCAGACCCAGATAGGTTCTTCTTGATCGGCACCCAGCTGCCCGACGAAGAAAGAGCCGAACTCTCAAGGTTCCTGATGCAGAACGTCGACGTCTTTGCTTGGAGCCCAAGTGAAATGCCTGGGGTCGACCCTGAGGTCATGTGCCACAAATTAAATGTGGACCCCGGCCACAAGCCAGTGGTGCAGAAGACCCGAAGAACAGGGCTGCAGCAGACAGACGCGGTCGTCGAAGAGATCGACAACCTGCTAAAGGCAGGAGCCATCCGGGAAGTCCAATACCCGGTCTGGCTGGCCAACACGGTGGTGGTCAAGAAGAAAACTGGAAAATGGAGGGTGTGCGTGGACTTCACGGACTTGAACAGGGCCTGCCCTAAAGACAGTTTCCCCCTTTCAAAGATTGACCAACTGATCGACGCCACCGCTGGTCACGACCGAATGAGCTTCCTCGACGCCTACAGAGGCTACCACCAGATTCCACTATTCGAGCCTGACGAGGAGAAAACGTCATTCATAACCCCCCGCGGCACTTACTGCTATAAGGTGATGCCCTTCGGGCTAAAGAACGCGGGGGCGACCTATCAGCGCCTCGTGACAAAGATGTTCCAGGCTTAGCTCGGCCGAACAGTAGAGGTGTACATCGACGACATGGTCGTCAAATCAGTGCACTCCGGCGACCACCTGGCGGATCTTGGCCAAGTCTTCGACATCCTTCGCGCGTACAAGCTCAAGCTAAACGCTTCCAAGTACGCCTTCGGCGTAGCCTCTGGCAAGTTCCTCGGCAGCTTGGTGACGCGGAGGGGGATAGAGGCTAATCCGGACCAGATCACCGCGATCCAGGCCATTCAGAGCCCCTCTACCACGAAAGAAGTCCAGAAGCTTACGGGAATGGCTGCAGCACTCAATCACTTCATCAGCCGGTCATCAGATAAGTGCAGACCTTTCTTTCAGCTTCTAAAGAAAAATTTGAAATTCCAGTGGACCTTGAGTGCGACCAGGCATTGGCCGCGCTCAAAACTTATTTGATGTCACCACCCTTACTCTCCACCCCAACTTTGGGGGAGATTTTGTATTTATACCTTGCGGTCTCGGATCACGCAGTGAGCTCCGTCCTCATCAGGGAGGACGAGGGAATTCAAAAACCAATTTACTATACGAGCAAGACCCTGCTCGATGCCGAGACCAGGTACCTTTTGTTGGAGAAGCTTGCGTTGGCTCTCGTCAGTGCCTCCCGCAAGCTCTCCCATTACTTCCAATCCCACACCATTGTGGTGATCACGGAGCATCCACTCCGCTCAATATTCAAGAAGGCTGACTTTTCAGGGCGAATATCAAAGTGGGCAGTTGAATTGGGGCAGTATGATATACAGTACCGTCCCCGGACTGCGATCAAAGCCCAAGTTCTGGCAGACTTCATCGTTGAGTTCGTCTCGCCCAATTCAGCTCCTACCCAGCCCGGCACGGCACTGGGGGGCACAGGGCACGAGCCATAACTGACTGAGGACGAACAGCCTCCCACCTCAGCATGGAAGATCTTTGTCGACGGGTCATCCACCTCCAAGAGAGCTGGTGCCGGCATAGTCCTCCAATCGCCAGAGGGTTTGGTCATAGAGCAGGCTTTCACCCTGGACTTTAAAGCGACAAACAATGAGGCAGAGTATGAAGCGCTGATAGCAGGGTTGAACAGCGCCCAAATCCTCGGAGCCCAACACCTGGTGATCTTCAGCGATTCTCAACTGGTGACTAGCCAGCTCGCCGGAGACTACCAGGCCAGGGACGACAGGATGGCGGCCTACTTAACCCTTGCGAAAAAACTGCTGTCTCATTTCCAGAAAGCCGAGGTCAGGCAAATATCCCGAGATTCCAACACGCACGCAGATGCGCTCGCAAACCTGGCCTCTGCCGTTGAAGCAGGGAAGAAAAGGACTGTCGAGGTTGGGTCAATATCAAGGTCAAGCTTAGAACTCCATTCATCTCGGCTTGTCCTCTATGCTGATCTCGGCCCAAGTTGGATGGATCCAATCATCGCCTACTTGAAGGATGACCAGCTCCCTGAGGACAAGACTGAGGCCCACAGGATCAAACTTAAGGCAGCTCGATTCTGGCTCTCTCCCGAGGGCAAACTCTACAGGAAATCCTTCACGGGTCCTTACCTCCAATGCGTCCACCCGAGCAAAGTGGACGACTTCCTGTATGAGATCCACGAAGGAATCTGCGGCAGTCACATAGGAGGTCGATCACTGGCCTACAGAGCAATAAACCAGGGTTACTGGTGGCCCTACATGCAGAAGGACGCGCAGGTGTACGCCAGGAAGTGCGAGAAGTGCCAGAAGTTCTCCCACTCTCTCCACCAGCCAGCACAAGATCTGAGTCCCCTCACTAGCTCATGGCCCTTCGCTCAATGGGTCCTGGACATTGTGGGGCCTCTTCACCGAGCTCCAGGAAATAAGAGATGGCTGATAGTCGCTACAGACTACTTCACAAAATGGATAGAAGTTGCACCGTTGTCCTCCATCACGGACAGGGACTCCAGGAACTTCATTTGGAAAAACATCCTAATGAGGTTCGGCATCCCCAGGACCCTGATCTCGGACAACGGGACTCAGTTCGACTCCAAGTCCTTCAGAGACTTCTGCCAAGAGCACGGTATCAGAAACCATTACTCCACTCCGGCATATCCACAGAGTAATGGCCAGGCAGAAATCTCTAACAAAGTGATCCTGGACGGCCTGAAGAAGCGACTGGACAAGGCAAAGGGAAGATGGACAGAGGAGCTTCCGAGCGTGCTATGGGCATACAGAACAACTCCAAGGAGGTCCACCTCGGCGACACCTTTCTCTCTGGCCTACGGGATGGAGGCGGTCATTCCTTTAGAAATCGGCCTTCCCACCCTGAGGACAGAGCTGGTCGACCAAGGCCGAAATGACACAAACCTGGCTATGGAGCTGGAGCTGGCAGACGAGCGACGAGAAGCAGCAGCCCTGCGACTGACCGACTATCAGCAGCGGTTAGCCAGGGCATACAATCAAAATGTCAGAGAAAGAAGATTCTCCGTGGGAGAGCTGGTCTAAAGAAGACCCTGCCAGCTGACAAAGAACCAAACGAAGGGAAACTGGCTCCAAACTGGCATGGCCCATTCAGGGTGGTCTCACTGGTAGGGAAGTCAGCCTACAAACTCGAAGACTTAGAAGGCAAGCCACTGCCGAGACCGTGGAATGCATCCCACCTAAAGAAATTCTATTTCTAAAGATGTAATGAATCCCGAATCAATGAAAGCAGCTTTTCGCCCTGTCATTAATCTGTCGTCTCTCTTTGACTGACTCCGGCGACTCCAAGGGTTCGTAGCCCTGGAAGGAGGCCTCGAGTTCGAACACTCGGCCGAATTCCTAAAGTCAGGGTTTTACCCCACTTCAAGGGTTCGTAGCCCTGGAAGGAGGCCTCGAGTTCGAACACTCGGCCGAATTCCTAAAGTCAGGGTTTTATCCCACTCCAAGGGTTCATAGCCCTGGAAGGAGGCCTCGAGTTTGAACACTCGGCCGAATTCCTAAAGTCAGGGTTTTACCCCACTCCAAGGGTTCGTAGCCCTGGAAGGAGGCCTCGAGTTCGAACACTCGGCCGAATTCCTAAAGTCAGGGTTTTATCCCACTCCAAGGGTTCGTAGCCCTGGAAGGAGGCCTCGAGTTCGAACACTCGGCCGAATTCCTAAAGTCAGGGTTTTATCCCACTCCAAGGGTTCGTAGCCCTGGAAGGAGGCCTCAAGTTCGAACACTCGGCCGAATTCCTAAAGTCAGAGTTTTATCCCACTCCAAGGGTTCACAGCCCTGGAAGGAGGCCTCGAGTTCGAACACTCGGCCGAATTCCTAAAGTCCGGGTTCGAACACCCACTCCAAGGGTTAACAGCCCTGGAAGGAGGCCTCGAGTTCGAACACTCGGCTGAATTCCTAAAGTCCGGGTTCGAACACCCACTCCAAGGGTTCACAGCCCTGGAAGGAGGCCTCGAGTTCGAACACTCGGCCGAATTCCTAAACTCCGGGTTTATACGCCCCTCAAAGACCATTGCCGAACTCATGCTCACATAGCCGAGACCAGCGGTATTCTGGATCCAGCCATTTCGGCCAAAGCCAGCCATTTCGGCCAAAGACAGTTTTTAAGAAAGAACTGTGCAAGCACTGAAGCACGAAAAGGCAGCACAGAAACATAAATATTCCAAGGCAGTGCAAGGAAAGTAAAAGAGAAGACAAAAAGCATTGCACACAATTCAAGTGATCGCAAAATTCTTCCTTTTTATTCATTGCAAACTGCTTCATTACAAGAGTTACAGAACAGAAAAGAAAAATACAGAAAGGAAGATCGCAGTCCTCTAAAAACAGAAAATAAAGTGAAAGACTGGGAGACTCTGATCTTCACCGACTCTTCAGGCTGCGGGCTCGAAGACGCCGGTTCGTTGCCTGGAGGTTCTAAGGGATCCTGAATTTCACAGAGCTTTATAATACGCTGTGGTTGGTCAGACCAAAGCATTCAGGATCCCCTCCAGTTCGGAGGCCCTGGACCTCGCTGAGCTCTTCAACACCCTCCGGTCAGTGAGACCAAAATTTGAAGAGCCCCCAGGTCCAGCGGGCCTCAATCCCACCCTTAACTCGGCGATCCTGACACGGCGCAAGGGGCTCGCAGGAAGCTCGATGCCACACCAAACCCTGCAGGATCGCCAGACGCCGAGGGCCCGACCATCCCACAGTTGCAGAGGATTCCCCTGCAACCTGACCAGGGACGATCGGCCATGAACCCGCGTTCAGAGAGCGCGTGGTCCACGGGGAGTTCCTTCAGAGGGCGTGCAGACCATGACGGGCTTCCTCCCTTGGAGAAAGCAGTCCACAGGCGCAGGGGCTCCCCCTGGATCAAATGCTTCTGAACATCCACTGGACATGGTTCCTACAACTATGTGAATTAAACTGTCCTAAGTTCTTTTCTTTTCTTCTCCCATGGCGAGCCTACTGCCCCTACTTATAGGAAGAAGAAGGGCCCAATCTCCGAAGGAAGTTAAGGGGCGAAGTCTCCCACGCGTTACATGGGACGCACGCCTTCTGTTGACCAGCAATTCCTATGGCGCCACGTGGAGACGTCCGCCCGTTTCCCGCATCGGCCGTAACACCATGCTTACTGCTATTTATGATCTCCAGAATACGGAGAATCGGCACAGACAGCTATGCAGACCGTTTGACTCTCTCTACCTCGAGGGTCACGCGTCACAGTAAAGGCATTCAATACCATTCAATAGCACATCCAGAAGCAAAAGAGAGAAAAATGCTCAAGTAAAGAAGCCCGTTTTTCATTAATAGCAGAAAGTATTACAAGGCTGAAAGCAAAAGTATTACAGATGAAAGGCCAAGGGAAGTAAAAGGAGCAAGGCTACTGTGGTTTCGGCGACTCCACCAGGTCGATCACCATATCTGCTGGATCAGTGGCTTCGGCCGAAACCGTGACCTTGCTTGGAGCGTCGCTGGCAGAAGGGGCTTCAACCGGCACCTCAGCCGAAGCAGGGGCAGAAGAAGCCTCACCTTGAGGCACGGCCGAAGCGTCGCTGGTAACCGGGGCATCGCTCGGAGCCGGGACAGCTGGAGCGTCGTCTGGAGCAGGAACGACTGCAGGAGCTTCGCCAGGGGTACTTCCAGCCGCAGGAGCGGAGCTCGGCTCAGGAGCCGGGTCCGAATACTTCGGCAGGTCCCGATAGACAGGGTGGTCTTCGGGAACCCCCGCACGTCTCAGTGCGGCCAGGCATCCTTCTTCGAACAGAATGGAGGTGATCTCCTCCACCTGCTTCTCGTACAGCTCCGTGGCATGGTCCACCCCCTTTTGGAAAGCGGATTGAGCCTCGGACAGAAGGGAGGCCTTCTCCTTTTCCAGCTCGGCGTTCGCCATTTTCAGCTTCTCCCTTTCAGCGCGTCCGGCCAGCACCTCCCCGCGCAACTTCGTCCCTTCGGCCGCCGACTCAGCCTTCAATCTGGCCAGCTCCAACTCTAGCTCGGCGGCCCTCTTGTTCCTCGCCCAGACTTCACCTTTCAGATGGTTAGCTCTCGACGTGAGCTCGGCGACATCAGTCAGAGCCGACGCAAGCCGAGCAGACTCTTCAGCGCTGGCCTTCTTCAGCCCCTCCATTCCCCTCCGCTGCTCTTCCAGCTCTTTCTTCAGCTTATCCCTCTCGGACTCCAGCTGAGTGACCCGTGCAGCGTTCCTGTCACTCCGTCCCACCACGGTCAGGAGCCTCTGCACGTTCTGCAAACGGAGAAAGATGGGTCAAGCTGGGGCAGTCGAGCCGAATTACTTGAAGAAAAACGCTGAAAATACTTACCAGAAGGTTGGCCTGAATCGCTGAGACCATCAGGCTCTCGTTGTCGAACCTCTCGTGCGTCTCCATGTCCCGCGGCAGGGCGCAGACCTTGGCGAGAGCTCCGATGACGTCGGCGTTCCCCAACAGCCGATCCTCGACGTTCAGAGGCTTACCGGGCTACGTTTCCATCCTCGGTCTCCACGGCGCTGGGGCAGTTCGGGGTCCGGAGGCCGATCCAGACCCTTGCCCCGCCGAGACGGTGAGCTCGCGGGTAGGGTTGTAAACGGGTCGGTTCCGGTCCGGGTCCAGGGTGGAACCGGAACCGGAACCGTTTTCTAAGAAGGGGAACCGGAACCGGAACCGGAACCGGAACCGTTAAGAATAATGGGAACCGGAACCGTTTGTGAGGCGGGTCTGGTTCCGGTTCCGGGTTTAGACTAATACCTGTATTTTTCTTTAAAAAAATTATGCTTTTTTCACATTTCAATTGGATCACGAACCTACAAACACTAATGTGACATTGTGTCTATCAATAACAGACACTTTTAACCAAAAACTCAGAAATCACATCCAAACAGGCAATGAGATGTAGAAAAGTAGAAAACCCTAATGTAGAAAAGTAGAAAAGTAAAAAGGGTTCTGTTCTCACATAATAAAGTTACCTTATGTTAGTATATATTGGGTCGGGTCTCGGGTCCACGGGTCTGAGCCACTGTGGATCCGGAACCGGAACCGTTTAGGTATCGGTTCCAAAAAAAGGATCCGGAATCGGAACCATTTTCTTATCGGGACCAAAATAAGGACCCAGACCCGGATCCTAACGGGTCGGAACCTTCGGGTAATCGGAGAATCGGGTACCCATTTACAACCCTACTCGCGGGTCGTCCCGCCGGTCGACCTGCTGGCCGGCACACTCTTCTCAGCCGGTGCACTCTTTTCAGCTGGAGCCTTGGCTCCGGGGGCCCGCGCAGGGGTTTTGCCCTTCGGAGGCTGTTCAGCCCCCAAGTCCTTCTCCCCCGCCTTGGACTTCTTCCTGGGTGGGGACCCCTCCTTCGAGCAATCCGGCGAGCGTCGCCGAACTCCCCCGCTCGGAGCGGGGGCAGGAGCAGAAGAAGCGCCAGCACCCCTGAGCCCGAAGCTGAGCGGGTACTGGCAGATGATGGCGCCCCAGAAGATGAGGACCTCAGCCTGAACTTGGCCGCCAGGTCCTTCACAACTGGCTCCCTTGAGCTTCCCTCCATGCCTTCTTCTCGATCGGAAGAATAAGCGTCCACTATCTGCGTCAGGTTCGGTGGCTCCGAACTAGAAGCAGACGCCTCGGCACCAGACGCAGCTCGGCTCGCAGCGGGATCGGTCAAAGGGATCCCGGCAGGCACTGCAACAGAGACGGTAGGACAATCAGGGTGCGCCTCGTCCACCTCGTCTACTCCGGTTCTCCTGTAGTGACCACGGTACCTCGGCGTGTAACCGAGCAGCTTCCATGCCGACCTGGTCTCATGCCCCTTGTATCTTTCAACCTTGTTGATGTCGTCGGCGTTCCTCCTCCAGCCTTCACTCGCAGCTCGGCGTCGCCTCGCGCCTGCCTCTGCGCAACAAACAGTAAGAGTGTCAGCTCGGCTTCATCAAGATCAAGCAAAGCAGGTAAGAGAAAAGGAGCGGTGTTTACTTGGGACAGTCCCGGGGTGACGTGGGACCATCAGCCTCCTACTCTCGCCAGCGCCGAACTCCCAGTCCCCCGACACACAGAAGAAAGCTTCTTCGGCATTCTTACTTGAATCCTCCAGGGTAAGGACGAAGCCTCTTCGCTGCGGCTTCACCCGGAGATAATATTTCCCTTCCCCAGCCTTGCAGATATCGTAGGTGTCCTCAATATCGTGGACACCTAGGTCGGTCCCCAGAATCTCATTCAGCTTCGCCGTACCCATGATGACCTTGTAACCATTGGGCATCAGCTGGCACGGGGTAAGGGACCAACTACTGAGGCAAGCCCTAAGCAAGGGGTGCAGTGGAAATCTGACCCCGCCCTCGATCACGGAGATCAGAGGGAACGGCATCCAGCCGCAGGACCAGCGCATCGTGGCATAGTCGACGGAGTCCGCCGGCTTGAGGAGGACTCCCTCCGGAATACTGTAGGCGGCCCTGAATCTGGCTATGCCCTCTTCAGTATCTAAATCAAACCTAGGGGTGCCCATGTCTAAAAAAGGGGTGACAGCGAAAGCTAAACCCTAAAAGACGCGAAACCCCAAAGAAAAGGTAGACAGAGGCGCGAAGCAACTTACAGAGACAAAGGGGCAACTCAAGAACAGGTCCGAGCAAGTCCTATGGTCGTCCTCGCTAGAAAGATCTCGAGCAGCAGAGCAGAAATCAAAGATGAAGGCGAAGGCGAAAAGAAATCAGAAACAAGAAAGGAAGAAGACAACCCTATTTATGGAAAGGGAACCCCCGGCGCGCGCTGCCTTCGAAATTCGAAAAGACGGATTTCGCGATCCGCGCCCGTTCCATCGATAAGACAGCGCAATCAGTGAAGAGGCTACGCGTGTAGCCGTCGACTCACTTCCCGAGACAGATAGGGCGGAGCATTTACTGCTTCAGAAAAGTTGAAACGACACCAGGCAATGATCGCCGCATCCCCAGACGAGTTTTCTAGCTTCCGACCACTAAAGGCTAGGACGCTTAAGAGGTCAAAAGCTAGGGGGCAATTGTGTGGGGAGATTTCCGGAACACAGGATTAAGCTAATCACAGCCATCAGATGAGACTAAGCATTCTCACGTGCCATCCGCGTGCCATCCACGTGGCACCAAACTCACCTCGGCTAACAGAGCAGAGGCCTCAGCCAAAGTCAAACAGCTCCAGGCCGCTAGCACCGAGCTCGGCCACCCCATGTGCCCATCTCGGCTGCGAGCTCCACCTCGGCTGAAGGAGCCGGGACGAAAGCCGAAGCAGGAAGGAGCCTCCACTCGCACCCCTCTTCCCCCACGTCATCAGGCACGTGGGGGAATAGGGGCGCGAGCTACTGAGACAAATGCGACATCCAGCCGTTCACAATCTTTGCCAGATCCCTGACAAGGCAGCATCCAGCGGCTGAAGCCACATCAGGGTAAGGCCCGAGGGCGGATCCGATGGTACCCCAACCGTCAAAGGCGCCCAACACGATCTGGCCCAACGTGACGCGCATTTAATGCAACGTGGGCTGATCCGACTGGCATTAAATGCAGAGTGGGCTGGATTGGACCGCATTAATTGCAACGTGGGCTGATCATGACTTCCCAGTCGAATCATGGGACCCACACCAAGATATCGTCTAAGATATCTTCCAAATCGTCTATAAATAGAACTGCATTTCACATGCAAGGTACGCACAATCCAACCCATAGAGCTGTTACTCTGCCTCTCTTCTTCCTCTCCTCTCCTCCCATTGTTCCAGTTCTCTCACTGACTTTGGCATCGGAGAGCCTTGCGCCGCCCAGGCCAGGGTCCTCTGACCGTTTGCTCTTCTCTTTCAGGCTTTCGGACGGCATCCGGTCATCACCAGTTTGGATAAGTCCTCTAAGGCTCCCTAGTTATTGTGGGTCATCATTTTCTGCACCTATAACTACAAAATCCTGCAAGTAGATAAAAACGCCAAAGAAGATGATCTCAAAAAGGCCTATCGCAAGCTTGCCATGAAATGGCACCCAGACAAGAACCCCAACAACAAGAAAGAAGCAAAAGCCAAATTCAAGAAAATCTCAGAAGCCTACGAGGTGGGTCTCTTTCTATCTATCAGATTCTTCCTTTAGATCTTTCAACCTTCATTATCTCACACCCATCTTTCTCCAATCTCAGGTTCTGAGCGATTCGCAGAAGTGTGCAATCTACGACCAATACGGAGAAGAATGTCTCAAAGGCGAGGTCCCTCCGCCCGGCGCCGGGGGCGCCGGTGGGCCAACGTTCTTCCAGACCGGCGACGGCCCGACAGTGCTTAGATTCAACCCCATAAACGCAAATGACATTTTTTCAGAGTTTTTCGAGTACTCAAGTCACTTCGGCAAAGGAATCGGCGGTGGTCCGGGTGGTGGAGGGATGGGCGGCATGAGAGGTGGGTCGAGTTTCGGAGGTAGTATGGGCACCGGAGGCCTCACCACCCCCACCAGAATTTCGTCCCATCGTTGCCTAGAAAGGCCGCCCCAATAGTCTCTGATGCCCCTGAATCTCCACCATCGCCACCTACGCCTACCTCACATCATAAAATGGACAGTCACAATCCCTTCCCCCACTCTCCCCATCTCCACTGCCCTCACCCCTCCAAATGCCTCCAAACACCGGGCGATGATCCTCTTCTCAGATTCGGGTGATGCAGTTGGATGTAAGGACTTGGGGGACAATGGTAGTTAAGGGTATTTTGGCCCGTCTCATGTAAATTTTATTACATTCTGGGCATCATTCCAAACGCAAGAACAAGAATGGCCATTCCATTACTGGATTGATTCTTCAGTCTAACCAAACGTTGGAATGAAAATGGTCATTCATGCCTCATTCCATTTCAGACTCATTCCACTATTCATTCCATTCCTGCCTAAAACTATTTTAACGAACCAAACGCTACCTAAGTTCCAGTGTGGAGATGCAAATTGGGTCAAATCCAGGGTGGAATAATGGTGGATCTAGATCTGTCACAAAACATTTTTATATCAAGTCCGACCCATCAACTTTAAAAAATGGATCCAAATATGAAATAAGTTGTAAACTGCATTAATATAATTGGATAAACAAGCTTAAAAATAAATCTTCTAAATGTACAAGTAGAATCATTAAATGATATGAGACTAAAGCTAAGTAGATTCTTAACTATGAATATAAGGTGGATATGTTCTCCAAGAAAATTACATGCTGCTTATATGCAGCATTGCTCATGGGGCCCACTTAGATGCATGTATGTAAATGGAACAAAGGCAAATGGAAGGGTCTCGTTATGGCGAAGCAAGAAAATGGACCCCATAAGCTTATCGTAGTCCTTATTTTAACAACCTCAAAACTATAATGACATCTTAATCATACATTGCTTTTAAGATTCTAAACAACTATAGGTGGAGGTTCAATGAGTCGAAAACTAAGTCTTATGGCAAATCCTAATGTGACAAGATTATCAAAGGGGTTACACTGTTCAAACGTCGACCTGAGTGGGACTCATCAAACTAGATTGCATAAGTAGTCCACTCGTTGAACATTATTTCATAAATTTAACTCAAGTTTTGTAGACTCTCGGACCGTTTGGATGTTTACAGAATACAATATTTACATATTAAATATTGTAAGAATAAAATAGTATATAACAGAATAGTGTAATTTTAAAATATTATAATATTCTTGTTGTTTGGAAATTTGAATATTATAGATTTTAAATTGAGTTGCTTGGAAGGTACCATGATTTTAATATATATTAACAAAATCCAAAATAACCAGAAGTTAATATTATGAGGATTTTACGGGAAAAATTCCGATATTTGGACATTCCTCATAAAGGATCTCCAAATATTGTGTAGTACAAAAGAGGTTTTCCTGCCAATTTTTTTATACTTTTTTATGTGACGCTATAGTCGCTTTACAATGACCACGCTGTTAAAATAAGGGAGATGGTTGGATAATTTGGGGCGGCTTTAGACTGTTCGTCTCTGCGAACATGATCATCGCTTTGGGCAAATATCGGTAGAGGTGAAGGGCAGAACGGGATATTCTATAAATGTCAGAAGATGGAGAGGAGATAATGGGAATGAGGTGGATCTGTCAATGAAACGATCAGAAGTCTTTGATCTCGAGAACCTGCCCCAAGAACCATTACAATCGCTGATTCAACATGTATGGCATTTTACCTATAAAAATGTTATGGATAACAGACTAACCACATAGAAACAGAACAACCATTCACAACAGGAAGATTTACGTGGTTCGGCGAATGCCTACATCCATGTTAGGGGAAACAAGAATCCACTAATTAAAAAGAAGATGTTACAAAAGGGATTTTCCCTTAATCTCTCTCTCACTCAATGATTCTCCCAAACCTTGATTCACACTTGTTGAATCAAGCACTCCAACTCTTGCTTGCTGTTTTTTTCTCTCTCACGAAAATCTCAAGAAAACAAGAATACAAGACAGAGAACCCCAGGTTCATATATTTCCCTTTTATACATAAAGATTTTTCCTCTCAAAGAAAAATAATCCATGTTATGGGCCAACCCAGTGCCAACACAATAGACATGAGCGCACCCTGTGCCGAGTACCTTGTAATGTTGGTGCACCCTGTGCCAAGAACAAAAACTAGTTTTCTTTTTGTCTTCAGCCTCTGTGCCTTTGCTCCTAGTACCTCGGGACCTTCTCTTGCGAGGGAAACCCAACAATCTCCCCCTCCCGAGCTAGGAGAGGGGATCCAAAAAAAATCTGATCAATGAGAAGAAGGTGCCAAACCGAGACTGGCTTTGGCACAGAAGACATCGTGCTTGCCCTTAGGCAACACCTTTGTCATCATGTCAGATCCATTTTCACTGGTATGGATCTTCTCAACAAAAAATTCTTTTTCTTCTAGCACATCCCGAATCCAATGATATCGCACCTGTATGTGCTTTATCCGTGAGTGAAAGCTTGGATTTTTACTAACATGGATCGCACTTTGACTGTCACAAAACATCTCAAACTGTGCTTGCTTGACCCCGAGTTCAGACAAGAACCTCTTCATCCACAACATCTCCTTCCCACATTCGGTGATCGCTATATACTCTGCCTCAGTCGTAGACAGGCCCACACGCTTTTGGAGCTTGGACTGCCATGAGACAGCTCCCCCACCAAAGGTAAATAAGTACCCAGATGTAGACCTTTTGGTGTCCACATCCCCTGCAAAATCTGAATCTATGTAGCCAACAAGTTTTGGTTCATCATCGCCAAAACATATAGAAACTTTGGAAGAGCCACGCAAGTATTTTAGAATCCACTTAACCGCCTCCCAATGCTCCTTACCCGGGTTCACAAGAAACCGACTAACCACACCAATAGCATATGCCATACCAGGTCTTGTACACACCATAGCGTACATCAAACTCCCAACAGCTGAAGCATATGGGATCTTTCTCATTTCATCCTTTTCTGTTTCAGTAGTAGGACTCATATCACTACTCAAATTAAATTGAGTACCAAGAGGACAACTCACCGGTTTAGCCTTGTCCATGTTGAACCGTTTCAACACCTTGTCAACATACTTCTCTTGAGAGAGCCAAAGCTTGCCTTCCTTTCTATTTCGGTAAATCTGCATTCCAAGAATCTGTCTTGCTTGCCCCAAGTCTTCATTTCAAAAAACTTACTCAACTCTTGTTTCAAATCTGAAATCTTTTTCAGGTCTTGTCCTACTATCAACGTATCATCAACATACAGGAGAAGCACAATGAAGTTACCATCTTCAAATTTCCGCACAAACACACAATGATCACTAGCAGTTCTTTTATAGCTATGCTATACCATAAAAGACTCAAACTTCTTGTACCACTGTCGTGGAGCCTGCTTCAATCCATACAAGCTTTTAGTAAGCTTGCACACCATATTTTCTTTCCCTTTTACCTCATAACCCTCTGGATGTTCCATGTACACATCTTCTTCAACATCACCATGCAAGAACGCTGTCTTCACATCAAGTTGCTCAACCTCCAGGTTAAAGCATGCAGCCAATCCCAACACTACACGGATGGAGGGCATTTTCACAATAGGAGAAAATATCTCATCAAAATCAATACCATGTCTTTGACCAAAACCTTTGACCACCAAACGAGCCTTGTATCTCGGTTGTGTCTTACCTTCCTCATTCTTGATTTTATAGACCCATTTGTTATCAAGGATCTTCTTTCCACTAGGCCTGGTAACCAACTTGTAAGTCTGGTTCTTATGAAGGGACTTCATCTCTTCATTCATAGCTCCCATCTAGTCTTTCTTGTGCGAGTCTTCAAGAGCCTCTGAATAGCATTCGGGCTCACCTCCATCAGATAGCAAAACATACTCATGAGGAGAGTACTTAGTTGAAGCTTGCCTTACCCTTGTAGACCTCCTCAACTCAGCTTGAGGAACATGAGGAATTTGTGGAGCTTGGATAGCTCCCCCATCTTGAGGCTGTACCTCTTGTTCATCATCATGAACATCTTCACCCATGTGACCTGCATCATGAGTATCACCCTGTTCTTGCACAATTTCATTAAGCGGAACACCATGTGCAAGCTGAGGAGTCTTAGGAACTGACTGTTCATGTCGAATCCCATTCTGCTTGCAATACACATCGAAAAGACCGATGTATTCACCTCCATTGTCTGTCCGGATGCATTTTAACGGCTTGCCCGTTTCTCTTTCCACCATAGCGTGGAACTCTTTGAACACTTCAAAGACCTGGTCTTTTGTCTTCAACACATAGACCCATAGCTTCCGAGAACAGTCATCAATAAAGGTAACAAAATAAGACGAACCCCCCAAAGTCTTGACTTGTAAGGGACCACAAACATCAGAATAGACGAGCTCAAGAACTTCTGTCTTCCTTTTAGACTTTCCAGCAAAAGAAACTTTGTGCTGTTTACCAATAAGACAATCAGTACATTTATTTAAATGCGTACCTTCAAGATCCGGTAGATCTTGTCGTTTAGAAAGAAGTTGCATTCCTTTCTCACTCATGTGGCACAAGCGATGATGCCATATATCAACAGATGACTCCACTGCATTTAGCTGAGCCTTGCACAACTTTGCTTGAGTCTTGTAAAGGGTACAGCACTTGCTACCCTTAGCTACCACCAGAGATCCCTTGGTAAGCTTCCAGTGACCACCACCGAAAGCATTCAGAAAACCTTCATCATCGAGCTTCCCAGCATATATGAGGTTCAATCTCAAATCAGGTACATGTCTGACATCCTTGAGCAGCAAAGAATAACCCATATTGGTTTCAAGTCGCACATCACCAGTACCAACAATCTTGGACACCCCGTTGTTGCCTATTTTCACTTCACCATAGTCCCCAGCTCTGTAGGAAGAGTAGAACATTTTGTGAGGAGTCACATGGTACGATGCTCCTGTGTCAATGACCCAATCAGAGTCCTGACACGTAGTGCTCAAACAATTTCCCTGGCATTCAGAGACTACTAGCAAATCTCCAGCCACTGCTGTTGTCTCCTTGTCACTCCTTTCTTTCACAATGCCTTAGACTTATCAGACTTCAGCTTCCAATAATCACTTTTCCAATGATTGGCTTTGCCACAGTAATGGCACGGCTTGTCTTTGTCTCTTGACTTACTTCTGGGTCTACCCCTCTGAGCATGAGGCTTATTGCCTCTGGTTCTCCCCCTGTTCTCAGTCACTAAAGCTTCAGAACTGATTGAAGTCGAAGAAGGAGAGTTCTTTCTTCGAAGTTCTTCATTCAGTAATGCACCCATAACACCAGCCTAGGTGAGCACACCATCTGGGGAAGAATTACTCAATGACACTGCGAGTGTCTCCCAACTAACAGGTAGAGTCCCTAGTATGGCCAAAGCTTGCATTTCATCATCCATGTAGAGCTTCATGGAATGCATTTGATTTATGATGTTTTGTACTTCATTTAAGTGATCTGTCATTAGAGAACTGTCATTGTATTTCAGAAATGCTAGTTTCCTCACCAGAAATACCTTGTTACCAGCAGTCTTCCGCTCATACATATTTTCTAACTTTTTCCAAACATCATAGGCCGTTGTCTCCATTGAGACATGGTGTATCACACTTACATCTATCCACTGACGGATGTAACCCAAGCACCGTCTATCCAGATTCTTCCACTCACTTGCAGTAAAATCCTCCGGGTTGGGATTGACACCTTTATGCTCTATTGGGTCTGCCAATTCTTTAACATATAATAAATCTTCCATCTTTTGTTTCCACAGTTTATAATTGTTACCATTCAAACTGAGCATCCGAGGTTTACCTGAATCCATGATTACTATGAATAAAACAAAGCAAAATAGGCAAAGAAAAATTTCTTACCTCACTTGGGTATTTCAACAAACACCTGGCATGCACCACACCAATACTTTGTCTTCCTCGCGAACCTGATGACTCAAAAACGACCTTAAAGCTCTGATACCACTGTTATGGATAACAGAATAACCACACAGAACAGAACAACCATTCACAACAGGAAGATTTACGTGGTTCGGCGAATGCCTACATCCACGGGAGGGGAAACAAGAATCCACTAATGAAAAAGAAGATGTTACAAAAGGGATTTTCCCTTAATCTCTCTCTCACTCAATGATTCTCCCAAACCTTGATTCACACTTGTTGAATCAAGCACTCCAACTCTTGCTTGCTGTTTTTTCTCTCTCATGAAAAACTCAAGAAAACAAGAATACAAGACAGAGAACCCCAGGTTCATATATTTCCCTTTTATACATAAAGATTTTTCCTCTCAAAGAAAAATAATCCATGTTATGGGCCCACCCAGTGCCAACACAATAGAACATGAGCGCACCCTGTGCTGAGTACCCTATAATGTTGGTGCACCCTGTGCCAAGAACAAAAACTAGTTTTCTTTTTGTCTTCAGCCTCTGTGCCTTTGCTCCTAGTACCCTCGGGACCTTATCTTGCGAGGGAAACCCAACAAAAAAAAACATGTATGGCGTTGCCATATAACAATACATTCTAAGAACTTGGTGGGTCATTTGTCAATCAAGTCATCCTTAGTTTTGATGGCTCATTCCACCATGGTATCGGCACTGGATTGTGCTACCAAACACTTGTGGATATATATAAATAGGAGAGGAAGAGGAAGGTGGACAGGTGTCCGTTTGAAGGGGTTGAGGTGACCAGTGGAAGGAGAGGAAAGGGAGGAGCTGTGGGAATTTTAGGCCGTGTTTTTGAAAAAGAGAGGAGAGACTTCGTTCGGGGGTTTTGTTTGGTGTGGGAGTGTTTTTGACTTCCTTTTTTCAGATCGTTAGGAACTTAAAATGATGTAAATGACCCTTTTATCAATGGCATGGTTGTCCATGCTAGATCAAGTGACTTGAAGATCGAGTGGGGGAGATAGAGAAAGAGGAGGAAGAGAGGAAGTAGAAGACGTTAGGAATTGTAGTAACGAGCGACGCTAGCGTGCCCCATCAGAGATGAGTGACGCACGAGCGACGGTAGCGTCTCTCCTTTCAAAGTTGAAAAAAAAAAAAAAAAACAACGAAATAAGGCCTGACAGACCCCATTTGTAATACGCAATATTCAGGGACCCTTCGAGAGGAATGGCCAAATTTCTAAACTTTTCCCGTAAAATCATCTAATATTATTGATCATAGTAAGGTTCATTATCAGAATAATTTCTTATTAAATACTTAACTTATATAGGATTTACAATGTCTTGATGAAAAAGATGTGTTTGTAAAGTAAAGTTGAGTTGCCAATTTTTTTCTTTACCATAAGCCACTTTTCTTAAATTAAAACTATTTAAAGTGTAGTAAAGTCAACACAACGGGCAACTACTTTAAAACTCTCTCCTACTTTTCTTGACCACACACTTCACTTTATTTTACTTTACTTCATCTTTTACAATGATGTGACATCAACATTTATTTTACTTTACCACACATATAAATAAACATGCCTTATCTTAGATGTGACATGTTATCCATTCACCATATTCAGTTGAAAAAATAGTGTGATAAAGTAAAGTCTAGACGCCATTTCTTTACCATAAACTTTATCACAAGTCAATTTTCATTTACCATATAAACTATGGTAAAGTGTGATAAAGTAAATTCAAACAAGAAAAAATACTTTACTGCTCTTCCCACTTTACTTCACCATATTTTTCTACTTCACCATATACTTTATCTCACATTTACTTTACCTAACATTTACCGTGATGTGACACTTATATTTACTTTATTTTACTATTTGTATAAACGAGTACATCATCATAGATTTGGTGACGTTCGTTACTTTACCACTTTGTCAACCTCATTTTGAAAGATTTTATCTCGTAGATAGTATTCTACAGGGGAGAGTTAAAGGAAAGAATATTAAGCTTTTTAAAAAAAAATAATATTTTCTTCAAATTTTCTTGGGGTACCAAACAAGCAAAAATAATTCTTTAGAAAAGGAAAAATTATATGATATAATATATTATCTTTTTATATTTTCTCGTGCATCCAAACATGCCCTTAACACAAATTGATTTGAATGTCGTCCACCTTGGTATATTTTTCCAATTGTAGACTCATTTTTCTCTTCTTTGTATTTATAGATTTTCATCCTTTTACTAGGTACTCAAGGAATAAATAATACAAGATTTGCATGGATCCCATAGGATCGTCCAAGCCATTCCAATGCAATCATGTGTGCCATCCTCTCTCAAATTTTTTGTGCACATATCCCAATGAGACGAGTTAATATGATGTCTATTGTAATGCATGTTTGTTCCCACATTCACATGAGATTTGGGTCGTAGAGATCATTGACCATAGGCTGGAAAAGATCATCCAAATTGGAAATCACTCTGTGAATCTGATGTGGTGATCAGTTGGAGCGAATAATGGTAGAATCAAAATCCTTGTCAACTGATGTGGACGATATGCATGAATCAGGTGTGGTGATGATGATCTGGCTCTGGATTTGCACGGTGGTAGAGAGAGAAGAGGAAGTTGGAATCGTAATAAATTTTGGGATCGAGATCTGTGAGAAGGCGGTGCGTGTGGAAGTTGAACTGTCATATTTCTTATATAATAATATTAGGGGTGTACACAGATTGGATTGGTGCGGATTGGGTCAAATCCGTCACCAATCTGTTACGTACGGATTGACGGATCTGGACTCCATCACCAATCCGTGGCTCTTAAAATCCGATCGATCCAATCCGATCCGTGAAGGACCGGAGCGAATCGAATCGGATCGGATCGGATTAATCCGTATAATCTAATTTAAAAAAAAATCAAACATGTTATAAAAAATTACATTTTGACCCCTTAAATTTTTTTTCTTATTTTAAATTTAGACATCTTAATTTATATTTAGACCCTTATATTTTTTTATTTATATTTAATGTCAACGGATTTGATCGGATTAAATCCGCGTTGAGGGTGAAATCTGCCACCGATCCATTGCTAACGGATTACAAGATTTTCAATCTGTCACCAATCCGTTTACCTTCGGATCGGATAAAAATCCACAGATTGGATCGGATCGGATCGGATTTCCGGATCGACGGATTCTTTGTGCACCCCTAAATAATAGGGGATTTTTTTTCCACTGTGGCCCACTAGCAAGGAGAAAAGAGGTTCAAACCTCCCACCATCGATACCATACAAGGTGGAAGAGATGAGAGCAAGAAGTCTTACCAACAAGGGATGTTTTACATAAGGCTTTAAGACCATAGATTTTTAGGGCATTAATGTTTCTGTACACGTGTTCATGGGAAAAGCATAGAAAGCTACATGTACGGAGAAGGTTTTTGATTAGATACTCTATTGTGATGTATTAATAAATGGGTGTCGCTAAATGCACCCACCCTCGGCCTATTTGTTTTTTGGAAAAATTACCGTATGGACGGCCCAAGACCCGAAAATTACCCCATTAAAGATGAAACTTACAATTTGTCG